>CM021109.1:6193685-6430113 GCA_007115665.2 Sequoiadendron giganteum
CGTGAGACCCTATTTCTTTGAGGCATTTTTTCATACAATGAGCACTGCCTTGTCAATTCTACCACATTGATGCATTGACAAGGTAGTGCTCGTTATATGAAAAATGCCTCAAAAAATGGGGTCTCATAGTAGTGCAAGACCCCATTTCTTTGAGGCATTTTTCATACAATGAGCACTACCTTGTCAATGCTACCACATTGACACATTGACAAGGTAGTGCTCGTTGTATGAAAAAATTCCTCAAACAAATAGGTTCTCACGGTGATGTACATCACCATGAGACCCCATTTCTTTGAGGCATTTTTTAATACAATGAGCATTAAGCTCACTACCTTGTCATTGCAGTCGCATTGACAAGGTAGTGAGCTTAGTGCTCGTTGTATGAAAAAAATCCTTCATAGAAATGGGGTCTGAACAATGAGCGCTAATCTCACTACCTTGTTGATGTGTTAATGTGGTAACATTGACAGGGTAGTGCTTGTTGTATGAAAAAATGCCTCAAAGAAATGGGGTCTTGCGATGATGTACATCATCGTGAGACCCTATTTCTTTGAGGCATTTTTCATACAATGAGGTTTTAGGGTACAAGATTGAATGTAGGGTTTAGGTTTTATTCTTATGGTTAAGGGATAATCTTTAGGGTATAGGTTATAAGGTTGAGGGTATAGGGACGAGGTTTGAGGGTGTAGGGTTTAGGGATTAGGGATTAGGATTTATGATATTTGATATAGGGTTTGGGAGATTAAGAGAGAGAGTGAGATGGAGAGAGAGCTATGGGAGATGTAAAGAGGGAAGGAGAGAGAGAGGTGATAGAAAGAGTAGAGAGAAAATGAGGAAGGTGGAGAGATTGAGAGAGATAGGAGGGAGGGAGGGAGAGAGAGGTAGATAGGGATAGGTTAGATAGAGAGAAGTAGAGAGGGAGGTGGGTGGGAGGAAAGGAAGAGAGGTGATAAATATATATAGAGAGAGAGAATTAAAGAGGTAAAGGAGGGAGGGGAGAGAGATATTGGTGAGATAGATCTAAAAGTATATAGGGAAGGAGAGAGAGAGGTGGGGAGATTGAGAGAGAGAGAGAGAGAGAGAATGAGGGAGGGAGGGAGATATGGAGAGAGAGAGAGAGAATTATATAGGGAATAAGAGATAAAGAAGAAGAAGTAGAGAGAGAGAGGGAGAGAGAGATGGAGAGAGAGAGAGAATGATGAGATAGAGAGTAGAGAGGGAAGGATAGAGTTAGAGATCAAGATGGGGAGGGAGGGGAGAGTGTGTGAGAGAGAAACACAAAGTGAAGGAGGAAGGTTGGGAGAGAAGGAAAGTGGCAGGGAGAGGTTGATATGGAGAGATATATTTAGAGAGAAGTATATAGGGAAGGAGATATAGAGAGGAGGAGGAGGGAGGGAGGAGTAGAGAGAGAGGGAGAGGCTGGGAGAAAGAGAGGTGAGATGGAGAGAGGGGTGGAAAGGGAAGGAGGGAGGATAGAGGGAGAGAGAAGTGTGATAGAGATAATGAGAGAGAGGGGGGAAGGAGGAAGGAGGAGAGATTAAGAGAGAGAGAAGGGAGGGAAAGAGATAGGAAGAGAGGGATAGGTTAGATAAAGAGAAGTAGAGAGGAAAGGTGGGTGGGATGTAGGAAGAGAGAGAGGGAACGAGGAAGGTGGAGAGATTGAGAGAGAGAGGAAGGAGGGAGAGAGGGGTAGAGGGATAGGTTAGATAAAGTGAAGTAGAGAGGGAAGGTGGGTGGGAGGAAGAGAGAGGGGTAGATAGAGAGGGTGAGATAGAGAAAATTAGAGAGGGTAGGAGGGAAGGAGGAATAGAGGGAAGGATGAAGAAGAGAGAGGTGAAATAGATAGAAGTATAAAGGGATGGAGAGAGTGTGAGAGAGAGGTCTAGACCATAATGGATAAAAAATGAGTGAGATAGAGTGAGAAAGATGATACAACTTGTTGATTACTAAAATTTGACCTCTTGATTACTGATATTTGACATGTTGATTACTAAAATTTGGCTAAGTCTGAAAAATTGTAAGATCTTCAAAAAACTAGAATTTAAATTATAACTCCTAGAGATCTGAAACCACTCTCAAACATCCTAAAACTATATACATGAAATATAACTTAAAGTATAAGAAAGTAAATGTCCATGTGTAAATGTCAACTTATACTTAAATGTTTATCTCATTTATATAGTTTCCCTGAAAGATAACAAGAAGAAAGAGACAAGAAAAAGAGAAGAATTTTTTTTCAATGCAGACCAAAATGTGAGCGCGTTATAATGCCCTCGTGTTTTGGAAATGTTTTTTTATTTAAAAAATGCACACTTTTTTGAACTCAAAATGCAGGCATTTTTTGAAATTTAAACCATAACGTGAGCATGTTATGGCTTGGTAATGATTGTGCCTAGGCTTGGTCACTACCAACCAATAACGTGCTCACGTTTTTGCTATTTCGAGATGAAAAAGTAAATTGGCCACTTTTTGGCACCCCACAATTTTGCACTTACCCCCTTGCAGCTTCTCAAGATGAGCTTTCCATTCTTTCTTCCCGTCTTCCCAAATACTCTTGGTTATGCCAAGCATTTCACTCTGGGTCTCCAACTCCATCAAGAGTTCTTCACCTTCATCCAGAGTGCTTTCTATCGAGTTTAACTTTGAAGCTCCTTCATCACTCAATAGGGCACTGGAAACTCTCAATTGTTGCTATTTCACTTCCATCCAAATCGTGTGTCAGATCATAGGCACTAGAAGCTTTATCAATTTGGGACTCAATTGAGTCCATCATACATTTATGCTTTTAGTTGATCCAGGCCATTTCATAAAAAATTGAAACAAAACTTTGGCTTCCACCACACAAGCCTACACACCCTTAAGATTTTCAAGAAAATTATTGTCTGCACTAGCGCACTTCTCCATTACATCTAGCAACTTTTTCTCTAACTCAATCTCTAACTTTCCTTTCAAACTGTTGAAGCACCTAAGAGAAATCGCACACCAAAAAGAAACCTTCATGAAAGAGAGAAGAAAAAGGAGAAGCTATTTCACCAGGAGTGAAAAAAAATGCATTGAGACATTATAATACATAATGTAAAAAAATTCCTTATAAAGGCATGAAGTGAGTGACGGGTGAGAAAACCACCCAGCACAGGGAAAAAATACCTGAATAACCAATGCATTATTAAGCCTAAGTAAACATAAGAAGGTGAAAAACATTCATGCTAACACCCCCCTTAAGTGCAACTTAGGGAAACTAAAAACTGAAAAATGGGATTCAAAAATGGGTCTCAAAAATGAGACCATGTTAGGTACCCATGAACAACTACAATGCAAAACAAAAAACTCTCACAACTAGAGAAAAGGAGAAAAACCCTGTGGGAAAAAAACCCCTCTCCAAAAGAGAAAACAAAAGGAAGAGAAAGAAGGAAGGGGGACTCATCAAGACCCCCAAGGACAACTTCCTTCACCCCAAGCATCGATCTCAACAAAATATATCGAGGAGATGTCAAAGGTTGAGTGAAGATGTCTGCAACCTATTGGTTCGTAGGCAAATATTCCAAACTCAGAACACCCTCCTGAATGAGCTTCCAAATGAAGTGCATGTGGATCTCAATATGCTTCGTGCGTTGATGCTCCACTGGGTTGCAAGAAATATGTATGGAACTCTGATATCACACCAAAGAGTAGTCAGATGATCAACAGGAAAACCAAATTCATCCATCAACTGTCGAAGCCACAAAACCTCCTGACTAGCCAAAATAACACTTTGGTACTCAACCTCAATCGATGATAATGCAATAGCAGTTTTCTTCTTGCAAGATCGTGCAATCAAATTAGAACCAAGACAAAAAAAATACCAAAAGTAGACTTTTGATCATCAACATCACTAGCCCAATCTGAGTCAGTGAAGCCCACAATCTGAGTAGCACCTGATGTGTAATAAATGCCAAACTATGTAGTTCCTTGAATGTACCACGAAATGCATTTAGCTTCCTTCTAGTGAATCTCATGAGGATCTTGAGAGAAACGAGAGACAAGACCAACTATAAAGGAAATATCAAGAGGACTATGTTTCAAGTATAAACGGTTGCCAACCAACTGTTGATACAAGGTAGCATCCACAGACAAAGTATTGCAACAAGAAGACAACACAACACCTAACTGAAAAGGAATAGGGGTTGGCTTGCAATCATCCATCCCAAATCTCTGAAGCAAATCAAGAGCATACTTCTGCTGGAAAATAGAAATACCTATAGAAGAATGATGAATCCGAAGACCAAGGAAGAAATGTAAAGGACCAGGGTATGTCATATCAAACTACTCTATCAAATCTCTCTAAGTATCCTCAATCATGGCAGGAGAAATCCTAGTGAGAATCAAGTCATCCACATAGAGAACAAGAATGAGAAGATCCCCCCCATGCCTCTGAATGTAAACTGTAGGGTCAAAGTGACATCTAGTGAATCCAGAAGCAAGTAGAAAACTATCCATCTTCTCATACCAAGCTCGAGGGGCTTGTTTGAGACAATACAATGAGCGTTGAAGCCTAAAAACAAGTGAAGGGTCCTGCACAAAACCTTGTGGCTGCTCCATATAGATCTCCTCCTAAAGATCACCATGTAGGAAAGCACTCTTCGCATCCATCTATTACATTGACCAACCTTGAGATGCAGCAATAGAAAGTACAAGATGAATGGAATCCATCTTGGCAATACAAGAAAAGGTCTTTGAATAGTCGATTCCCTCAACCTAAGAAAACCCCTTAGCCACAAGATGAGCCTTATACATGTCAATAAAACCATCAGCTAAAAACTTGGTACGATACACCCACTCGCATTGAACCAAATTTCTTCCCTTAGGAAGAGGAACAAGATCCCAAGTATGATTCTTCATCAAAGAAGAATATTCCTTAGCCATAGCACTATCCCACTCCAGAATACGTGAAGCATCTAAAAATTTTTGAGGATCAATAGAAATTGTATGACTCAAAATAATGATACCTGAAGTCTGAGAACGAGTGCAGCGAGAAGTCGTGGGATCACCTGCATGAGAACCAGCCTCCTTAAGAAGAGTGTGAGCCCAAAGAGGTTGTGTGGGTGCAGGCTCAGGAGAAGATGGAGTTATGTTAACAACAATATCAATACCATTATTAAGAGCATCGGGAACATCATCATCATCAAAAACATGAAATAAAACATCCTCTGAAGAAGAATTGGGAAGAAGGGAGGTAGAGGCCTGTGATGGAGAATCCTTCGAAATGAAAGACTCATCAAAGTGAACATCACAATGAAAATGTACCTTTTTAGTGATGGGATCAAATAAATGATAACCCTTCACATCCTCACAGTAGCCAACAAAGATGAATCGTTGACTCTTCTTCTCCATTGCTTTATGCCTCCTTGCTGGAATGAATGTCCATGCATCAATTCCAAATAATCTGAAGTAGGAGACCTTAGGATTGAAATGAGACCAAGCCTCCTCAGGAGTCATATTCTACACTACCTTGTGAGGCATATGATTCTGAATGTAGTTGGAACAATTGAAATCCTCTCCCCAAAAATCTCAAGCCATGGACCTAGACTAGATCATGCAATTGGCCATCTCCCATAAGGCTCTGTTATTCTACTCAGCCATACCATTCTGTCGCGGAGGGTATGGAATTGTGTGTTGATAAAGAATACCTCAAGCACTACAAAAATCCTGAAACACCTGGTTGACATACTCCCTCCCATTATCTATGCAAATCTTCTAAAGGGAATGTCCTGACTGCTTCTCCACAAGTGCATGAAATATCATGAAGAAGCAAATAAACTCATCCTTATACTTCAAAAAGTACACCCAAGTGCGGTGGGAGAAGTCATAAATGAAGGTGAGTACATACTTGGCCCCCGAAAATGAAGGATTGGGAAATGACATAAGATCACTATGCACCAACTCAAGGGGTGTCGAAGCATGTGTAACCATACCTTTTGGAAATGGATC
This sequence comes from Sequoiadendron giganteum, assembly GCA_007115665.2. NCBI lineage: Eukaryota > Viridiplantae > Streptophyta > Pinopsida > Cupressales > Cupressaceae > Sequoiadendron > Sequoiadendron giganteum. Next base: position 6,199,653 of record CM021109.1, read on the forward strand.
TCAATGATGTTTCCCAAGTACACAACCTAGGAAAACCCCATTAGAACAAGAGATTTGAGGTAGGCCAATCACCAAGTTCAATGTTCTCATATGTTGGAGATATCTGTAATTTAGGTGCCCAAACTGCTCATGCCACGACTTGCTCATAGAATCTACATGAGAAATAAAGGATGATCCTAGTGAAGGCTCAAATCTATCAAACTTATACAAGTAAGCTCTATGATCAACTACTCTAGTAGCAACAACCTTCTTAGGATTCTCCAACTCTCAAATAGTCACATCACTAGGAGAGAACTCAACAAGTCTTCCATCACCATGTTGACAAATCTAATAAATGGAGAGCAGATTTTGTGAAATATTAGGAACAAGAATAACATCATCAATGCAACCATCCTACAACTAAACTGAGACTGTCCCTAAAATATGAATTTGAGAAGAGTCTCCAACTGCAATGTGAGTAGTATGACTATCGGAGAGAGAATCAAGAAGATCTGCATCATGAGTCATGTGATGTGAGGCATCAGAATTAAGAATCCAACCATCATGGGTGGAGGACAAACCTCTTGCTACAAGGGCTTGGCCTTTTCCTAAGGAAGAAGGCTTCAACATGGAAATTTTGTACTTCTTCATAGCTTCCTCTAATGTTGCGAACCTCACAAATCAATGTACATCATTATGCCCTGACTTTCTACAAAAATAACAATTTTCCTTCTTCTTCTTAGACTTGGAAGATGATTCTCCTAAGTTAGAAGAAGGAGGAGGTGCAGTCTTCTGATCATTCTTCTCCTTAGGCTTGGAGGGATTCTCACCACCTTGAGGAGAATTTGTCTTAGGCTTCTTCTTACTCTTAACCTTTCCCTTGGAAGATTGAGCCATCAAGGCATGACTCTTAGGAAGAGCATCCATCTAGATCAACTTGGCTTGCTCCTGAGCCAATCAATCATAGAAAACCTCAAAAGAAGGCATCCGATAAGCATCCCCCATAGCATCCATGGTAGAATAAAAGGTGGAAAAAATACTAAAAATGCACCACATAGCTTAGACATGATCAAGAAGATATGCTCTTTATCTATCTTGGCACAACCACATCCTTTAAATTGTGACAAAATCAACTTGAACTATGCAAGGAAGTCCTGAATAGTGGGAAAGGCATCTAGAGAGAGAGAAGTGAGATCGGCTTCGAGTTGTAAGATTCTAAACTAATTGACCTTTCAATATAACTCAACAAGCTTAGCCCACACCTCTCTAGTTGTTGTACACTCTGTAATATGAAAAAATAGATTATCAGAAACATGGAGGCCTATGAGTCCTCTCGTCTCATCCATTTTGTTGTGATGGACAAAATTATCAAAGTCCTTAGTGAACTCGGGTTGTTTGGCACCCAACATTTGCCAAAGACCCTGAGATTGCAATAATTGTGTCATCTTAAGCTTCCATGTGTGATAGTTGTGCACAGTGAGTGGGTCAATCTTCGATTCTGATATGATGTGTAAATGAACACAAAGGGACCAATATACTACTTATACCCCCCAAAATGAATAGAACCAACAATGTGCAATTCCCCAAAATAAACTTTTTCCAAAAAAGTCAAATTTTAGCAAGAAATTGACAAAAAAAATAGGCTACAAACTTGCAATTTGAGGCTACAACAATAGATGGAAAAATTTGAAACTTGCAATTTCGGGGAATTTTTTTTCAAAAAAGAGGAGTACCTCAAACAAGCTCCCGATCACACCTTTTGAGAGAATATCCACCCTAGATGAATGATCAATCAACCACTTGACACTCCATGTGAGCCTTAGCTCACACAACAATGAAGGCTTGGAGGACAATAAAAGAACTGATTTTGTCCTTTTCCCCACCAATGTGGGATTAAGTTTCGTAGCCAAATAAAAATAGTGATTTTTTCATGCCTAGCAAGTGAATGGAGAAAAAGAGGGAAACCCTACACCCACCATTAAGGTATCACACCACTTACAAGGAGCACCTACAAATTGCAACACCTCCAGAATCGTGACTGCAAAAAAATGATGTCTTCCAAACTGCCTTCAACTCATGCCTCAAATATTATTTGCAGAAGAAAAACATGCCTTCTAAACTTTGCACAACTCTTTCCAATGTCCAAAATTTTGTGCCTCTATTCAAGAAATCAGGCCTCTCAAAAGAAACACACCTAGAAAAAAATAATTTCACCCAACAAAAGTGAAACAGGATAAAGGAATTATGCCCAGCAAAAGTGAAACAACTACAAAGGGCGCATAGGAAAAAATGCCTCCTCCAATTCAAATTCATAGGTTACGGGTTTGAGAACTGCTAACCTTAGAATTGAAAGGAAATGCTAAGGCCAATCTTCCAATTGCACCCTCTCTTTTGGTAGAATCGTTCCTCCAATACAAGAAATCGCATCTCTACTGTAGAAAAAATGCTTCTCTATGGGATTAAATCAGCTTCCCAGCATAGAATCAGGCCTACAAACTGAAATGTTCCTCCAAAGCACCAGGAGTGTACGCCTTCAATGTATAGAATATCCTCTGCTAATTAGTAAAGCCTTAATTCTTGCTTGGAAAAAAATCTCAGCTTCGAAGGTGGTTGCAATAGAACCGCTCTAATACCATGTTGAAGCACCCGGGAGCAACCACACACCAAAAAGAAACCTTCACGAAAGAGAGAAGCAATAGGAGAATTTATTTCACCAAGAGTGAAAAAACAATGCATTGAGACATGATAATACATAATGTACAAAATTTCCTTATAAAGGAATGAAAATGAGTGATGGGTGAGAAAAATACCTGAATAACCAATGCATTATTAAGCCTAAGTAAACTTAAGAAGGTGAAAAACATTCACACTAACACAAACCACTAGCATATTCCTTAAAAGAATCAAGTTAGAAAATCATATTTTCCATACCAGAGAGGGAATTGTTAATGACAACACCGGGTATGGCTTCATGCAAATCCTTCACTACTTCATCTATCATTTCTTCACTCTTTTGATGTGTTTCTATAATTTCCTTTTGGGTAGATGCATGGAAAACATCTCCCAATTGGATCTTGTGAAGAGGAAAAATCTTGTCCATATCCACATGCCCCTATTACATAAGCAGTTCTAACAATTGGGCGAACACTAAAATTCAGACTGCAGTTGCACATACTTAGCAAAGTCTATAAAGAATATTTGGAGGTGCCAAAAGATTCACCAATAATCTTTAAGCTCTCCTTTATGGCCTTCTCTTTTAACTCCTTGTCCTTATAACTAGTGTCTCCATTGCCTTATTTCCTTCTGCATCACTAGATGCATCTTCACTCTTTTTCTCATCATTATTCCCTATATCTACTTTGCTAGTAGCTTGTTCTTTGTTATTCAGAGGAGTAAATATCTCTAGTTGGTCTTGAAAATTTCAACATTTCTCTCAAATACAAGAGGGGGTGTTTGATGATCAATGGAAGAATCCTCCTTTGCAATGTATTCTCTGGTAGCTACTTCTTCTTCAACATTTTTCTCTACTACTACATTTTCCTTTGCAATTTCTTCCACATCTAGAAGAACATTTCCTTGCATATTCCCTTCTTCTATTTCATGCTCATGTTGAGAATAATCATGTTGTACATCTTCAACATTCACATCCAGATCAAGCATCTCAGTATGCATTTCTTCAATGCTTTTCAGAGTCATTCCCAACTTTTGAGCTAAGTTTTTAACCTTCTGTACAGACTCTTTTCAGAGCCTCTCAAGGTCATTTTGATCTCTTTTCATGAGGGTTTTCGCCCTTTTCTTCATTCTAAATTCCTTGTTGTGCAGTGCAGCCAATGTGGCTTTATTCGCTTTGGAAGGAGGAGCACTATTATTCTTTAAAGCATAAGCTTTCAATTTAGCTTCTTCCTCTATGGCTTCTTGTCTTCTCTCAATCAAAACATTCCAAGGTTATGTAGGCAATTTTTTTTCAATATTTCTCATATCAACTTCAAAACCAACATCGTATTTTACAATGGATTCTACAATGGTGGCCTTGTCCACCTCATCAGCCTTAGTATATAATGTTGCAGTCTCTTCTATCATTTCATTTTTCACAATCCCATTAAATAATGCATCCAATTTCATGGGACTATGAGTCCTTATCAGAGGTTTCTTCTTTTGTTTTTTCTACTCTTTCGATGTCTTCTTCTTGTTGGAATCTACTTTCTTCTCTCTCATGTGGATTACAAAGGCTTGTTTTTCTTTTTGTACTTCAGCCTCTTCATCTGTATCCACAATATTTGTTCTTACTTTCTAAAACATTGAAAAATAGGGTGTGTGACTAAATCAATAAGACATGATAAGAGGGTTTTAATGCACCTATTTTCCTTTATTTCATTTGAAAATGAGATCCCCACAATGAGTTGACTAACAACCCTTAGGTGCATCAAGTCAAAGTGAGAATATTTAGATTTCCTTATGCTTGAAGGATGGGGGTCAAGGTCAAACAACACTTTGGGGAGAAAAACTAAAAATAACAAATCAACTCCAAAATATAATCTAACACTTGAAACAATAATATTAAACTCAATACTAACATAATCAGAAAATAGATTGGAAATCTGAGAAGGGTAGAAATATGTTTACTAGCCACGAAAAGTGAGGTTCTAAAGGCCGACTGGGACTCGTTCGCCCATGGGCGAATGGGTCTTTTGTTAGGGTTTTTTGACAACTTTCAGGAACTTCTGATTTGTCCAGGTTTAAGTGTCAGAAAGTCAAAAATCAGATCTTTAGGTTAGATTCTGTGATTTGACAACAACTTTGATAACTTTTACAATGTTGACAACTTTTCAATTTTGCACTTCAAAAGGTCTTCAATCCTTCTTCAACCTAAATCTACAATCATACACACAAGATAGAAAAAAAAAAATTGGTGAATGGGGGTTTGCTTTGGTCAAACCCCATTTTGGTAATCAAAACTTGAAATGAAATAATGAATGAAAGAGGGAATAAAGAATGAATAAAGTTGTGTTACCACTCAACAAACCCTTGAATGAAACCTTGATAATGGAGATCTTAGGAAGTTTACAACTTGCATGAAATGGTTGAATTGGATGTGGATCTTGACACTTGAATAATACTTTGAATACTTGAACTTGATCTCGAAACCTACATCACAATGTTGGCTCCAAAAATATGTATGATGTAAGAAGACTTTGACATGATGGATGGATCTTGAATGCTATCATAAATCTATGATATATCTGCTCTTGAATACTCTTGATTTCTCTTGAAGTTCTCCAAAAATGCTCCTAAAATTGCTCATGAAAGTTTCATAAAAATTCTAGGTGAAACCTAGTGAAATAACCTTGTATTTATAGGTATGTATTGATGAAATAAACTCCCCTTACAAATCTGAAAACTCATAACACAACTCAAAATAGAACAACATATGCAAGAAAGAAAACACTATATTTTATTGCAGCAAATATGAATTGGGATTACAATATGCGAAAACTCATAAGCTCCCTTACAACATGGGCTTCTATGCAAATATAAATTTGCAACAATGGAGTCTTCAATCCTATCCTCAAATCAGCAACATCTGGTTATGTAAACCCACAACTCCTCCAAATCCAACTTCACCAAATGAGCAAGCATCAATATATAAAAATTATGTGAGAAGAAACCACTATTGGTTTCTCAAAACAACCTCCACTAAACCACCAAGAGAACTCGTCACTTTCTACCTATCAATGCTCTATCATTTGTTAGAATTTTCTAAAATGGTTTATGGGTTTGATGTGCCTCGTTTCCGACTTTCTAAATCATTTTTTAAATTCTTAATTTTGTTATCATATGATAATTTTATGGCCATTTTACTGAGACAAGGTCTCACAATTATGACCCAGACATGCAAGAACATCATGTAAAGCTTGTGGCCAACATGCAAATACATGCAAGGCATCCAAATGATAATGTAAGAACATGTAAGAAAAGTGGCCCCCCCTTGTAAATGAATGCCCAAGAATCATATTCCCTTTGGAGATTCTTTAGAAACATTCATCAAAGCATAATTCCTTCAAAAATTACCTCTTCAAATCACCACAAGGGAAAGTTATAATGTTGCAAATTAAAATATCTATTCTCCTAACCCCTAAGCCTTTATTAAAAATAAACAAAATTGAAATAACAATATTTTGGTGACATGGGATTTCCATTTCACCTTGGATGCTCTTGCATCAGACACCCATGGTAATTTGAAATGTTTCATGAGTTGAGCTAATAAACATTTGTAGATCATGTGCTTGTTCTTCATCCATCCTTCTTCCTTATCCACTTGTTTCCTTTTTTTCACCCTACACTGAAACTTCCTATCTATTCATTCCTTTATATTTCCTCCCATTCTTACTGTTGCAACAAAACTTTCAGCTTCTTCATAATCACTCATTTTATTCACATAATTCATAAGAAAATTAGAATCTCCAATCAACTCACAAGATGCAAGTTTTACCTCATCTTTTACTATTTCAACTTCAGTGTCCTCTTCTTCAATGTTCTCCATTGCACTCAACTCTTTTGTTGCTACTACAACCTCTTTAATATTTGTTGCACTTTTCTCTTCCTCCTCACTCTCTTTCTTTATGCCTTTCTCAAAGCATACTTCTACAATATTTTCTCCTTCTTGTTCACTTGCATACACAACTATGAAAAACTTATTGCTTTTCTTCTTTGTCATTTCGTGAAACACTTGACACACACTCTCAATCTTCAACGTCTCAGGTATAGACTACCTCACATTCGGTGACTTGTCTACACACAAATCACTCACACACCACCAGAGGTCTTGGTGCAAACTGCCTCACATTTGGTGCTCTACTTGCACACTTAGGAGCTCATTCTCTGATACCACTAATGAAATAAACTCCCCTTACAAATCTAAAAACTCATAACACAACTCAAAATAGAACAACATATGCAAGAAAGAAAACACTATATTTTATTGCAGAAAATATGAATTGGGATTACAATATGCGGAAGCTCATAAGCTCCCTTACAACATGGGCTTCTATGCAAATATAAATTTGCAACAATGGAGTCTTCAATCCTATGCTCAAACCAACAACATATGGTTATGTAAACCTGCAACTCCTCCAAATCCAACTTCACCAAATGAGCAAGCATCAATATATAAAAATTATGTGAGAATAAACCACTACTAGTTTCTCAAAACAACCTCTACTAAACCACCAAGAAAACCAATCACTTTTTGCCTATCAATGCTTTGTCATTTGTCAGACTTTTCTAAAATGGTTTCTGGGTTTGATGCACCTCATCTCCATCTTTTCAGATCATTTTAAAATTCTTAATTTCATTATCGTATGAGAAAGTTATGGCCATTTTACTGATATTGGATCTCACAATTATGACCCAGACATGTAACAACATGCAAAGCTTGTGGCCAACATGCAAATACATGCAAATGATAATGCAATAACATGTAAGAAAAGTGGTCCCCCCTTGTAAATGAATGCCCAAGAATAATATTCCCTTTGGAGATTCTTTAGAAACATTTATCAAAGCATAATTCTTTCAAAAATTACCTCTTAAAATCACTCCAAGGGAAAATTATAATGTTGCAAATTAAAATATTTATTGTCCTAAGCCTTTATTGAAAATAAACAAAATTGAAATAACAATATTTTTGGTGACACGAGATTACCATTTCACCTTGGATGCTCCTACATCATGTATCCTTAATTTCACAAATTCAAATATCACAAGCCGACATTGAACTATGGATTTGAAAATGTTAAGATACCATCAAAAACATAATTTAAATTTAGGTCCAAAGGTGTAGGGAGGACTCATTCACCCATGGGTGAATGGGTCCCAGGTCCCTATTCCTAGAACACACATTGCTCAAGGTAAATTGTTATGTTTAGGCATTAATGTAAGGAAGTTAAGGTAGCGGAACATCTTCCTACACTAATCTTGAGTGGAGAAAAATGCAAAACTTTACAGATCTTTAATAGTCACAAAAACTTAAACACAAATAAACACAAATATCATGCATACCACATCACAATGATATATGTGGGGAAAACTCTTTCGGGAGAAAAAAAACCACACTCCAAAATTCGCCCAATATATTATTTAGAAATCAAAAGATTACAATATACTTGCAAAGCAAGCTTCTCACATCAGTATCACCACTAGAGATCAATAGACAACCCAACCGCTTTCAGACTCTCAAAAATACACCCCCGTCTACATACATCCCACCCACTTATAACAAGTTTTTTGTAACCTTCTAGAATTAGGGTTTTACAAGTTCATTTTTTATTTGACATGTTAATGGAAAATCTTTGATGAGTCAGCAGGAAAAAACCTTGACATGTCAGCGGGAAAAAACCTTGACATGTCAACGATTTTTTTTTCAAAGATTTGCCCCAAACTCCACGACTTGCTACGAGTGTACATTATTTTCATTATCAATCACCACCTATCAACAATAAACTGTATATAATTGTAAGGTTGAGACACATTTTCCCAACAAATCTCCCACTTGCCGAACACCTTGCAAGACCAACAGAAGGGTGTCATCATCATCTCTAATTGCTAGGGTCCTTTCATGTTGGAAGAATGAAGAAGAACACATCTCTTGATATAGATTTTTGTTTTCATTGATGTCACCATGATATATGAGTTGAAACTGTAAGTTCAAGACATGTTGATTTGGTATTCTGAACTGGTAATGCAGACTAGTCCTCCGGTATTTTGATCCGGATTTCCCCTCCGGTGATAGTTGTTACTTCAAATTTTGGGAAATAGTTTTTGGATGATAAAAGCATGCATGGACAGGATATCATGCATATAGGTGCTCGTTTTTGTCGCCAACATCAGTTTTTTGTTTACATTTTTTGTTACTAGGTCTATCTCTGGTCGACCTAATAAGCGGTTGAAGTTGTAATGGATTAAATTTTGTTTGAGTGATCCATGCTAACATGGTGTATTGTGCTACACATTTGAATTGTTTTTGAGAAGTTTTGTATTTACCTAAAGCCAACTAAAGTGATTCTTGTGAACAAGTTGGCCATATATATACAAGATTGTTTGGAGATTGAAAAAAAAAAGAGTTTTTGGGTATGCGAGTGTTGGTGGATTGTGTGTGGATGTGAAAGGAGCGAATGTTGATCTACTAGCATGCGAATTTCTGGAGCTTCAAAGGAGATGAATCAACACTCTGAGGTGTACGTTCATCAGTTCATTTTCTCGTTGTAAGCCATTTTGTTACTGTATCACTTGTAGGTAGTGAGCCTCTCATTTGTACAGTGAGTCCTGGCAGTGAGCCAACTTTTGTAATATCTGATAACGGGTTATACTATATTGTGAGTTAATCCTTGCCATGGTTTTTTCCTCACTAGGTTTTCCACATAAAAATCTTGGTGTTCATGTGTTGTGTGTCTTCATGTTCTGTTAATGCTACTGCTTATCTTATCTATCATATGCATTGGATTAATTGGATGGTATTTGTTCAATAAATTTAAGAAGATAATGATTCACCCCCCCCTTAGTATCTTGGATATTCAACAATTGGTATCGAAGCTTGGTTCCTCTAGATAAGCCTAATAGCTTGAGGGAGATCTTGAAGATTGAACAAATGGATGATAATGCAAAACTTCGGACTACCCTTGATGATCTTGACATAGCTGAAAAATGAAAATAGATATCTGAAAGAAAATCTTGATTAAGCAAATGAATGTGTCTAAAATTTGAAAGAGAAATTAAAGAAATTCAAAGGGAGACACAGAGAAATTAGCTGAGAAAAGGCTATTGGTCCTCCATGACAAATATTCTCTAGCACACTCAATGTAGAAAAGAGCCTTGAATCTATACAGGCTTGTGAATCTGAAGCAAATTCTTTGTTTTCTTATTGCATAAGATGGCCTGATGCAACACAAAGTATAAAATATCTTATGGACTCCATTGAGTCCTAGTTGAAAGATGTTTTCAACACTTACAATGTGTCCAAGGATAAAGACAGGTCAACTTGGAATGCCATCTCTATGCATAGAGAAAAAAAATTCATGTTATAGAAGTAGAAGGAAGGGATAATCAGAAAATTTGGTCTGATTGGTGACAGTGTAAGGATGGAGTACACTCTAGTAGCCAATGCCTTGGTTAATGTTGATAAATTAGATAAGATCAATCTGACCCCGGATACTCTAGATAAGGCTGAAGAAATTTTTATTGCATTGGAGTCTTTGGACAAAATGTTGATATCTGCTAAACAGAGTTGGGAGAGTGGTAAAGTAGCCTGGCAAGGCATTCTTCGGGAACTTCAAAGTGCTCCCTCCTCCAAGTAAAGATTTTTTGGTTTTCATATTTTTTGGGTTCAACTCTTTAGGGGGAGTTCAGTATTTTTGTTTCTCTATACATTCTGGACCATGTGTACATATTTATGTTCAATTTTTTTTGGGTCGCCCTTTGTCCTTGATGTCAAAGGGGGAGAGAGGAAGAGAAATGGACTATGCTATGTACATAGGAAGTCTGTAAATTAGTTTGGCACATGTTGCCATCAATGAAAAGGGGGAGATTGTTGGAAGAATGAAGAAGAAAACATCTCTTGATATAGCTTTTTGTTGCCATCGATGTCACCATGATATATGAGTTGCAACTGCAAGTTCAAGACATGTTGATCTGGTATTTTGAACTGGTAATGCAGAATAGTCCTCTAGTATTTTGATTTGGATTTCCCCTTCAATGATAGTTGTTACTTAAAATTTTGGGAAATGGTTTTGGATGATAAAAGCATGCATGGACAAGATATCATGCATACAGGTGCTCGTGTTTACATTTTTTGTTAGTAGGTCTATCTCTAGCCGACCTAATGAGCGGTTGAAGTTGTAATGAATTAAATTTTGTTTGAGATATCCATGTCGACATGGTGTAGCATGCTACACGTTTGAATTATTTTTGAGAAGTTTTGTATTTACCTGAAGCCGACTAAAGTGATTCTTGTGAACAAGTCAGCCATATATATACAGGATTGTTTGGAGATTGAAAAAAGAGAGTTTTTGGGTATGTGAGTGTTGGTGGATTATGTGTGGATGTGAAAGGAAAAAATGTTGATCTGGTGGCATGCGAATTTCTTGAGCTTCAAAGGAACTGAATCAACACTTTGAGGTGTACTTTCATCACTTCATTTTCTAGTTGTAAGCCATTTTGTTACTGTATCACTTGTAGCTAGTGAGCCTCTCTTTTGGATAGTGAGTCCTGGCAGTGAGCCACTTTTTGTAATATTGTATAACTGGTATACTATATTGTGAGTTAATCCTCACCGTGGTTTTTCCCTCACTGGGTTTTCCAAGTAAAAATCTTGGTGTTCATGTGTTGTGTGTCTTCATGTTTTGTTAATGCTACTGCTTATCTTATCTATCATATGCATTGGATTAATGGGATGGTATTTGTTCAATAAGTTTAAGAAGATATTGATTCACCCCCCTCTCAGTATCTTGGATATTCAACACCATAGTCTCTGAACACCATCTGAACTTCTATGTACTCACAGGCTTAGTTAAAGAATCAACAACATTCATAAAAGTCTCTACCTTAACCAACTTCACCCTACCATATTTGACCATATCTCTAACAAAATGATATTGTACATCAATGTGCTTGGTCCTGGCATGAAACATTGGGTTCTTCGTTAGAGATATCGCACTTTGACTATCGCAATAAATTGTCATTACACCTTTTTTATTCCAATATCTGAACACAATCTCTTAAGCCAAATGGCTTCTTTACAAGCATGAGTATCTTCCATATACTTTTCTTCAATAGTGGACAAAGCAACCACAACCTGTTGCTTACTCATCCAACTAAGCACACCACCAAATAAAGTAAACAAATAAGAACTGGTGGATCTTCTACTATCAACATCACCTACCCAGTCTAAATCCACATAACCATGAATATCAAGGGAAATCTAGTCTTTAGTCATATTACTGTGATAACATAAGGAATAATCTAAGGCACCACGTAAATATCTAAAGACTCTTTTAATTGCATCCCAATAAACTCTACCAGGATTAGACATATATCTGGAAAGAACTCCCACTGCTTGGGCAATGTTTGGTCTAGTACAAACCATATCATACATCAAACTTCCAACTGCACTCTGGTAAGGCACTCTGCTCATTTCTTCCATCTCTGATGGAGATGTTAGACAATCTGAAATAGATAACTTTATTCCAACTGAAACAGGAACACACAATGGTCTACAATTGTACATATCAAACCTCTATAAAATTGAATTGACATAGTTACTTTGGTCAAGCCATAGATTTTTGTTCACTCTATCTCTTCTAATTTCCATCCCAAGAATGTGTTTAGCTACACCAAGATCTTTCATTTCAAACTTAGTAGCAATTTGAGATTTCAGTTCTAAAATCATACTTTTCCCTTTACCAATAAATAACATTTCATCAACATATAATGCAATAAATAGAAAACAATCACCATTAGTTTTATAATAAACAAAATGATCTGATTTAGAATGCTCAAATCTCAAACTCAACACATATTTATCAATTTTTTGGTACCACATCTTAGGACTCTGTTTTAAGCTATACAAAGATTTCTTCAATTTGCAAACCAACTTACTTTTACCTTTCACCACGTAGTGCTCTGGTTGTGTCATATAAATATCCTCCTCCAAATCACCATGAAGGAAAGAAATTTTCACATCCATTTGCTCAACCTCTAAATCATAAGCAACAACAATAGAAAGCAAAAATCAAATGGATGTCATTTTTGCAACAGGAGAAAATATCTCACCATAATCAACACCCTCAACTTGAGAGTAACCCTTCGCAGCCAACCTTGCTTTGTACTTCTCAATACCTCCATCTGAACCAATATTTTTCTTGAACACCCATTTACAACCAGCAGGTTTTCATCCTTCAAGCAATGGTACAAGATCACATGTATCATTCTTTTTTAAAGATTCCATTTATTCATCCATAGCAATCTTCAAGGATTCTACATCATTCATACCTAGTACCTCTTTTGCAGATCTAGGTTCATCCATGTTAGTATTCAAAGCAAAAATGCATCTCCAATCATTAGGTGAATACCTTTTAGGTGGTTGTTTGTTCCTTGTAGACCTACGAACAAGCTTAGTTGGAGGTTCTTCCTCCTCTTCTAAAGATTTAGAGCTGGATGAGCTCTCCTCAACTTCTTGTCTATCCATGGGCCTCGATTCAAATTTTTCAGGCGTCGAAGGAAATTGAATTGCATCTTTCTACATACTTTGTTTTGGCTGCAATGTAACAAAAAAAGGCTTAGTTTCTCTAAAAATAACACTTCTACTATGTATTACCTTTTGTGTAACAGGATCCCAAAGCTTGTATCCTTTCACACCATAATTGTATCCGATGAAGATACATTTCACAACCTTACTCTCCAACTTTGTTCGCTTCTCCTTTGGCACATGTGCATATGCCTCACAACCAAAAAATCTAAGATGTATTAATGAATTCTTGTGGCCTGACCATCCCTCTATATGTGTCTTATCAACAAGAGCTGATGTAGGAGACCAATTAATCAGGTAACAAACAGTGGCAACAACTTCAACCCAAAACCTTTGTTCTAGACTAGCACCACTCAACATACTCCTAGCCTTCTCCATCAATGTTCTTTTCATTCTTTCTACAACTCCATTCCACTGTGGAGAATACATAGTTGTCTTTTGTCTATGAATACCACAATATTTACAAAATCCATCAAAATCATTAGAGAAAAATTCACCACCATCATCAGTCCTCAAACATTTTATTTTCTTTCCTGTTTGCAACTCGGCCATTGCTTTAAATTCTTTAAATCGACTGAAAACTTCAGATTTACTCTTTAAAAAGTATATTGATGTCCTTCTACTGTAATCATCAATAAATGAAACATAATATGTGGATTTACCAATTGAAGGAACATCTACAGGACCAAACACATCAGAGTGAATAAGATCCAATACACGATAAGATTTATGAGAACTCAAGTAAAACTAAACACAGTTTTGCTTTCCATAAATACAATGCTCACAGAAATCAAATTCAATATTACAATCAGACAAACCTTCAACAAGGATTTTATTTTTCAACATCCTTAGACCCTTTTCTCCAATGTGGCCAAGTCTTTGGTGCCAAAACATAGTTTTCTCTATAGGTAACTTTGTCTCAGAAGAAAGAGCACCCTTGGGTACCCAAAATCCATGACCATCTGTTGAAGTTGAAACCCTCACTTCTTATACAAACTTTCCTTTCATAGAAGTAATATTTCACTCAACAGTGCATGCATCAAGCTTATGCAATGTCCCATATTTGATACTTCTAGCAATCACCATAGCACCTCTAGCCATCTTGCATCCTACATCAAAAAATACTACCTAAACACTTGCATCATTAGTTTTCTCACAAATAACAAATTTTGTGCTAAGCCAAGGATATGCAACACACCATTAATATTTCTTATTCTACCATTAGGAAACCTAATTTTTAACTTTACCATGACCAACAATGTCTAAATGAGAATCATCACCCAAGTACACCTTACCTCCATCAAATTCTTCATATTCAAAAAACCAATCTCTATTAAAGGTCATATGGAAAGATGCACCTAATTCAATTAACCATGCATCATTACCTGTATGATTTGTCAAAGTTGTAATGAATGCATCACAATCTTCCTTCTCAAACTTAGAATCAGAATCAAATTTCTTCTTTTTCTTCTTATTTTCTTCTTTGCGGTCCTTATGAACATGTCTAGGCTTATCTCAATTCCAACAAATAATTTTGGACTTTCCAGGAGACTTAGATCTCCCCTTGGACTTGGATTTTTCACACTTCTCATTCTTCTTGCCTTTTTCCTTAGGTCTTCCATGAACATTTAGGGCCTCCTTGGCACTGATGGATACCTTCCTCCTCATCTCTTCAAAAAGAAAAGAGCCCACCACATCTTTAGTCTTCAATATAACAAAAGTACCCCAAATAGCCATAACAAGAGAATCCCACAAATCAGGCAAAGAACAAAGAAAGATTTGGCATTTCTCTTCCTCATCCATTTTGACACCAACTGATGCCAACTGAGCCACCAACATATTTAATGCTTCCAGGTGGTCTATAATTCATCCACCCTCTTCCATTCTCAAGGAATATAATTTCTTCCTCAATAAAATCTTGTTCACTAAAGATTTGGCCTGATACATCTCACCAAGCTTCTTCCATAGTTTTTGTGCATAGGTCTCTTCATGGATATTGATTAAAACAAAGTCCGCTAAACACAATTTGATTAGACCTTTGGCTTTACGATCCATAACATCATATTGAGTAGCTTGAGTAGAATTTGCAGGCCTTGAAACATTCTCATCAACATCATCCCACAAATCCTCCATCTTTAGCTTCCACATCTCAAAATTATTTCCAA
The DNA here is from genome assembly GCA_007115665.2 of Sequoiadendron giganteum. NCBI lineage: Eukaryota > Viridiplantae > Streptophyta > Pinopsida > Cupressales > Cupressaceae > Sequoiadendron > Sequoiadendron giganteum. Next base: position 6,215,091 of record CM021109.1, read on the forward strand.
AAAACTTCTCCACCTCTATTCTCCCTAATGAACTTGCCATCTAAAAATTCCTGCAAAAAGATCACAAAGTTTCTTCTGCACAAGCTCCCACTCAAAACTGGATTAGTTCAAAAAACCCAACAACCCACAACTAAAACCAAAGGTGATCAGGCTCTGATACCACTTGTAAGGAAGTTAAGGTAGGAACAACTTCCTACACTAATTTTGAGAGGATAAAATGCAAAAATTTACAGATCTTTAATAGTTACAAAAACTTAAACAAAAAATAAATAAAATATCATGCATACGACAACAAAATGATTTACATGGGGAAAACCCTTTTGGGAGAAAAACCCCACACTCGAAAATCCACCCAATATATTATTCATAAATCAAAAGATTACAATATACTTGCAGAGAATGCTTCTCAAAGGAGTATCACCACTAGAGATCAATACACACGTCTATCAGAATCTCAATACACACCCATCTACATACATCCCACCCACTTATAACTATTATTTTGGAACCTTCTAGAATTAGGGTTTTACAAGTTCATTTTTCATTTGACGTGTTAACAGAAAAGCTTTGACGAGTCAGTGGGAAAAAACCTTGACAGGTCAGTGGGAAAACAACCATGACATGTCAGCGATTTTTTCCCATGTCTTGCTATGAGTGTACAGTATTTTCATTATCAATCACCACCTATCAACAATAAATCATATATAATTGCAAGGTTGAGACACATTTTCCCAACAATTAATTATTGCTGGGTTTCCCCTTCGGAAAATGTAATTTATTAGGCATGTAAATGAATAAAAGGGCTAATTAAGGCATAATTAAGTTCAAATTAATTAAGAGGGCCCAAATAAGTGTGAAAATGTAAAGGGATACATTTACTAGCACTAAATTAAGGCATTATTAAGTCCATTTTAATTAGGAGGGCTCAAACAAGTGTGAAAATGTAAAGGGATACATTTTTCTACACTACACTTTCTTTGAACTTGCTTCACCTTGTGAAGCTTCATATTTTCTCTTCTGAACCAATTATGGTCCTTCTTCTTCTTCTTCTTCATTTTCAACATTAATTCCCAAGTATTGCTCCCTCGTTGCCTTAGTTTTCACTCTCCTTCTCACAAGGCCAATTTGTTGTGTTTTCAAAGTAGCCTTTTCCTTTTCAGGCATCTTTTATTGTTTTACCTCCCCATCAGAGTACTTTTAGGTACTTTTCTCTTTTCTCCTGTTGTAGGCTTAGTCCCAGAGGACTTCTAGGCAACTAGAGGAGTGGTAGCTTTTCTACTAGATCTCCTTACACTTGATGAACCTCCATATCATAACCCAATTTTATTACATATTTATTGAATTATTGAAGAAATTCAATATATATTAAATGGAAATTTAAAAAAATTCAAAATAGATTGAAAGAGGTTGACTGATGTTGACTATGCGATCTTTTGAAATTATCTTGTATGTTATCAAGAAATGAACATTACCGATAAATTTTGCAAGCGCAAGTGTGTGCAGTTGTAGGGTGACAAGTTGAAGGATGAGAGCACAATTGAAGTAGGATTGTTTAGCCAGATCAAACAGTAAGACAGATGGAATCTGGGTGCACATGTACCACAAAATGGCATGATATTTGCATTTGAAAATTCATATAGGAATTATATTAGTTGACTCAAATGACTCGATGATTGAAAATATGCATTTGTGAAATGAAGTTACATGGAAAATTATATTTGAAAAATTCAATCTTGAGCTTGTGTTTTGAATTTAGAGGAAAACGAAAGTGAGATTTGGTATGTGAACAAATGTGTGAATCTCAATTATTCATTTTGTATCATTGTTGAAATGAAAATGAAAGATCCTTTTTATATAAATGATAGATATGCACATGAAACCAATTATATGTTAATACAAATATATATATATATATATATAAACACACACAAATATATATATATATATATGCATATACGTATATACATATATATATATTTATATGTGTACATATATATAAATATACATATGTGTGTGTGTGTGTGTGTCGAGAACATACATATGTGTGAAAATTTTTGAATATATATGAGAATATATATATATACATATATATATATAGTGAACTTGAAACCGATAATTATCATTATCAAATAGATGAAATTTAAATTGATATCATGAGAAAATCCTACGATGTACGTGGTCTGCCATGGATAGTATGGAAAAATTCAAATTTAGAATGGGAAGGCAATATCATTAATTCCCACTATCATTTTGAAACAACCCCTTAGTGGAGGCATAGTAAAATGTAGAAATATGCTAATTTGAAAGGGATATTGACTGGAACCGACAGAAAAACTAGTGCAGGACGAAGCTTTTTGGGAAAAAGTCGAAGAAGAATTCCTGAGTATAGAGGTAATTTGTGATTTTTCCTTAACAATGTTGCTTTTCATTGATTTTACAATTTCATCTTTATTTTTATGCATCAACTGAATCGTTGCAATAGAAATCTATTGATTGAATATGTTAAATCATCAAACTTTTATGCAACTATATGAGTTAGTTTTGTAATATCTATGGCTATGATGTTTCTTGCTCTACACTCAGATTCACCTGGGCTTCTACGGCTTGGAAGAGACAACTATATATATACCTTGTAAGGCTTGATACTGTTGACCCTATGTTTGGCTGCATGTTTGTTTTTAATTGTTAAGCCCATCACAGGCTATCGGGGAAACTCGATAGCATTGTGAATGGAGTGATGTAAATTATGTAATGTCGCCACCATTTATGGGGTAGGCCGTAGCCATCATCAAAATATTTTTATGTAAATATTTTTTACTTGCTTATTGTTGTTTCTTCGATGGACCCCCATTCAGGTCAATGCCATCAACCTTGATCTAGCATTGAAGGGTAACTTAAAATGCCTTTGTTTTTCCTTGTTGTCAAGGGTGGTGGTGGGCTCATATCACCCAATTCTATGTATGGTATTTGATACTTCTTGCATATTAAGACATCCTATTTATGTCCCTAAGTCTGTTTAGGACGAAGGCCAAACGATGGAATTCACTCCTTAAATTTATTTGCATGTGTAGTATAGTAAACCCTCACTCCATAGGAATGACAACCATGTCGTCCATGAAAGCGATTACACCCAAGACGAGGGTGGGTGTGATGGTTTTTCCCTCAACCACCCTATTTTTTAGAGCCAGTCAACGATTGTGGGTTGTTTTAGAATGATAGATGTATATTATATGTAAACTATGAACTAGTGTTTCAAACCAAAATTGGGTAAGATTGATATCTTAGATTCAGTCATTTTATCATTGTTGATTAATGGTTAGTATGCCATCCAGTAATTTTAAATGCATTCCAAGAGTTGATATTAGCTTCATTTTAGTATTCTTACATGAAATTGTATATACAAATGTTAGAATAATTAAGTCTAGGAAACGAGACGATGGAACTTGAAGCTACAACCATAAACCATTGTAAACGACATTGTTTTGTCATAAATTGTAACTGTTTAGCTGGAAACAACATTGTACTATTGTAAACAATGAATGCTCTATTAGAAACAAAATTATTTTGTCATAAACTGTAACTGTTTAGCTAGAAATGACATTTTATTATTGTAAATAGTAAATGTTTTGTTGGAAATGACATTGTTTTGTCATAAACTGTAACTGTTTAGCTGGAAACAACATTGTATTATTGTAAACAATAAATTTTTTGTTGGAAACAACATTGGTTTGTCATAAATTATAATTGTTTAGCCTGAAACAACATTGCATTATTGTAAACAGTAAATGTTATGTTGGAAATGACATTTTTTTTCCATAAACTATAACTGTTTAGCTTGAAACAACCTTGTATTATTGTTAACAGTGAATGTTCTATTGGAAACGACATTGATTTGTTGTAAAAGTCTATGCGTAGCTAAAAATAGTCTTGTTCATTAAATTGTTAGTTGAAACAACATTGATTAGTTGTTGGGTGATCCCACAATAATGGTTTACAATTTTTGGCCAAACTGGACACTAAAATATTTTTTTCTAACTGAATCTTCACTTTCGAGCACCTATAGCAGCTAAACCATGAGGAATTTGAAGATGATGCAAACTAGTGATTTGTGGAATTTCGTCTATAGATTCTAAATATATATATATATATATTTAAATGGAATTAGATTGCACTTCTTTTTCCATCTCCTTCGAAAACTATTTTTTTCAGCAAATGACATTTTTAAGGAGTGATGCTCACCGTATACAACATAACTTTTTTTTCCATGAAGGATAAAATTCTAATTCTTTCAAATTTAGATTTGTAACTCCGATATCTAGTGCTTCCAATTGGTCTCATAGTTTTTTATTGAATATTTTTTCCTTAATCAAGTTTTGAAGTCAAACCAATTACAATTCAGACATAGGCAGACCGTATACAACGTAGCTTTTTTTGTATGTATCGAAATTCTTTTTTTTTTTTGTTGGATCAAGGACTTTAATATCTGGTGCACTCATAATTTTAATTTTTTTTTTTTTAAATCTGCTATTTTTCCACATGTGTAGAACAAAGATCTTGATTTTTGGTGAAAAACCTATGTTTAATAAAACTAAAAAAACAAATACATAATAAAACCAAAACATATTAAAATTATATTCGTTGGATAGCTCGTTCCGAGGAATACCATCATCCAGTTGGGTCTGTGAAGTCTCCTCCATTTTTCTTCCTCAACAAAATTGTAAACCACTATTATGGGTTCACCTTGTCAACTGTGAACGTTCTACATGAAACAACTTGTTTTGAAACTATTTAGTTGGAAACAATATTGTTATGTTTTAAAACAACAAATGTTCATATGTAAAACAACAATGTTAGAATACCATAGCTTGTGTGAATATAAAGGAAACACCAGTATGTGAGAAACTATTAATACAGACTTATTCTGGATTCTTTATTTCCATGAAAGAAACACCAAATTGAATATTATTAAATGATTGTAATTTGATTTAATGGTTTATTTCAAAATGTATGTACAAACCAATAACTTAAGTAGGCGCATATATGTGTATGCACATAGACTTCATCTATGTACATACACATACTTGTGACATACCTTCTTTTGTTCTTTTTACTTAATTTATTTTTAAATGGATAATGCTTTATGTTGAAAGTAAACATGGGTCATGTGAATAAAACTCAATATTGTATTATACAGTTCTATTTGAATAATGTATCTGATTTCTGTTTAGTGAGGAAATTAGTAATCTAATTCTCCTTTTTCGTAGACATTTGTGAGAAGAATATTCTTTTACTTGAATAATACAGTGATACCTAAGTAGACTAGAGCACCTTAAGGTAGATTTTGCTAGACGGTAGATAGCTATTATGAAATTTTGTATTGTAGAAAGTTAGCTTTCGGGACGGGTGCCGAAATGCAGTTTAGAGAGTATAGGTTTGCTTTACCAAAACCTATTGTTTATTGTTGCAACATAGTTTTTATGCTTGGACAAGAAATATAGTTCATTTTGTATGTATGAACTCTGTCATAGCACTCTCTGCCATTCCTAGCATAGATCTTGCATTTTCTTTTCTAATTTGTAGATAGAAATTGCATGTTGATGTATGGGAATGCATCAGATTCCACCTTGTGGATTTTTCTCTTGCTAGAATTTTTTTGCAGGGTCAGGTATTCTTCAAGTTGGAAGAATTCAGGGGAAGCATAAGCTTTGTGGTTGGGCGATAAAGTGCTTCAACCATGTTCTCGTCCACCGGTGGAGGCAAGCGTCAAGAGGAACCTTAGATGTACACAAGAATATCTAGTCTATGATGTAACCTTGATGTAATACTTGATGTACTTGATGTAAAGTTGTACAATGTAATGAATTTGTGGCCTTATGAGCCAAATCAAACCTGATATTGTAATTTGACTTTTGAATTGAATATATAGATCTTTGACTCATTTTAAATGGACACGTGTTTCTATGATTGACTATAGCTACTTAGTTATGTCTTTTTAATTTGAATATATTCTGTGTCATTTACAATAATATTAATTAAGCAATAATTTAGGATGGATTATTACATTTGGTATTAGAGCTTAGGGTTCAACTCTAGGCCTTTGAGTCTACCATAGCTTTGACTAGGGATAGTTGACCCTTGACAAAAATTTAGTTGTCCTAAGAATTGATTGAACCTGGATTGAATGCAGGTATGGGAAGGTCAAAGGAATGACGAAGGAAAGGGAAAACTGTTAGAACCTCATGTAAGAATGATGTAATGGAAGAAAAAGCTAAGATGGAGGTTCAACCTAAAATTCCTTATGATGAAACTCTAGCTCAGGCCCTTACATGACTTAAGCTAGAGAGAGGCTTGAAGATTGAGGAGAAGCGAACACCTAATTTCAAAAATATTTCTACAATCCGGGACTAGTCTCTAGGTTGTGGACCAACACACCCTTGTTGACTAAAGAGGAAAAGGAGAGCCTGCATGCTCAACCATCCTCTTCTGTAAATTTTGATATAAATTTAGATGAGGACCCAGAGGAATGTCCTCTTTCTGATGATGAGAAAACGGAATAATGTAAAGATCTATTGACCCACCTTTAATATAAATAAAACTAGATAATATTTTTGGTTTGTTCAAACAAAGGAATCCAAAATATGTTTATTATGTATGAATGTGTATGTCTTCTATAAGTAAGGGATGTATGCATGTGTAAATTATGTGATGTAGAATAAGAATGTTTATTTGTAGAACCTAGTATTGAGATGCGATAAATGTGAATGTGTTGCCGATTAAGTGCGAGTCAATATGGTGACCACCAGGCAAGAGGTGGGTGGTAGTGGTTTTGACAACGAACCTAAAAAGAGGCTGTAACAAATTCTAGAGCTTATGAACTGGTAAGAGTCTCGCATGGATCACATAGAACAAGAAGTCTGAGTGGCACGCAAGGACCAGGATCATAGGAATGCATAACTCAATCAAGGAGACGGTGGTCCAAGGGAAAGTCCATGAGGATGAATTGAGGATGAGCTTGGGAAAGATCTCAAAAGAGTAGCATCGCCCAAGTTCGATGGTAAGGCTATTAGAGTAGGAGTGGAGGCTTGGATTATAGAGATGGAAAAATACTTTGGGCTATGTAACCTTTCTGATCAAACTAAAGTGGAATGGGCTACGTATCAGCTCTCAAGTGAAGCAATGACTTGGTGGGATAACGAGAATTTAGAAAGGAATCTACAGCCTATTGAGTTCACTTGGGAACTCTTCCTCCAATCCTTCAGGAAGAGATGGTTACCATAGCTTTTATTTGACAAGAAAGTGATGGAATTTTATAATCTAACTCAGGGGAACATGTTTGTGATCCAGTATTGGGAAAAGTTCACCAACCTATTGAAGTATGTGTTGCAATATTAGGGAGATGAACGGTTCCATATCTAGAAATTCATAATGGGACTGAGACCCCACATAGGAGTTGAAGTGGATATGCATGATCCTCTTACCATGAATGAAGTCTTCCTAAAAGCCACCAAATAGGAATAGAAATTGCAACAGTTATCCAATCTCCATAACGACTCAAATCCTAAGTCGTAATACAAGAAAATTAAATTTCATAAAGGAGACGAGAGCCATAAGATCCATAACCTCAAGAGTGGAAGTGAGTCGCAGGAGAAGGGTGAAGATGGGAATGGTGGAAAGAACAAGAAGGCAAACAAAAATAAGGGTAAAGACGACTATAAGCAAAAGGGATTCAAAGAGGAAAGGCCACGAGGTCATAGAGGGCCTCATGATGGATGTTATACTTGTGGAGATAATCATTATGCCTCAAATTTTCCTCAACGGTCGAAGTCACGGAAGGAAGGAAGCTATTAGTAGACTCAGCATCACCAGATCCACGCTGCAATGGATAAAAAATAGAAAGAGTATCAGGCTTCGCCAATTCAGCTAATGGGTAAGCTCTATGGCCAATTTGTCTCTATTTTAATTGATACCAAAGATACTGAATGTTTTATAGACCCTAGAATAATATCTAAGCTACCTATTAGACCTGGATACATGAAAAACTCATGGACAATCCAGTATGGTAATCAAGAAGAGCAGAGGGTAGATACTAGTCTCTTTTGTAGTGAATTAGAGCCTCCAACCTTTCAAACTTAGGTCAACTTGTATGTGGCACCTTTAGGCTCATATGATGTAATTTTGGGAATAAATTGGTTAACTGAGTATAAGGCTATAGTGAACTGTGAGGATAAGGTAGTAAATTTTCTTGATGATTATGGAAAACTAGTCAAGATTTGTGGAATGCAAAGGCCTTTGGAGCTTAGACAGATCTCTATGATGCAGCTCAAGAAGGCTCGTCGAAAGGGATGTGCAATTTATGCTATGCATGTTAGTAACCTTGACAACAAGGAGCCCTATTTATATGACTACCCTATTCGCAAGGAGTTCCAAGATATATTACCTGATGAACTTATGGAGTTTACTCCAAAGTGGGAATTCAACTTTTCTATTGACCTTGTCCCAGGAGTTGAGCCTCAATCCAAGGCACCCTATCAGATGACCACCACCGAACTCTATGAGTTGAAGGGCCAATTAACAAAAAATTTGGACAAAGGGACTATAATACCCAGTGTGTCTCCTTGGGGAGCACCAGTTATATTTATGAAAAAGAAGAATGGGACCTTGCATCTATGTATAGACTATTAGATGTTGAACAAGGAAACCATCAAGAAATGATATCCACTCTCGAGGATTGATGATTTTTTTGACTAGATGAAGGGAGAAATGATGTTCTCCAAAATTGATCTCAGGTCGGGGTACCATCAATTGAGAATTAAGGAAGAAGATATTTTGAAGACTACTTTCTGAACTCAATATGGACATTATGAGCTCATCGTGGTACCATTTGGTTTGACTAATGCAACGAAAATTTTTATGAACCTCATGAATAGTGTATTCAAAGATTGCTTAGATTATTTTACTTTGATCTTCATTGATGACATCTTGGTTTAATCAAAGACTATTGAAGAGCATGATAGGCACTTGAGGATAGTTCTACAATGGCTGAGAGAAAGGAAAATTTTTGGGAAGCTATCCAAGTGTTCATTCTATCAAGATAGGGTGCACTATCTAGGCCATATCATTTCAGCTAAAGGAGACTCTGTAGAGCTCGAGAAGATCAAGGCGATCATGGAATGGTCGGTGCCTCAAAATGTGTTAGAAGTATATAGATTCATGGGCCTTGAGGGATATTATAGGAAGTTTATGCAAGGGTTTTCCCAGATTGCATCTCCTATCACCTCACTCCAAAGAAAGGGAATGTAGTTTGAATGGACTAAAAAAATGTGAGTAAGCATTCCAACTCTTGAAGGAGAGGCTCATGACAACACCAGTGTTGACCATTTGTGATCCCAATGGGAGATTCACAGTAATCACAGATGCTTCAGGAGAGGGATTAAGAACAGTATTAATGCAAGACAAACAAGTGGTAGCATATGAATCAAGGAAGATCAAGCAACATGAGGTGAACTATGCGCCTAATGATTTAGAATTGGTCGTTATAGTTCATGCCTTACAAATGTGGAGGCATTATCTTTTGGGGAAGCCATTTGAACTCAAGATAGACCACTTGGGATTGAGATACATATTTACTCAACCATTTACCTTAATGCACGACAAAGAAGGTGGTTGGAATTCCTTAGTGAGCATGACTTCGGAAATTGAGTATATAAAGGGAAAAGAGAATAGAATGGTTGATTCTCTTAGTAAATGAAGACATCCGGTAGCCATGATCTCAACAAGGTCTATCTTAAGATAGCAAGTGATTTAGTATTTGCCAGGGGATGAGCACTATGAGAGAGTGAAGAGTGCCCTAGCAGTAAATCCTTCAAATCATCATTTTGATGGGTGTGAGATCGAATCAGATGGTATTTTGAGATACCAGAGAAGAATGTACATTCTTGACACTAGAGAGCTAAGAAAGTTGGTTTTAGAGGAGGTTCATAATGCACCTCATTCAAGACACCCCAGAGTATCCAAGATGATCACAAAGTTAAAGACTATATTTTTGGCCTAAACTCAAGAAGGATGTAGTGGAGTACATAGCCAGATGCTTAGAGTGCCAGTGAATCAAGGCTGAGAATGAACATCTAGCCAGGCTAATGTATCCTTATGACATACCTGAGTATAAATGGCAGGTGATCAATATGGATTTCATACAGGGGTTGTCGTTGAGCAAGAACAAGAATGATGTTATCTTGGTTGTAATTGATAAGTTGACAAAGGTTGTGCACATCATTCCAGGAAACCTTAAGGATGGATCGTTGACCCTAGCCAATAAATTTGTCTAGGAGATCTTATGCTTGCATGGAGTGCTAGAGACTATCATCTCTGATAGGGACACATGGATGACCTCAAGATTTTGGACGACCCTGAATTTTGCATTGGGGACCAAACTAAATCTCAACTCGACTTATCATCCTCAAACAGACATGAAAATAGAGAGGTTGAATCAGGTAGTCGAAGACCTCCTCCGAATGTATTGTATGGACCAACAATATAGGTGAGAAGAATATTTTCCTTTGGTAGAGTTTTCTTACAACAACTCTTATCACACATCCCTAAGAATGACACCGTTTGAGGCTCTTTATGGGTGAAAGTGTCACACCCCCATCAGTTGGGATAAATTGGAGGTCATGATCATAGTAGGACCTGAAATGCTTAAGGAAATGGAAGAAAAAGTGAGGATCATTAAGAGCATGCTGAAGGAGGTGGAAAATCAACAAAAGAGTTATGTCAACAAGAACCAAACTCTTAGATAGTTCACAATTGGGGATAAATTTTTCTTGAGAGTTAAACCTCATAAAAGTTGTATTTTTTTTGGAAAGTCTTCCAAGTTGGCCCCAAGATATGTGGGACTATTTGAAGTCTTGGAAGTGATTAGCCCAGTTGCTTATAAACTAGCTCTACCACCTGATCTAGCTTGAATTCATAATGTGTTTCATGTCTGTTTGCTTAAGCCATATAATCCTGATGTAGCTCATGTGCTTGATTGGAAATTCTTGTAGGTACAAGATCCAAGAGTGGTGCTAGTGGAGCCCATTAGAATCCTGGATAAACACAACGTTAAGTTGCAGAGTAGAGATATTACTCAGTTTAAGGTCCAATGGGACCAATACTTAGAAGATAGTGCTACATGGGAGGATGCGGAAGAAATAGAATGCTCCTTTCCACATTTTCTTTCTTGAGAAAGAGACTTTAATAATTTTTCCTAGAAAATTTTGGATTGAAACATTATGATGTTTAAACTTGGAACAATTTGATGTGATGTTGAAATAGACATATATGCTTTAATTTGATGTGATCTTGAAATAGACATATATGCTTTAAATTGATGTGATGTTGAAATAGACATAAATGCTTTAATTATGATTAAATAGATATCAGGACGATGCCTCTTCCAAGAGGAGAAGGATGCCATAACCTAATTTTATTGCATATTTATTATAATATGGCAATATGGTATGTGAATGAATGTGTGAATCTCAATTATGTATTTTGTATCATTGTTGAAATGAAAATGAAAGATCCTTTTTATATTATAAATGATAGATATGCACATGAAAATAATTATATATGAATACAAATATATGTATATATATATAAACACACACGAATATATATATATATACATATATATATGTGTGTGTACATATATAAATATATATATACATATATATGTGTGTGTATGTGTGTGTGTGTGTGGAGAACATACATATGTGTGAAAAATTCTAAATATATATATATAAGAATATATATACATATAAATATATATAGTGAACTTGAAACCGATAATTATCATTATCAAATCGATGAAATTTAAATTGATATCATGAGAAAATCCTATGATGGACATGGTCTGCCATGGATAGTATGGAAAAATTTAAATTTAGAATGGGGCGGCAATACCATTAATGCGCACTATCATTTTGAAACAACCCCTTAGTGGAGGCATAAAATGTAGAAATATGCTAATTTGAAAGGGATATCGACTAGAATCGACAAAAAAATTGGTGTGGAACGAAGCTTTTTGGGAATTTTTTTCTTTGGATGAGTGTTGTATGGTAGAATGTGGTTTTTGATAGTAGTAACAACATGATGTTAAGATTATGATTGATTGATGAGGAAAATGGTAGCATAAGTATATGAAGAAGGTGAATGATAAAAATGAGAGCAAAGGCATTCATTTGTAGATCCTTGGTGGTGAAAATGGAAGGTCAAAATGAATTGGTTAATGGATGGATAGAATTGAATGAGAGTGAGGGAATGGATTGAGGGCTTAGCCTTGTGATAAGTGCCAAAAGGTGGAGGCATGAAAATGGTATGTGTCATAGGTGTAAGAGCTAGGTGTGCTCACACATGTGTGAACACACACATGGGGAAGTTCATGAAAGGGACAATTGAGGGAAGTAGGGTAGCTACCTTATGCCATGTGTAAGAGGTAGGGTGGCTCCACATGTGTGAGAAAGGGGTAGGGTAGGTAGGTTAGGACACTTGTCACATGATGGAAAGTTTAGACCTTTATCCACTTAGGTGGATTCAATGACTAGGATTAAATGGGAAAGGATTGAGGATGAGGTGGAATTAAATATTAGGGAAAATTATAATGAAGGTTAATTAACCTAAATCAATTAATTTAAGTAGGTATTAATTAATCGACTTAGTTGGAGGATTTGGGGATAAGGTTAAATTAAATTAAATAAATGTAAATTTAATTAATTAAGTGTGGGGGATAAAGATAAATTAATTAAATAAAATTTTATTATTTATTTAATTAATGGATAGAATGAGGTGAAGTCAAGTGTGGTCAAGTATGGACAAATTTAGGTGTCTACAAGAAGTATTTTAAGTCTATTTAAGTGCTATATAACTCATATATGGCTCTAGAAATGACCCTAATGGTGCATGCATTACTACACAACCTCCTATATCATAATAAAAATATTCAATTTATATTTTTGACTAAGTCCAAGTGGGATATTCCCATTGCCAATTTTTGTCTCATCATTAGCTTGAACTAACCTAAAATAAAATTTGAATTTGGTGAAAGACAAAAATTCATCTACACTGTAATTGTATTAGGACTCATTGAAATTGAATATTAGCTACAAAATAATGGGTAGAGCTTGAAAATTTCCTAGTTTCAAAAAAGATGCTAAAAAAGGATTTGGTAGGCCAAATTATTGCCTCCAAAAATTTTCTCTTTGAATTTACTCATGACCATGAACTTAAGCCCTTAAGGGCTCAATATTAAAAAATATTGTGCTACTCTACACCAAAGAGTGACATAAAAATATGAACTCCACCTTTATGCATGAACCTAAACATTTTCTACCATGTTAAAAATAACATTGCACATGAGAATTGTGTAATTGAGGGAAAGGGTGAAAGAAAAATGGAAAAACAATTTTAAAATGGGTACATTATATATCTTTACTTAATTGATTAAGGTTGCAACTTCATTACATCATACAAGAAAACTCGTTATATAGTTTTAGATGATCAATTACTTATAAGATGTACAACATATAAGATAGAACAACATAATTAAATATGAATGTGTATTAAAATATTAGAGCACCATATAATGCACAATGAAGTTAAACACTTTCGGATAAATAAATCTAAGATTATTAAATCATATAAATAAATATTTTGGTAAATACATTTCCTTACATTCATGTTGACATTGAAATGCACATCTCAATAAAAGAGATTTTTTATTGACCTAATGCTAGATACAATGTCCAATCTTATGTCAAATGCATGAATATTAGGCCACTATTGAGCTTAGTGTGGCTAACATTATGTGAATGTTAGGTTGTATCTTATAATTTATTTAGTATAATTTAACTAAAAATATTGGTCCAAAATTGTGTTAGAAATATTGTCATCAATGTTAAAGGTACATAGACATGTTGCCATTGATGTCAAGAAGGTGCTTGGACAAAGACTATTGGTATAAGGATTTGAACATATTGAAGTATCCATTGAAGCATGTGTTATCATTGATGACAAATATGAAAGAATGAAATCATTTATTGATCAAAGACTATAGGGACCAATTATCACTATGTTTTGTCTGTAACCATCAAGATCAATGTTCCCATCATATTCAACTATCATTATGTTGAAGAAATTAGTTGTATTATTTAAATTAAAGATTTAAACAATTATTATAATAGTGGATGACTATGGAATAAAAATACAATTAACTTGAAATTATATACAGTGACAGTTATTAAGAAGAAGCATTGATCACAATTAAATAATGTGCAATGATTAATTTTTTTCTAAATAGCAACAATTAATCTATATAACAACAATTTAAAAAAAAAATAACAAAAATCTATAGAAGACAAAAAAAAGAAAAGAAAATAAGACAAAAATGGAAAAGTAATGATCTAATTTATCTTTGATAAAGCAACAGTCACATAAGACAAAAAAGAAAGAAAGAAGGTTTAAGGCAACGCTTCATTCTAAAGTTAATGATATAAAAAGGTATGATTCATATTAAAGAAAGGAAACAATATTCAAAAGGAAATGATTCATAAGGAGTTGTGATCCATTTAAAACGCAATGTTTATTAAGTGTTAAATCTACAAAAATCATTAATGTATAAAGGAGGATTATGAGTTAGTTTTAAGCAACGATCAAAGGTGATGATTCTATAGAGGGTTATCTCTTTTCTAAGAGATACATCTAAAACCAAAAAGAATTTGTGGAGAGAAGAATGATGTGAGGTGTGAGACAATAATAAAAGACTAGTAATTGCACCTTCGTGTGCACTAGGTACGTTGAAGACAAATGATCAAATTTTAAAAACCAAATATACCCATTGAAACTTTCATTTTTGGTGTTGTTTAATGTTCATTTCTTGGAGAACAACACTCATTCATTTATATGCATTTTAACAGTGATCCAAAAAGGTAAGAGTAAAGTGACAGAAAAATCCTGTTCTGCTCTGCTACTACAGTTACCAGCACCAAACAGACCAAGAAAATAAACAAATCCAAACTGTATGGCATCCATTTGGATATAGGCAGATTGTCAAAAGTGGAACATTGGTCTAAACTTTGATATTGGATTTTTATTTTAAAAAATAAAAATAAATATGTTATACTAAATTTATTTTGTAGCCGCTGTCAAAACATTTTAAGGATTTTGAGCCCCCATTGGAACTTCTGCCATTTTTACACAACTTCAAACCCCGATGCACAATACTATATGAATCTTAGAGGGTATGCAAATTTAAAAGAAAGTATTTTAGAAAACCATATAAACCTAGGGTTTGAAGACAACACTAAACAAGCACAAAACATCTTGAAAAATATCCTTACTCATACCAAAAATATTCTCACCAAAACAAAGAGCACCGTCAGAAATTGAATATAGAAAACTTGACAAACCCTCTACAACAAAAATGCAAATTAATTCAAAACAGCTAAAAATTGATACCAAAAACTAAATCAACAGTGAAGATGTTAGAGGTATTGTGTCCAGACTGTAAGAAGCCAACTGAAGTAGTTTTGGACCATGCTACAGGAGACACAATGTGTGTGCAATGTGGGCTTGTGTTGGAAGCTCGTTCTATTGATGAGACTTCAGAATGGAGAACTTTTGCAAATGAATCAGGAGACAATGACTGTGTTCATGTGGGGGGTATCTCAAATCCTCTGTTAACTAATGGAGGTCTCTCCATCGTTATTTCAAAGCCCAATGGTAGTAGTGGGGATTCACTCACTTCCACATTGGGTCACTGGCAGAATCGTGGTTCGAACCCGAACCACTCTCTTATAATCTATTTACATTCATCTTCAGATGGTGGAACACAAATCTTCAGATGATGGAGGGGCAAAAATTATTATCGCCTCGCAACACCAAAAGATCTACCTATGCTCTTTCCAGTGTCATGTTGTCCAAGATGTGGAGGAGCGATAACCAAGAGCGATAGGAAAAGCAACAAAAAATGGTGGAAAATAGCAGAAAAAAGGGCGAAAAATGATGAATGACTGAGATTCATTACATCATAGTCCACTCAATCTGCATCGTTCACCATAAAAAGGGGTTGCAAAACTTGAGCGTGGGGACGCCTTCGGTGTAAATATATCATTCAAACTCAAGAAGCTTTGGGTAAAGGAAATAATATTATTTTATAGAAGGCATATTATTGTGAAGGAGAATGCATGTGTGAATAGAAGTGTGAGATAGGTGAAAGGTGTGGAGTATTAAAGATATCAAATACGCATCAAAAAATTTATTCATGAAGAGTGTATGAGCAGATTTGATAAGGGATATATATATAGATTTAAGAAGGAAGATATATGAGAATAATTGCATCAAATTTGTGACGAAGATATCATCAACAAGGAGATCTTTATGAAAGCAAATTTGAATGAGTAAGTAATAGAGAAGAGAATAAATAATAAGGAAGAGTCTGTGTGAGCTTTAAAGGAGCATTATACATCACAAAGGAGGAATGAGTTTGAGGAGAAAGTGTAGAACAGTTGTGAAGAAGTCCATTCATATAGTTATTATTTTTAGTTCATCATAGAGGTTGGTGCCTGGAGTTAGTCAAGGTTGGTGCCTTGCAAAGGGAGTTGGTGCTTCCAGTAGGTTGGTGCCTACAAAGATTTGTGGGGGTTGGTGCCTACGAACTAAGGGGTTAGTGCTTCCAGGTTGGTTCTCACAATTTGAATGAGGGGTTCTTGCCTCCAAAATTTGTAAAAATAAGTTTAATAAAAGCAATATTTTTTCTATGGTTTTCTCCTGTAAGGGTTTCCATGTAAATATTGTGCGTTATTGTGTTCTTCTTGTGTGCATGATTATTGATGTTGAGTAAATGATGTTATTGTTATTGATCAAGTTTTAAACATGGTATTAAGTTTGAAAAAGTAAAGATTGTTGTTATACTAATTCACCTCCCTCTCAGTATAATTGTGTGCTCATCAAATTGTACTTCTAACATCAAATCTAGCACTTAAAATGAAATGAGATCATAGAGAAGATACCCATATGTCTTTTACTAATTAAGCTAAGTATGTTTTGTATCATATGGGAAGCCTCATCCTAATCATATACTTCACATTATGGACCATACTATACATCTAATAGTGAGAGTGAATATTGAATTCATTAGCTACATTAACATTTTTGTATTTACCAATTTTCTTAGTATTAAGTTGGCGAGGCCACAAATAAGGTATAACAATAAGCCCATGAGACTACAAGCACCTCAAATATGGGATGAAAAATTATCAAAGCTCCTAAGGTAAAGTAATTGATGAAGCCATTATGCCTTGTAAATAGGGGTGAAAAATCATCACATATCTTAGGGTTAGCTACCTATAGCCAGTCAAGCCACAATAGTGGGATCTCATCCCCACCTCCAAAGATACTTGAACACAACACCATAAGGACACAAACTATGACAACTTGTTGTTACACTACATGCACATACATTATACCATAGCTACATTGTTCAACATGTGTGCATGATATATCAAAGGATATGGAAACCTATGAGAACATCAAAGCACATTATCTTTAGATGAGCCAAATTAAATACTTATAGCTATTTTGAAAAATAAATATTTTTTAATCAAATAACTTGTTTATAAATCAAAATATTTAAAATACATATCACTCATTATTTAAAGTCATATATGTATTTTTTCTTTCATGAATAACATTCTATTATATTTCTTTATATAAGAAATATTTTATGTCATATTCACAAAAGGTAGGCATAATAGAATCACACTTCAATGTCCAAGCCAAGCAAACTCTAAATTATCAAACAACATTAATAATTTTAGCTACAAACTAAGTGCAACAAGAGCAATAAGCTCACTAGGTGGTGGATCACAATTCTCAAGATTACTCCATCTAGTTGGAAAGTCTTAACCATCAAAGATGGGTTCCCAACCTAAATTGGTAGCATCATCAATGGTCTACTCTTGACGAACATCATCTAGTGGTGAATTGTCATTCCTCAAAGGGAAAATTGCCAATGTCAATCAAGAAAAGTTATGATAGTCACCTCACACATAGGGTTATGAAGTAGTAGAGGATTGGTAAGAGTGTTGGGACCATATTGGAGATATACGTTGCAATGGAAGAGAAACATGAAAATCATGAGAAGGTTGAGAACTATGACTATGTCCATGCCAATACCTTATAGGTGGGGAATGCCCTCTATGAAAAGAGAAACTATGCAATGAGTGTTACCCATATGATCCAACAAAACATTTAAATGAACAACCTAAATATAATGTTGTTCGTTTCTGACTTACACATAGATCTACAAAGAACATATAATGTTGTTGGTTTATGATTTACACATAAATCTACAAAGAACATTAGAACATATCAGCAAACATAGTATAAATTAAAGAATGAATATTTAAGAGACCTTGGAGAAAAAGAACTAAATTCTTATCTTTCTAGACACCGAACGCAATTTTCACTCAACAAATATGTCATATCCCCCCAAAATTGCATGCCAAGTAAAAGGTTCCACTTGCCTAAGTTTGTTCAATATATATATATATATATATATTTTACTGTCATGATGTTTGTGAATTATTCTTCCCAATGTGAATTATTCTTTCTGCTGCTTTGTTGACTTTAAAAAAGCTTTCGACACAGTGCTTAGGAACAAACTATGGAATAGGATGGAAGAACTAGACATTCCCAATGTGTATAGAGCTGCGGTTCATAGGTTATATGAGAAGGTTAGTGCTAAAATCAGAACAAGTGATGGTATGTCAGAATGTTTTGACAGTGATATTGGTGTAAAACAGGGCTGCCCTTTATCTCCCACGCTTTTTGGGTTATACATTGATAAGTTGGAAGCTTGGTTAAACATGGAAGGTGGGGATGGTATTCAGTTGGCTGAGTACATAGTGAAACTACTTCTATATGCTGATGATCTTATTTTAATCTCTAAAACTGCTCATGGGTTAAGAGAACATTTGAAAGCTCTAGAACACTTTTGTCAGGAAGTTGGGATGCAAGTGAACACCTCCAAGACCAAACTCATGATTTTCTCTTTGAATAGAAAAGATAAACAACATACCTTTCTTTTTGAAGGCAACCTGCTTGATATAGTGAAAGAATACAAATATCTTGGGATTGATTTTCACAATAAGCTCAGTTGGGAAACTTGCAGAATGAAAAGGATAAAGGAAGGTTGGAAAGCCTCTTACTTGCTTCAAAATAGATGCAGAAAAGGTGAACTTTGGGATTGGAAAACCAAAAAAACCCTTTTTGGTTTACTTGTCACCCCAGTTGTTCTCTATGGGTATGAAGTGTGGGGAAGCAATACGTCAAAGAGCAGTTGGAGACAAATAGAAAGAATCCAGAAACACCTAATAACAAAAAATCTCAAAGTTAAAGCCAAAATCCCTTATGAGATCCTTTTAGTTGAAGCGGGGGCTTTTCCCTTGGAAGCATCAGCGATAACCCGGTTGATTGGTTATCTAAAGAAGGTCGAAAACATGGATAATCACCAATGGCCCAAAATGGTTATGGAGGAGACGTTAGATCGAAGAAAGAAAACTTGGATGAAGCAGAACAACAAGTGGTTGAACAAGTGAGACATCAAATTGCATGAGTGTCCTAGCACCAATAGTGAAATAAAAACTATGTGAGGGAAAAATTTAGGACTGCCATGTGGTCAAATCAGATCGGGCGAAAAAAAACATATTACATCAAAGAGTTTAACCCAACAAAGGATCATGGGGAAAAAACCTATTTAGGTGCAGCTATTAAAGGGAAGGCGAGGTTGTTAGTTGCACAATTGAGAACGGGATAGCACCATCTTAGATGCGAGACTGGTAGGTGGAAGATTCCTAAAGAGACTTGGGAAGAAAGAACGTGCATATTCTATGATAAGGGGGCGGTGGAAACGAAATGGCACTTCGTCATGGAATGCACAGCTTATGAAGATATCCGCAATCAGTTCACAAACAGTTTGGGGGTGGACAATATGCAACAGTTATTTGAAGAGGATAAGATCAATCAAACGGCCAGCCTTCTAGTCAAAATCAATAGCAGGAGGTCCGACTTGAAAAAGAGCTTGAAGAGAAATTATATTGTTTGTCTCGGTCCCATAAACTCTTTAGTCTCGTGGACGTCATTAAAATCTTTCGTTCATTCATTCCCAAGAAGAGACAGCGGTACAGTGACTACATTGAATTTCAAAGAAATGGATTGCAGAACATGTGGTTTGATGGTTTAAAGTTCAAAGACTTATCGGCACAGATAAGCTGTTGCAGCGATGGGATATCACAGAGAGAAATAAATGGCCACAAAACTATGTTTCAGGAATTAGACGAAGCTTGAGATGATGCTTTGTTGTGGCAGAATGGATAACAACAAACATTCTTCTCACTTCAATCATACAATGTCATCTATTGCTAGTATGCGTAGAGAAGGTTGCTTGAAGGAGACGTAATGCATTCTACTTAATATGCACTTCCCTCCTTTAGACTCCTTTGTCTATATTCAGAGGGTAAGGTAATCCACCATTTCATCGCTCGGATGGGTTTTACATTTGCTAGAAACCCATTTTTCCAAAATAATCTTATCAACATGTATGCCAAGTGTGGAAATTTAATGGATGCTCGAAAACTTTTCGACCGTATGACTGAACGAGACATCTTCTCATGGAATATGATAATTGCAGCATACAGAAAACATGGGTTTCCTGAAGAGGCATTGCAATTGTTTGACCAAATCAAACCAAGTGGTGTTGAAGCCGATCAGTTCACCTTTGTCAGCATTCTGCCAGCATGTGCAAAAATGGGTGCTTATGAACAGGGTATAATCATCCATCAAAGAATAATTGAAAGGGGATTGCTGTCCAATGTTGTAGTTGCAAGTGCCCTGGTAGATATGTATGCAAAATGCGGAAGCATACGGAAGGCATGTGAACTGTTTGACAAAATACCTAAAAGAGACACAGTCTTATGGAATTCGATGATTGCAGGATATACCCAAAACGGTAATCTTGACCAGGCTGTAAGGCTTTTCAAAGAAATGCCTCAACTAAATGTGGTTTCATGGAATACAATCATTGCTGGATACGCACAAAATGGTGTTTTTGACGAAGCTATTAGGCTTTTTGAAGAAATGCCTCAACCAAACGTGGTTTCATGGAATGCAATCATTGCCGGATATGCCCAAAATGGGCTTGTTGAAAAGGCTTTGGAGACTTTTATGCAAATGCAATTGGCAAGGGTGAAGCCAGACTCAGCAACCTTTGCCGGTGTCCTCCCAGCATGCGCCAAAACAGGAGCTTTGGAACAAGGTATGGAGTTCCATCAAAGAATAATCAAAAGTGGATTTTTGTCGGATGTTGCCGTTGTAAATTCCTTGATAGACATGTATGCTAAATGTGGAAGCATACAGGAAGCCCACGATTTGTTTGATAAAATGCATCATCCAAATGTGGTCTCATGGACAGCAATGGTTGCAGGATATGCAATGCATGGCTATGGCAAAGATGCCCTGAAAGTCTTTGAAGCAATGAAGCACTCTCAAATCCAACCCAACCATGTAAGCTTTCTTTGTATTTTATTTGCATGCAGTCATACAGGTCTTGTGGATGAGGGTTGTAAATACTTCAATTGCATGAATGATTCTCATTGTATTATACCTACAATGGATCATTACGTATGCATGGCTGACCTTCTCGGCCGAGTTGGTTATCTTGAGGATGCCCTCAACTTTATCATCAAAATGCCATTAAAACCCGATGTGGATGTGTGGATGTCTCTGCTTGGGGTGTGTAGATCACATGAGAATATAGAGTTAGGAGAATATGCAGCAGAACAGCTTTATGAATTGGATCCTAAACATACTTCATCTTATGTTCTTCTTTCAGATATCTATGCAAAAGAAGGCAAGTGGGTTGGCCTTCAAAAGATAAGAAAACTGTCAAAAGACAGAGGAATTAAAAAGATCCCTGGGTGCAGTTGGATTGAAGTTCATAAAATGGTACATGTTTTTTGTGTTGGAGACAGATCACACCCACAAACAGAGGAGATCTATACAATGTTGGAGAGACTGTCCCAGGAGATGAAGGCAGCAGGATATCTTCCTGATTCAAGACATGTACCAAATGATGTGGAGGAAGAGGAGAGGGAATTGTACATCTGGCACCATAGCGAGAAATTGGCAATTGCATTTGGGTTGTTAAACAGCTCCCCAGGAACAGTCATTAGAGTTGTCAAGAACCTTCGAGTGTGTATTGACTGCCACAATGCAACCAAGTACATCTCCAAGCTTGTTGCAAGGGAAATTGTTGTGAGAGATGCAAACCGATTTCATCATTTCAAAGATGGACAATGTTCTTGTGGAGATTACTGGTGATGCTAATTGAAGCAAGCTACAAACACAACTTTGCACTATATCAAACTGCAGGGTGTCGGACATGCTCTGGCAAGAAGGTTGGTTTTATTTTCAGTTTGTAAAAGATGTTTTTAAGTATTTGGAGAACTAGACCATTCTGTTTACTTTATGAAATCATATGTATAGAATGCATCATTGTTCATATATATAATATATTAATGGATAATTTGTTCGGTAGGAGTCGTGACATTGAATTGTCCTTCAGGAAGCCTGTACAGCTCTGGAATAAATTCTAGAGTGGGCACAAGAATGGGAATGGTCAAAAGGTCGGAAATGCTTGAAGGAAATGGATATTATCTCAGCTGGTATGAAATGCATTTGTTCATGGTTCTCTACTCCAATCTTTGTTATTAGTTCCTGCCATGGAACTATTGTGGGGGGGGGAGGGGGCTGCTTTAAACAGTGATTAATATTTGATCGAACAACCAATCAAGATTCAATTTTTTTCAAGATTTGTTTTATATTTCTAACTTGCATCAGTAAAGCTGCACATTTTTTACTGAAAATATTGTTTGAGATCGTTTTGGCACTCTCGGATTGGAGGTGGAAATGGGTCTGCCGATTGTCAGAGTCTCTGCAGATACTACGAGGCAAGAGACTGCATAAATTTCAAGGCTGCTGCAGAAGTGAGGCTCCTCTGAAGGTTACGAGGCAGGAGGAAGGAGCTTACATATGCTCAATTCCATTTACATTTGCAGTTATGAGACAAGAGATGGCGCTTGCCAGAGACTTAGTGTCTGCATGGAGAGGATGTGGCCAGTGTTGCTGGACAGTCACTGTATTTTCTTAACTGTTGTTCTTTTGGATTTCACCGAACAATTCTCCTCTGCCAATATTCAGGTCACTTTCAGAGGGTTTTTGTTTTCAAAGAATATTGCAGATGCTCGAGTAGGTAAGATCTTTTTTGACATCACTGGGGCTGTGATCCATTTGTCTCTGCTTTCTTTAATTTGAATATGCAGACTGCATTTTCTGCATCTGTGGCTTTTTAAAACTGTAGCAAAAATAATCATCACATTCCTGAAAATGTTGTGACAAGGTTTTAGGGCAAATGCTAATTTTTTTAATATCTTGATTGTTTGTCCTATATCTGCATCTAAATACCCTGCCTCCTTGTTAATCCCAATTCATACTCTTACAAGATGCCGAGTTCTTCTTTTCCTGACATGAAGCAAGCAGTGCCCAAATGGTTGATCAAGGGCCCAAAAGATGCTTCAGCTCTGGACGGATATTTTGAGCTTAACAGACATTAGAGATGACAATGAACTTAACAGATAATAACTTGTTTCATATTTTTTTTTCCATAAAAAGAAATAGGGATTCTATCCTTGGCATTTTCCACTCAATTTGAAAGTTGGCTAACTAAGGGCTGGCATATTCTAATAGTGTAGAAGCCCAACAAAATTTGACTATCATAGCATCTGCAATGAAAGGGACAGCCCAGTTTCAAATTTCTTTCCCTGGTGGCACACCAAAAAATGCATGTAATATTTTCCAGATTTTCCAGTACATGAAATTGGTTTGAGGAAGACCTACTGTGGTAATGTTTCTCTGGACAGCCAAAGCCTTGGCTATGGTGAAGAGGGAAATTTTGATTTTGGGGTGTGGTAGTGCTTATTACAGGTTAAATCAACTTTCCAAGAGGACAAAAGATACATTCAAGTTTCTTAGTTCTATAGCTTCATTGTGTCTGCTTCTTATTTCCTTGAACACAATTGCTTGTTGGAGAGTTCCATTGCAAATATTTCTCTCGGATGGATTAGGTTATGACTAGTTTGTATTGCACAGAATTTGGGTTGAAAATTTGTGCTTCTCCAAGTCAATTTTATTAGCCTCATCAAACTTGAATCTGGTTTTATGTATATTATATGATACCATCCCTGTGTTGTGTGTCGTACTTATCTGCAATCATGCTGATTCTTATCAGATAATAGTGCTGGGCATTATACTTGCAGATTCTCCCTGGCAATTACTCTTCTCGAGTGTCAAGGGAGATTACTACAGAGTGGAGTGATAAGTGAGACTTCCACAGGGGCTTACAATAAACAGATTGCTGTATCCTTTGGGTTGGTTGAACCACCATTTCATTTTCATATTGGGAATAAATCTTTACTCAGTTGCAACTCAAGGATATACATAAAAGCTTCTGAAACTCTTAATTATCTTTGGTAGATAAAATTTCCACAAGCTTTTTCCCAGTCAAGAATTAAGGATAAAGCTTCAATAAACAGATTTTTGCATCCTGGCTTGCTGTGTGAAATGCAATTGATATTTTTCTGATCAATATCTTTCAGCCTTTCTCATTCTGAGTCCTTAATATATCCCTACTTTTATGCCTACACAGTTTTGGACAAATAACAAGTGTTCTATTAACATTGTGAAGACTTTATTGTTTTATTATTATCTCAGAACAATTCTCATTGCTCCCGACAAACCTTTTCATATATTTCCTTGGAATTGAATTGGAGGGTCTGTAAACATGTCATAGCAGTTGCCACAGTGCACACATGGTTGTTCACATTGAGTTACATAAGTCTGCAATTGAAAGTGTCTATGTCAAAAAATTTAGTTAGTTTTTCTGACAAATCCAATTGATCTGCAAAGGGGCTTTTAAAACATCTCTTGACCAGAAAGATATTAGACAAGGTTGTCCTGTATTATCTATTGTGAGAATGTCTTTCCTTTGTCCACTTTGTGGCAATGCATTTGAAAATATCAAC
The DNA here is from genome assembly GCA_007115665.2 of Sequoiadendron giganteum. Classification (NCBI taxonomy): domain Eukaryota; kingdom Viridiplantae; phylum Streptophyta; class Pinopsida; order Cupressales; family Cupressaceae; genus Sequoiadendron; species Sequoiadendron giganteum. The sequence continues at coordinate 6,240,263 of CM021109.1, forward strand.
CATCTAAAATCAATCTTTGAGAATATGTGGTGCCTACATTGGGTCTAATCAAATGGAATCGTAGACTTCTTGATGATATCTTTGTTTAAATATTTGTAATATAGATTTCTTTGCTTTAGTCATTTCACAAGAATTTTTTTCATTTATCTCATGTTCTAACTTCTGAACATGTCAATTTGGGTGCTTTGTTGGCCATTTTGATTTTACTTACCTTTTTGACCAAAAGTAGCGGTAAGTATGCATAGATATGTCAAAGTTACAAATATTTACACACCTCTTCTTGATAAGTCAGAACTATGTTCTAGACTTGTTTATGCTTTTTCCCTCTTGATATGCAAGATGCTGACTTGGGTCAGCTCCTTTTATATTAAATATGTATAAAGATTACATTATAGGGCCTGGCACCATGATTGTTGAGGCAAAGAGGACACACAGATCTGGATACAAAATTCTCAAACAGGACAAAAAGACAAAAGACCACAATCATATATCCTTCACTCTTTGCTGCTGACAGGAGAATTGTAGCCACCCCTGTCTGGAACACTGAGCCTCAAGAAATTTAAACATCTAGCATTTTGTTTCACATGTTCACATATGGGCTCTGGCTGCTATCGGTTGGCCTATGCCAAGTACAAGTGCAACGCGTTCTATCCAAATTATACTTTCCTGAGCATTTGGCTTCCTGTCTAGCAATCAGTAGTCATATGCAGAAATTCATTTTTCCCAAACATGATGAGCCTAGAAACATCGAACCACCTTTATTAAGCTTTGATGAAATCTAAATCTGTCAATGCAATCAATACCAACAATTTTTTGTGTTGTGCCAATATCAGTCTGACTGTGTGATCTGTTTTTCCCACATGCTACCAGATATATCAGTGGATTACCTGTCAGTATAGTGATGGACATGTCTTAATTTTTAGTTTTAGTCATCCATCAAACTTATCCCTTCCCATGCATCAATATTATTGGCAATGATAATTTCCAGCATATTCAATAGTGTAGTTTGCCAATGTGTCAACTATTTTTTTACCCTCTCCATAGCAGTGTTGTATCATATATGAGCTCAACGTATCCGATTTTGGCCAGATCTGTTCCAAAATGTTTTTCAACTTACAATTAGGTGTACTTCTATTCTTTACTGGACATACAACTATCATGGAGTCACCTTTGATTTGAATGCCTGATATGTTTTTAGTGTTGTGAAGATGAAGTTCCAATAAAAGTGCTTGTAACTCGGCTTCGTTAGTGCCTGTAACAAGTCCATTGAGAAAAACACCATCTTATTCGCATTAAAGCTACTCTGGAATTTCAAGGTTGCAGCCACATGTATGTGATCAAATAATAGTCTCCAGACATTAAAGCATCCAGAGTAGTATTGCCAACTTGACAGAAAATAACTTGAGTTTAAATGGATAACAGTTAATGCTTTTTAGTGAATATGATTTTTGGCTTTGAGAGAAAATTTGATTCCAAAAATTTATCTTTATTACAGATTCCAAAGATGTATCAACCTGAAGAACAGTGGTGGATGTGAAGTAATTCCAGTTCAGCTGCTATCATATATGTATAATGGTAGTGCTATCTAGATTGTTAAAATTAGTGCTACATATTCATAAGCTGTTTGACAAAAGCATATCCTGCTTGTCAGACATAAGATCTGTATGTAAACATGTTGCATCCATTGTAGTGGGGACTAAATTCGAATTAATGCATAAGCAATCTAATTGTTATTTTCTGCTAATCTTGATCCCAAACATTGTTATTGTTGGAATAAATGACTAAGCATGTAGCTGAGAGTTTGTTAGAGAGCTGGCAGTAGGAGTCTCACCATTAGATAGGTAAGTGTTAATTTCAGACTGCAAAAGAGTCTTTTGTACATGCACTGAAGAGATTCTTTCCCTGGGCTGGAAGCAAAACATCAGATGTCAAAGACTATAGGATAGAGTACCACTTAATAGCAAAAGATGGTGACCTCCATGGTCAAACAATGCTTCTAAACGGTGCAATATTGAAGTTAACTGAAGATGGGGTTACTGCTTCATTAGATGTTGTCATGGTTGATGCCACACTCCTACTTAAAGCATATTTGACATAGAATATTCATGGTTTCATATTTGTGCGTAGTTTCTTTTGCAGTATGCAAACATCGACAAACTAATAACCAACTGGATTTTAATTAATGCAACATTGATAGATTGACATGTAAAGCACTAAATGTAGAATCATCATACATGTAATTACTGGTATAATATTTTTTATGAACTCTTAAGCATGAAAAGGAGAATCAAAAGCACTAGTTGAATTAATCAGTAGGCAAGCAAAGAAGTTAGTGCATCCATACTAAATACATATAATTCCTCAGTAGTCCCCAAGTTATAACAAAGTCAGCAAAGCCGATGAAAGAGCCTAGATAAGGTTGTAGACGATCACGAAGAACAAACATGATAGGATACATTGCCTGCCTAACTGGCATTGCAGAGCCTAATAAGGCGACATTTACAGGAGTTCCAGTATGTAGACTGTGGAACTGCCCTGCCAGCACTTAGCAGGAACTACTGCACTATAAGTTACCGGATTCGTACCCGGAGGCCTCGAACCCGGTTCGGGTGTGAACCCGGTACGGGTTCGCCTACGGGTACATCCTGGGCACGCACCCTGTGCGTACCCAGGGCGCACCCGGCTGTTTGGTGCGTGCACCCGGCTGTTTGGTGCGTGGACCCGAAGGTACCAGGCCCGAACCCGAGCGTACCTCCAAGAACCCACGGCCCAGCTTTAATAAAGTTCGCCCAAACATAGATAAAAAGCATTTTTTTTAATTTTATTTTGTTTCCTAGCCCTAATCCGGCCCAATATGAGGCTTTTCAACACTAAAACATTTCATTTCTACTTCTCATTTTGCTCTCACCATATTTTCTCTACATCTTGGCATTTTGAAAGGAGGTGATTGTATTCGAAGGAGATCGATTGTGGAGTGCCAAATAGCTTCTACAAAGGAGATTTAAGTGTTTAAGGTATGCATTTAAACCCTATTCTTTGATCTTTTGAACTATTTTTTCAAGTTTCTTAGTTTTTGATGAATTTTTTCAAGTTTGTGAAGAATTTTTTCAAGTTTGTGAAGAATTTTTTCAAATTTATTTATTTTTTTTCATATTTTTTATAGATTGCAACAATGGCCAGTAGTCAAAGTTCAGTGGGTGGGGAGGGAAGTCAAAAGTTCAAAATTGAGAAAGGATCTCCTTTATGGGCACATACCACAAGAATTTCACAAATTCCTGGAGGTGGGGGTTTTGTTTGGAAGTGTAATTTATGCAATGTACAATATAATAGCTCCTATTACCGAGTGAAACTTCATTTTATGGGCCCTAGTGGCAAAGGGATTAATATGTGTGTGGGCCCAAATAAGAAGGGGTTGTCTTCTGTACAAATAGCAGAATTTATAAAAGAACAAGAAAATGCTGACAAATCAATTGCAAAAGGAAAAGAAAGTAGTTATTCTTCCGGAAAGAAAAAAACACCAACATTACCCTCTCAAGCAGTTAGGGCCTCCAGACATCCCTTCTTGCCTATGCCCTCTACGGAAGAGGAAGATGAAGATGAACAACAAATCACCACCCGCAAGAGAGGTCCATTGGAGAGGGCATTTAAAATGGAGGCAAGAGATATTGCTGAAGAAAAAATTGCACGTTGCCTCTATGCCAATGGTCTTCCATTCAACTTGGTGAGATCACCATATTGGCGGGACATGGTGTCAGCAATAAATAGTGCACCTCCTGGTTTCACAAGTCCTGGGTTTGAAAAGGTGCATACCACCTTATTGCAAAGAGAGAAAAAATCTTTAGAGGCCCAACTAAAACCAATTAGAGATTCTTGGATTGAAACAGGTGTATCTATTGTTTCCGATGGATGGAAAGATTGCAAAAACCGTCCATTGATCAATGTTATTGCAGTGTCCCCCAAGGGGGCAATGTTTTTGAAGGCAATTGACTGTGAAGGGGAAGTGAAAGATGCAGAGTTCATTTCCAGGATTCTCATTGACTCCATAGAGATGGTGGGTGATGAAAATGTTGTCCAAGTAATTACGGACAATGCAAAAGTTTGCAGGGCTGCAGGTGCTTTGGTAGAGGCTAGATATGAGCACATCTTTTGGACACCTTGCACCGTACACTCCCTCAATTTGGTGATGCAAGCAATTGGAAACCAAATAGAGTGGGTGAAAGAAATATACCAGGAGGCCGAGGAGATCCAGATGTTTGTGACAAACCACCATATGTCACAAGCAATTTTCAGAATTTTTTCAAGATTGGAATTGTTGAAGGTAAATTTAATTTATTATTTATTTAGTTTCATTTATGTCATGTTTTACATAATTGAATAATTTTTTTTTTAAACTTATTTAATTACTTACATGTTCTTAGGTTGCTGAGACCCGATTTGCATCTCACACAATTGTTCTGAGACGACTTGTGAAGGTGAAAGGGGCATTGAGTCAAATGGTTATTAGCAACCAATGGGGTATATGGAAGCAATCAAATTCAGAGAGGGCCCAAAAGGTCAAGGCATTGATCTTGGATGACAATTGGTGGGATCGTGTGAATTATGTATTGGAGATAACCGAACCTATCATGTCTATGCTTCGGTTTGCTGATACAGATGAACCATGCTTGGGGGATGTCTATGATAGCATGGACACAATGTTGGAGAAAATAAAAATTGAAATACAAAAGAGAGAGAATGATCCTGAAGACACCCTTTACAAAAGGGTGGAAGCAATCGTTCTTCATCGTTGGAACAAGATGACAACACCATTGCACCTCCTTGCATATGCCCTATCTCCAAGGTACTATACTAGAGAAGTACTTTCTATCCCAGGGAGAATACCGCCATATAGAGATCTTGAAGTTGCTAGAGGGTATAAGAGTGCATTTAAGAGACTCTTCAGTGATCCAGAAATGGAGACAAGTGTTATGAAAGAATTTGGAATGTTTATCATAGGAAAAAATCTTAGCCCTTTTGTTGCCAAAGACCAATACAAAATGGATGCTATTACATGGTGGTACCTCCATGGTCAAGTTTATATGTACCTCCAACCTCTTGCAATCAAGATCCTCTCACAAGTAAGTTTTTTTTTTTTGCCACTTGTATTGTAGAATTTAACACTTAACATTCTTGAATTTATCTTGCATTTTTTATTTTTAATTTTGTTGGTTTTCTCTCTAGGTTGCAAGCTCTTCTGCTGCTGAACGGAATTGGAGTACATACTCCTTTATCCACTCAGTGAAGCGTAACCGGTTGGCTGCAAAAAGAGCTGAAGACTTGGTGTATATTCATTCCAATTTGCGTCTTCTGTCACGTAAGGAACCTCAATACAAGGAGGGGGCAGCAAAGCTTTGGGATGTAGCACCCGAGTCTGCTGACTTGGATGCAACCATTCAGGATCTTGCTAGAGCCACTATGGATGATGTGGATGATAATGATGATCATGACATGCATGGTGCTGGAAGTGGAAGCGGAACCGCTTTGGGTTCAAATGATGATGATCTTGAAGTTGAAGCCACTGAAAATCCAAATCAAGATGACTTTTTTGATAATCCTTTTGATGATTGATGAACATTGAAATTGAATCATGTTTCAACTTTCATGAACTACATTTTGTAATTCAGTAATACTGTAATTGTGATGATTTCCATAATTGATATCATTGATATGGCGTATTTGAATATTTTTCAACTATCAATTGACATTTAATATTTATCTTTGGCATTTGGCATTGATCAATGATCAAGTATCATACTATGAAATGATTTAGTTTTACAATTCTGTATATTTCTCTTTTTTTTTTGTATATATAATACATATATATATATATATATACACGTACCCAAACCCCTAAAAAATTTTTTCACGTACCCACGTACCGGGTTCTCGTACCCGAACCCGTCCCCGAACCCGAATCGGTAACTTAGACGGCACTGCAGCTCTTGTTTTATATGGTCTTCTTTTCCAGATACATTTGATTATTTTTTGTGTCTTTTGACGCAACATTTGAGTTGGTGAGGAAATTTAGAGTTGTCCACATGGTTTTTGAGTTATTTATGGTGAGAAATTTCTAATGCCAGCTCACATGGCCATTGCTTTTGCAAGTTATTTAATTGTATTTATATTGTATTGGGAAAATACGCCCAGGTGGATTTCTATAATGATATTAGTGAAAGGAGAGGTTTGTTTTGGGACTCACAAATTAAATAGTCTATGGCCCTCATGAATATATTAGGCTTAGGAAAATAAAGGAGAGAAAATGGTTTGTTGTTAAAGTTAAATTGAAGTAGTTTCATTTTTAATATATTAAAAATTTAATTTATTTATTTTTTATGTTTTTTTTTATTTAGTTAATTTGAATATTTAGTTTAATTCTTTTAATAAATTTAATTTGATTTTTTAAAATTATTACAATTTTTTTTTTTTGGTATAAACAATAAAAATTGAAATTTAGAAAAAAATAATATCATTGAAATCTTAAATATGTAATATTTTTTTCCCAAAACATAAAATTCTATAGGAAATGATATGAATTTATATGTGTGTGTTACAAATGTATATAATGATTTAATGTCTTCTTAGAACATGAATATCATATTTACAATTGATCTCAATGAAGTCCTACAACTCCTCAGTACACAATTCAATATTTGTCCCGACTTTTAAATTGTTAGATTTTGTCAAAAGACGACAGTGATTTCCACAGTTTGGAAATGAGAGTACTTAGTGTTTAGTAGGATTGTTTGATCATCTTTTATTCTAGTTCCTTAAAACCCATAAAATCTAGAGACTCAAAATATTACATCTAAAGACTACATTTTGAGTTATACTACATCTTCACAAGTGATATGAAAAATTCACAATATGCAAACCATTTGTAAAGGTTGTTAAAATGCAATCAATTAGGAGCATCAAAACTAGACATTGTGTAGGGTTGTCATGTTCATGCCATATTAATCCACTTTTGCACCTATTAATTTTGTATTTTTGTTTGTTTCCACCTTTTTAAGACCAACAAATAATGGAAAGGAGGCATTTTTTTGAGCTGATCCAAAATGGATGAACTAATATTTTACACAAACTAGCCAACCAACCCATGCTGAGCTATGGGAGGTAGAAGATGGATGATAAATGTGTATTCATTGAACCATTATGAATAGCTTCCATTTTATAAATGGATTCAACAAAAAGGGCATAGGGCATTAGGTCTCTTGGCAATGCCCTAGATGAAAATGAAAACATCAACCCTAGACCTACCAAATAAGTGAAGGAATTGGAAGTCCAAGACCCTCTCAAAATACATTAAGGATGATCAAGTTGGATTGGGAAAACATTCTTGTTTGGGTTCTATAGTTCCATGTTTTATTTTGCAAATAGGTTGGAGAATAAAGGGCTTCAAGCTCAAGGGTGAGAATATACATAAATTTTTTATGCATGTTTTATTAATAAATATATCTATTAATGATAAGAGTTTCCCCCTAATTAGCTTTCTCTAGGTTAAGTTTGATGTCTTTTGAACGTATGTATTGAGAATTTATATTTTAAACTTTTGAATGCTTTATCTCCTTCATTGTAGTGCGAAATCTAGTCGTTTGAGGATTGCAATTTGGTGTGGACATAATATATTTATTAAAGTGAATTACTTTGTTATAGAATTTGCACTACTAAAGTATATCTTGGAATATTAGTGCAATTATAGATCAACTTACTATTAGAACAAATTGCTCTTTTTATGAATAGTGTTTACTTGTTTGTAATTTTTAGAAAGATTAGGAATATGTTTCTTTCTATACCAAAGATCTTGAAGTGCGAACTAAAATAGAAAAATAGTTAGGGATTCACCCATTACAATCTATGGAAATTCAAGTCATGTTTTGCAAAATTTCCATCTTCAATTTCTAAGAGTGCAAGTAACTAATTAATTGAAAAGGGTTGGCTACATAGCAAATATGTAAATTTGTTATCCTTTCTTTAAATATTGAAAAAACACTTATAAGATATTCATCCATATTAAAGGAGTATGAATAAAAGCCATGATTATGTCATATTAATGTTGCACATATGATTGTCATTGCACTAAGATCGACCCGCTAATGCCCGATGCAACCACCAGAGTTAATGAATCCACAGGAGGTGGTTAAGCCATGTCACAAACTCGAGTGCTGTGTTGCACAACACAAGGAGACCAAAGGCACAAACCTTGCAACAATCCCCCCAACGCAAGCGAGGGGTTCAAACTCATCACCCAGGCTCTGATACCAATATTGCACAAACGATTGTTGTTGCAATAAAAGATCGACCTGTCAATGCCCAATACAACCACTAGAGTTAATGAATCCACAGGAGGTGGTTAAGCCATGTCACAAACTCGAGAACTGTGATGCACAACACAAGAAGACCAAAGAGCTGTAGAATTAGTTGTTATTAATTCATAGCGATGATTAAGATCTAAGTGAGCTTTCTAGCCTAAAATAAAGAGAAGATGTTCCAGATTTCATGAAAGGCAAAATCTATTTTTCCTCTACACCAGAAAGGGACAACCCAGTTTCAAATTTCTTTCCCTGGTGGCGCACCAAAAAATGCATGTAATATTTTCCAGATTTTACATTACATGACATTGGTTGGAGGAAGACCTACTGTGGTAATGTTTCTCTGGATAGCCAAATCCCTGGCTATGGTGAAGAGGGAAATTTTGATTTTGGGGTGTGGTATTGCTTATTACAAGTTAAATCAACTTTCTAAGAGGACAAAAGTAACATTCAAGTTTCTTAATTGTATAGCTTCATTGTGTCTGCTTTTTATTTCTTTGAACACAATTGCTTGTTGGAGAGTTCCATTGCAAATATTTCTATCCGGTGGATTAGGTTATGACTAGTTTGTATTGCACGGAATTTGGGTTGAAAATTAGTGCTTCTCCAAGTCAATTTTATTAGCCTCGTCAAACTTGAATAGGGTTTTATGTATATTATATGATACCATCCCTGTGTTGTTTGTCAAACTTATCTACAATCATGCTGATTCTTATCAGATAATAGTGTTGGGCATAGTTGGAAAACTCGGCATTTGCAAGTACTCGGCAAGCCCAAAAAACTCGGCTCAGCAAAAACTCGGCAAAAAACTCGAGAACTTAAAAAATTGCTTAAACTTCACTAAAAATGCATTTTGTTTGCAAAATTCAAAGATAAGATGCATCCACTGAGTCAATAAATGAGTACATATAAGAAACAAGCCGTATTTGATTGATTTGAAAGAAATTGGATACAAAATGGCATCCTCATGTGGAATGCTCAATGTGCTGATATGATAATAGTCTGAAACAAAATGAAAATAGCAAATTGTTTTTGTAAAACTAAAAGTAAATACTACATAAACATTAATATATTTTAGTTTTTACAAATTCACATGAATCACATCTTCCTCTTCCCATGTCTAGATCTCAGTATGGGACCGGAAGAGGGTGTAATCATAGGACTCCGCTCCTACTATGCCTGTGGCTCCTCAACCTCCATCCTAGATGTAGATCCTCCTCTAGCTGATGGTGGTGGCACTAGCAATGACTCATCCTCAACATCATCCAATGAGAATGTAAATCCACCCTCCTCCATTGCGTGTTGCTCTAAATCATAAATCTCATCCTCGGTAAACAATGGAGGTTGCTCCCCTCGCCCTGTCCAATCACTGTATGGATCTATCTCCTCCAAATCAATTGGATCATCATATGATATCTCCTCTACCTTTTTTATGCTCAATCGAAGATTATATTGCACATAGACAAGGTCATTGAGGCATTTTTGAGCGAGTTTGTTCCTCTTCTTTGTGTGGATGGCCTCAAACAAACTCCAATTGTGCTCACAATTGGACGAACTACAAGGCTGGCTCAAAACACGGAGGGCAAAATTTTGAAGATGTGGGGTTTTTCCACCCCAATGTGTCTTCTAAACATCTACAAAAAAAAGAAGAAAGAGTTAGAAAATTGTAACTTGTAACTTGTAAATTTGTAATTATCAATTTTTCATTTTTGTAACTTGTAAATTTCAAATTTTATACCTGGTGGCAGCCTAGATACTGCTCTCTTTGCCAAGTCTGAAGAGAAGAGTGCACCCCTTTTTTCCTTATAACTTTGCAATTCATTAACAATGCAGTCTGCCTCGTCAAGTGTGGATGCCATCCGCTGAATGCAAGTAGTGAGGCCCTCCATAACCTCTCCAGTAGGATCTGTATAGGTGCCTGAATGGATGAAACGGGGGCCCAAGAAGTACCCTGTTGCATGGATAGGTTGGTGGAGTTGATTGTTCCACCTCCTGTCAATAATCTCCCAAATGGGATCAAACTTGAGGCGGTCCCCCTTATAATAATTTCTAATAGCCTCCTTGGCCCTATCCATGGTCTCATAAAGATAACCCATTGGGGTTTGATCCCCATCCACCAAACGAAGCACTCTAACCAAGGGCTCTGACACCTACAATATAAATTTAAAAATGCAAAAAAATATTAGAGTTACAATTTAGTAATTTACAAATTTACAATGAAAGACATTAACTTTAAGAAAAATGTTCAATTTGAATTTAGATTCAAACTCAAAGTTTTGAAGTTACCTTCACAATCTCTATTACTCTTTGTGCAAAGAGGGGCTCGAAGACAATGCTTGCAACTCTTTCTCCTTCCGGGTTCTTTGAATAAGGTGAGTCTATCCATGCTTGACTCACAAACATTTGTTTCAAAGCCGTCAATGCGCCAAGAATGCTTTGCAACGTTAAGAAAACCGTTGCAAACCTTGTCACACTAGGTCTCACCAAGTCTCTCCCGTTGGTGTGCTCCCTCATCAAGCTAAGAACCCAAGGGTGATTGTAGATGTATTTAGTGATCCTCCTTCCATCCTCTACAATCGGTGTGACCCAATCTAATTTGCCTATGTCCTCCAAAAGAAGGTCAAGGACATGGGCAACACATGGTGTCCAAAAAATTGTGTGGTGTCTATCTTGGAGGATTCTTCCTGCTACCACGTATGCCGCTGCATTGTCAGTTACGATTTGCACGACATTTTCAAGCCCAACCTCCATGCACACTTGCTCCAACATTCTAGCCAAATTTTCTACATTTTTTACTATGCTGGAGGCATCTACGGATTTCAAGAACACCACCTCATTTTTGCAAGAAACCAAAAAATTTATGATGGTACGGTTTTTTCCATCCGTCCACCCATCAGAAAGAATAGTGCAGCCATATTGTTGCCATTCTTCTCTTTGTTCTTGTATCACTGCCTTTTCCCTTTCAGTAGCATTAGAAAGCAACCTACAAGTACAAAGTGAAATTAAGTACATAATTTTAATTTGTAAACAAAAAAATAACTTAAATTAATCATAAATTAAACTTAAGAAACATAAAATTAAATTAAAGAACATAAACTAATTTCTAACCTTCCACTCAATTCTTTGTGTGAAGGCGCCATGTAGCCTTTCCCTGCAACTGTCAATGCAGTCACCAAATTATCCCAGTAAGGTGAGCTTGCCACATTGAAAGGGATGTTGTTGAAGTACCAAAAATCAGCACAAGCAACATCTGCATGCTCACACACCTCCTTATTCCACCCAGTTGACTCTAAAGAAGGTTGTGCACCAGGTGTGTTTCTAGGCACAAAAAAATCACCAATGCGTGAACTCGTGGCTGTAGGTGTCTGTGTTGATCTTGCCCCTGGTACTCTAGTAGAGGAAGATGAAGGCATGGCGGTGGTGGTGGGTTGCCTTCGCACACGTGGACCACGAAGATAGCCCACTATGTCGGCTACTACATCATCATCATCTGAGAGTGAGTCAAGGTTGACTGCAATTGCAACACCTTGAGAAGAAGCTATGGCAGCTTGCATTGCTACTTGTGCCTTCGCTTTTTGCATCTTTTTTTCTTCTGCAGCGGAAAGTATTGCATTCATTTATCTTTTGATTTCCTCATTGGTGTTTATGCAGGCCTTAGAATCACATCTAGGGATTCCTACAAGGTGGTATTTGAGGCGATTGATGCCTCCACAGTAAATTTCTTTACATCTAATGCAATACGCTGATCCAGGTTCTGGTCCTTCATATGCATATCTTTAAGCGGGATCTCTAGCTCCTTTTGGATGAGTGCCTACATATTCCCCACTCCCATGCATGGATGGGGCTGAGGTAGGGGTAGAAGCGGATTCAGAAGCCATGATCAATTAACCTGTTACCTACACAGTACACACACAAAATGAAAGCACAACTTGTTAGTTTTTTGATAGAAATTTTAAAAACAAGCTAAATTAGATTAAATCAAAATTGAAAATTTCAAAATAGATTCTAAACTAATCTAAGATTCTAAACAGTAAACTAATTTAAGATTCTAAACTCTAAACTCTAAACATTTTCATCAAAAAAAATGGATTAAAAAAAGAAAATAATAAACTAGGGTTACAAAAAAATGTAAAAATTAGAAAACTACTTTAAATTAGTAACAAATTAAGCTAATATATAAATTTAAACATATTTTCAACAAACAAGAAGAATCAAAATTTTAAAAAATAACTAGGGTTTGATGAAAATTTGAAAAAAATGAAAAAATCAGCAAAATATGTAAATTTTTTTTAAAAAAATGTCACAAATTCTTGTTTTGATGAATCTAAATCTTCTTTTAAACATATAAATGTATTTGAATTTGTTTTATAGTTCATTCATGATGTTTTTTAAACATATAATCAACAAAAATTAAAAAAAAAGAAAGAACAAGAAAATTTAGAAAACCTACCTGGAAATCTAATTTGCCTTCGAAATCCGATGAAAATCCCCTTCAAATCTCGTCTCCTCGATGCAAAATCACTGAAAAATGGTGCAAAATACTGTGGACTAAGTTTTTGCTTTGCCAAGAGTGAAGAAGAGATGAAAAAACAAAATGAAATGATCATTTTGTCGGGCGCGAGCTTAACACACAAATCGCGCGGTTTTTTTTAAAAACTTGCCGAGTTTTTCAAAAAAGTATGGTATGTACTTTTTGAGAGTAAAAATCATAAAAAATCGTTTGTGAAAAAAACTCGCGAGTTTTTGGCGAGTGAGCCAACTATGGTTCTGACTTATCAAGAAGAGGCGTGCAAATATTTTACGCCGAAGGCGTATCCTATTTGAAGTGAGCCAAGCTAATGTTGACAATCCACAGTGTGCAATGCTGGAGAAGGGTTGGGAGATGATTAGAATGATCTGAACCATCGAAAATTTAGTCCAGGGTTGCTGACTGAGGTCGGTTGGAACTGGGCTGTCATGTCCGTCGCTTGACAGAATTCAGGTCAAGTTGCAAAGTCACCCGCAAGCATATAAAAAAATGCAAGATGTCAATATCTGGGAAATAATAACACCACCCAATATTGTCTTGGTACTATGACAAGGCTTCACATATGACGTGTTTGTGCAGTGCTAGCTGCATTTCGATGATGGTGTTTGTGGAGGATGTGACGTTTATAAGTGGGTGTTAAGTTCATTTTATTTTTATTTATTTATTTTGGAAAAAACATCTATTAATAGTAAAAAGAATAATGTACAAAAGACTCTTTCAAGATAAGAATCATGAAAGGAGCCGCAAAGGAATCTACATCAATAAGAAACAACACTAAAAAAGACAAACCAACTGAAGCTAACAGCTTACAAAATTATCAATATTCTCCCAGAGTATGTAAAACTTGCTCCTCTGTAACCATTTCCATAAAAGAAAGAAGAGACTTTTGGTGTTTCTTAGCAATCTCTATCAACTGGGATTGCACATGAGCTATTTGGATCTTGAGTTCTGAGTTGAAGCCGAATTTATCTTTCAATGTTCTAAAAAGTATTGATTGCTGCAAAATAATGCTAGAAAACAAGCCATGCATATAACTTCCTTAGGCTGGAAAGCATTAGAGAAAACAACATTACATCGTAGCTTTCAAATATACAAAAGGATACATTGATGGAAAGATTCTAAAACTATATTTTCTGAACAATGCAGCCCTAACAGTGCTGATTTCCATCTTAAATTTCTGTTAAAAACAGTTGGGATCTCAACCAAAATTGTTTGCCAAATTTCCTGGGTATACTTGCACATCCAAAAAGCATGTTTAATGGATTCAAGCTTGTGGCAAAAAAGACATCTGGAGGAGTGAGAAGGGAGAAAAGTAAGGCTCCCACAACAATTTTATAGTGGATAATCTTCCATGCAAGAAATTGTGCTTTTGCTTCAGCTTTGGATTTCCAAACAGCAAGGCTCAAACTGCACCATTTAGATTCACCCCAATTCACTTTCCATTTCAAATTTAACCTTTGTTGCATTTGGATTCGAGGAAGAAGCTTATTGTAGATTAACTTCAAAGGGAAGTTAGCTATATTATAACCTTGATGCCACCTCCAATCCTTAAAGAAGTTGCATGAAATGGGAGTAGAAATTTTCAATTGAAGATCAAGAGGGACAATTTCTTGCACCTTGTGGATGTCATTGATTAAAACATTAGACAAGTTAAAATCATGTTTGAGTTGGAAGTCATTTTTCCAAGTAAGAGATGAGAACTCCCAAATATCCTTGAACTCGATGATGCCTTTTTTGAATAAAGTTTTTCTATGTAAATGAGCATTAATGGCCAAGGGTTGTTCATTTAAACAAGTCAATCTGTTCCACCAGATAGATGAAGAAGAGAAGCTCATCCCATGACTAAGATCTTGACCATTCCATTCAAGAAGAAGAGACACTCTTTGCCATGCTCTCCATATGCTTAGAAATTGTCTAGAAGCTTGAGGTTTAAATTAATTAGCCATAAGGATTTTATCTTTTCATCCCACCTCTCTCCAAGAGTTAAAAGCTTTGGCTATAGCTATTCTGTGTCTATTAAGAGATTTCCATGGGGCTGCTCCATGTAAAGATCTAGTAATCCATTTTGCAATGAGGCAAATCCCTTGAGTAAGAGGATCAATCACTCCTAGACCCCCTTTATTCTTTGGTTGAATACAATATGACCATGACGCAACTGGATGACCTTTTTTGTTATTCCATTTTCCCCAAAGAAACCCTCTAATTAATCAGGTTAATTGATTATAGCTGCTTTTTGAAGGAAGCCAAATTTGTTCACCACTCGCTATTAAGGTGATTAAGGTTTGGGTGGAAGGAGACCATGCAGTTGCAGTGACACGTGACAGGTTGTTCCCATGACACGGTAATCGAGTGCAACCGGTCTTTCCTATATTAAAATCCATGCTTTCCCCATCTGCCCAACTAGCTCAAGCGCTTCTTCTAAGTTGTGTTCTTGTCTAAACATTTCTTCTCTCTTGCTACTCACTTGCACCACTTCTATGTACCCAGAGACCCATTTTCCCACCCAGATGATCTTATCCGATCATCTTTGCCTCCGGAGGTTAGGTGTCATGGATTCTCCTTTCCCACTTACTTACAACGATTCCTTTCATGGTGCAAGACTGTGTAACTTCATCCTCCTCCTCCTCCTTCCAGAAGTTGCACCTCCCTCAGAACAAGGATGAGGAAGAAGAGCTCATTCTTAGGCTAAGACCCCGGGTGAGAGGCCCAACAGGAGACCGAGTTACAGGGAGACCATTCATGATTGTGGATTCAGGATTCACTGCAACTGCACTGTTAGCACAATCATTTTACACCAAATCTGAATCCACACGAGTTGAAAACCCAATCTCACTGATATGTCAATCATTCATGCTTTATTTGTGACGGCATAATTGGTAGCTCGAGTTACATGTACCACTTGCCTTATTGGAAGAATTTTGCACCTCTTCATTTCTTTAACATTTGATTTGAAGGAAGACACTCAAAATCGAATTGAAATATGTACAATCACTAACCTTATATACACAGTCATATGGATATAACATATAACATATGAATCGAACTGGAGGAGCTTCGAAGATAACATTTGTGATATCAAAAACGCCATAAGTTGGATGATCCTCTTCTTGCCAATAAGGATGAGCTAAAATATCATAACATTCTATACAAACAATAAAAATTATTTAATAGTAACTTTCTTTGAAACATATCAATCTATTTTACAATAGGAGAAAAGAACATTTATAAATGAAATCATTTATACAAGTGAGATTTTTTGGATAGTATTATTGTTCTTGGCTCCAACTTTCCAAGTGGTTACGTAAAATTTTCTTCGACAAATTATCCCTTTGTTTAATGTTTTAATCCCTCACTTGAGAAGTATAAGTGAATCAAGGAACTAAAGGATATTGCATATGTGACTCTCTCTCAAAAAAAAAAGGCAAATATCTTTATTACAAATAATTCAATATCCCATCAAAACTATTACCACTGGTCCAAGATATATCAAAGATATAGCCACCATATGAGGTGTCAACCTATGTCATCATCCTTGATGTAACAACTACTAATTGGTCCACACATCTTCACATGGATATACTCATATTCTTACAAGCTTTGAATGCCATATACTATGAACTTTTCTCATCAATTTTTAAGTAGGAAGACATGAAAACATGAAGCTTGCACTACTTAAAGTGCATAACAACTCTTTATTTATTTATTTTTATTTCAAGGATGTAGCACTTAGGAGATTAAATTTAAAATATTAAATAATATATAAAGTTCATGTAAGTGGATACATAGTCTATTTGAAGCTATCACTTCTTTATTAAGACTTTTGTCACACAAACATCATTTGTTAAATGACCTACCAATTGACCTCATGTACTACATGAATGTATAAAAAAATAAAATGTTTTTCTTCAAAATGACCTTCCACACCTCTTCGGCGTACCTATTGCACACCAAGGTGCAATTGCTAGTTGTAACTTTGACATGTCTATGCATACCACTACTTTTGGTCAAAAGGGTAAATAAAATCAAAATGGCCAACAAGCACCCAAATTGACATGTTTATAAGTTAGAACATGAGGTAAATGAAAAAATTCTCGTGAAATGGCTAAAGCAAAGAAATCTATATTACAAATATTTAAACAAAGATATCATCAAGAAGAAGTCTACGATTCCATTTGATTAGATCCAATGTAGGCACCACATATTCTCAAAGATTTATTTTAGATGGTTGATATATTCAAATGCATTGCCACAAAGTGGACAAAGGAAAGACATTTCTCACAATAGATAATATAGGACAACCTTGTCTAATATCTTTCTGGTCAAGAGATGTTTTTAATGCCCCTTTGCAGATCAATTGGATTTGTCAGAAAAACTAACTAAATTTTTTGACATAGACACTTTCAATTGCAGACTTATGTAACTCAATGAACAACCATGTGTGCACTGTGGAAACTACTATGACATGTTTACAGACCCTCCAATTCAATTCCAAGGAAATATATGAAAAGGTTTGTCGGGAGCAATGAGAATTGTTTTGAGATAATAATAAAAAAATAAAGTCTTCACAATGTTAATAGAACACTTGTTATTTGTCCAAAAACTGTGTAGGCATAAAAGTAGGGATATATTAAGGACTTAGAATGAGAAAGGCTGAAAGATATTGATCAGAAAAATATCAATTGCATTTCACACAACAAGCCAGGATGAAAAATCTGTTTATTGAAGCTTTATCCTTAATTCTTGACTGGGAAAAAGCTTGTGGAAATTTTATCTACCAAAGATAATTAAGAGTTTCAGAAGCTTTTATGTATATCCTTGAGTTGCAACTAAGTAAAGATGTATTCCCAATTGAAAATGAAATGGTGGTTCAACCAACCCAAAGGATACAACAATCCGTTTATTGTAAGCCCCTGTGGAAGTCTCACTTATCACTCCACTCTGTACTAATCTCCCTTGACACTCGAGAAGAGTAATTGCAAGGGAGAATCTGCAAGTGTAATGCCCAACACCATAGTTGGCTCACTTGCCAAAAAATCATGAGTTTTTTTCGCAAACAAGTTTTTACGAGTTTTACTCGTAGAAAGTACATACCGTACTTTTTCAAAAAACTTGCTAGAAAAACTCACGAGTTTTTGCAAAAACTTGGCGAGTTTTTAAAAACAACCCGCACGATCTGTGTGTTAAGCCCGCGTCCAACAAAATGATCATTTCATTTTGTTTTTTCATCTCTTCTTCACTCTTGGCAGAGCAAAAACTTAGTCCACATCATTTTGCACCATTTTTCAATGATTTTGCATCGAGGAGACGAGATTTGAAGGGGATTTTCATCGGATTTCGAAGGCAAATTGATTTCAGGTAGGTTTTCTAAATTTTCTTGTTCTTTCTTTTTTTTTCTTTTTTGTTGATTGTATGTTTAAAAAACATCATGAATGAACTATAAAACAGATTCAAATACATTTATATGTTTAAAAGAAGATTTAGATTCATCAAAACAAGAATTTGTGACATTTTTTTCTTATTTTTTTACATATTTTGCTGATTTTTTCATTTTTTTCAAATTTTCATCAAACCCTAGTTATTTTTTAAAATTTTGATTCTTCTTGTTTGTTGAAAATATGTTTAAATTTATATATTAGCTTAATTTGTTACTAATTTAAAGTAGTTTTCTGATTTTTACATTTTTTTGTAACCCTAGTTTATTATTTTCTTTTTTTAATCCATTTTTTTTGATGAAAATATTTAGAGTTTAGAGTTTAGAATCTTAAATTAGTTTACTATTTAGAATCTTAGAATCTATTTTGAAATTTTCAATTTTGATTTAATCTAATTTAGCTTGTTTTTAAAATTTCTATCAAAAAACTAACAAGTTGTGCTTTCACTTTGTGTGTGTACTGTGTAGGTAACAGGTTAATTGATCATGGCTTCTGAATCCGCTTCTACCCCTACCTCAGCCCCATCCGTGCATGGGAGTGGGGAATATGTAGGCACTCATCCAAAAGGAGCTAGAGATCCCGCTTGGAGATATGCATATGAAGGACCAGAACCTGGATCAGTGTATTGCATTAGATGTAAAGAAATTTACCGTGGAGGCATCAATCGCCTCAAATACCACCTTGCAGGCATCCCTAGACGTGATGCTAAGGCTTGCATAAACACCAATGAGGAAATCAAAAGACAAATGAATGCAATACTTTCCGCTGCAGAAGAAAAAAAGATGCAAAAAGCGAAGGCAAAAGTAGGAATGCAAGCTGCCATAGCTTCTTCTCAAGGTGTTGCAAGTGCAGTCAACCTTGACTCACTGTCAAATGATGATGATGTAGTAGCCAACATAGTGGGCTCTCTTCATGGTCCACGTGTGCGAAGGCAACCCACCACCACCGCCATGCCTTCATCTTCCTCTACTAGAGTACCAGGGGCAAGATCAACACAGACACCTACAGCCACAGGTTCATGCATTGGTGATTTTTTTGTGCCTAGAAACACACTTGGTGCACAACCTTCTTTAGAGGCAACTGGGTGGAATAAGGAGGTGTGTGAGCATGCAGATGTTGCTTGTGCTGATTTTTGGTACTTCAACAACATCCCTTTCAATGTGGTAAGCTCACCTTACTGGGACAATTTGGTGACTACATTGACAGTTGCAGGGAAAGGCTACAAGGCACCTTCACGCAAAGAATTGAGTGGAAGGTTAGAAATTAGTTTATGTTCTTTAATTTAATTTTATGTTTCTTAAGTTTAATTTATGATTAATTTAAGTTATTTTTTTGTTTACAAATTAAAATTGTGTACTTAATTTCACTTTGTACTTGTAGGTTGCTTTCTAATGCTACTGAAAGGGCAAAGGCAGTGATACAAGAACAAAGAGAAGAATGGCAACAATATGGCTGCACTATTCTTTCTGATGGGTGGACGGATGGAAAAAACCATACCATCATAAATTTTTTGGTTTCTTGCAAAAATGAGGTGGTGTTCTTGAAATCCGTAGATGCCTCCAGCATAGTAAAAAATGTAGAAAATTTGGCTAGAATGTTGGAGCAAGTGTGCATGGAGGTTGGGCTTGAAAATGTCGTGCAAATCGTAACTAACAATGCAATGGCATACGTGGCAACAGGAAGAATCCTCCAAGATAGACACCACACAATTTTTTGGACACCATGTGCTGCCCATGTCCTTGACCTTCTTTTGGAGGACATAGGCCAATTAGATTGGGTCACACCAATTGTAGAGGATGGAAGGAGGATCACTAAATACATCTACAATCACCCTTGGGTTCTTAGCTTGATGAGGGAGCACACCAACGGGAGAGACTTGGTGAGACCTGGTGTGACAAGGTTTGCAACGGTTTTCTTAACATTGCAAAGCATTCTTGGTGCATTGACAGCTTTGAAACAAATGTTTGTGAGTCAAGCATGGATGGAATCACCTTATTCAAAGAAGCCGGAAGGAGAAAGTGTTGCAAGCATTGTCTTCGAGCCCCTCTTTGCATAAAGAGCAACAGAGATTGTGAAGGTAACTTCAAAACTTTGAGTTTGAATCTAAATTCAAATTGAACATTTTTCTTAAAGTTAATGTCTTTCATTGTAAATTTGTAAATTTCTAAATTGTAACTCTAATATTTTTTTGCATTTTTAAATTTATATTGTAGGTGTCAGAGCCCTTGGTTAGAGTGCTCCGTTTGGTGGATGGGGATCAAACCCCAATGGGTTATCTTTATGAGGCCATGGATAGGGCCAAGGAGGCTATTAGAAATTATTATAAGGGGGACCGCCTCAAGTTTGATCCCATTTGAGAGATTATTGACAGGGGGTGGAACAATCAACTCCACCAACCTATCCATGCAACAGGGTACTTCTTGAACCCCCGTTTCATCCATTCAGACACCTATACAGATCCTACTGGAGAGGTTATGGAGGGCCTCACTACTTGCATTCAGCGGATGGCATCCACACCTGACGAGGCAGACTGCATTGTTAATGAATTGCAAAGTTACAGGGAAAAAAGGGGTGCACTCTTCTCTTCAGACTTGGCAAAGAGAACAGTATCTAGGCTGCCACCAGGTATAAAATTTGAAATTTACAAGTTACAAAAATGAAAAATTGATAATTACAAATTTACAAGTTACAAGTTACAATTTTCTAACTCTTTCTTCTTTTTTTTGTAGATGTTTAGTGGACACATTGGGGTGGAAATTCCCCACATCTTCAAAATTTTTCCCTCCATGTTTTGAGCCAGCCTTGTAGTTCGTCCAATTATGAGCGCAATTGGAGTTTGTTTGAGGCCATCCACACAAAGAAGAGGAACAAACTCACTCAAAAATGCCTCAATGACCTTGTCTATGTGCAATATAATCTTCGATTGCGCATAAAAAACGTAGAGGAGATATCATATGATGATCCAATTGATTTGGAGGAGATAGATCCATACAGTGATTGGACAGGGTGAGGGGAGCAACCTCGATTGTTTACTAAGGATGAGATTTATGATTTAGAGGGACACATAATGGAGGAGGGTGGATTTACATTCTCATTGGATGACCTTGAGGATGATCCTGAGGAGGAGTCATTGCCAGTGCCACCACCACTAGCTGCAAGAGGATCTACATCTAGGATGGAGGTTGAGGAGCCACAGGCATAGTGGGAGCGGAGTCTCATGATTACACCCTCTTCCGGTCCCATACTGAGATCTAGACATGGGAAGAGGAAGATGTGATTCATGTGAATTTGTAAAAACTGAAATATATTAATGTTTATGTAGTATTTACTTTCAGTTTTACAAAAACAATTTGCTATTTTCATTTTTTTTCAGACTATTATCATATCAGCACATTGAGCATTCCACATGAGGATGCCATTTTGTATCCAATTTCTTTCAAATCAATCAAATACAACTTGTTTCTTATATGTACTCATTTATTGACTCATTGGATGCATCTTATCTTTGAATTTTGCAAACAAAATGCGTTTTTAGTGAGGTTTAAGCAATTTTTTAAGTTCCCGAGTTTTTTGCTGAGTTTTTGCCGAGCCGAGTTTTTCGGGCTTGCCGAGTACTTGCAAATGCCGAGTTTTCCAACTATGCCCAACACTATTATCTAATAAGAATCAGCATGATTGCAGATAAGTACGACACACAACACAGGGATGGTATCATATAATATACATAAAACCCTATTCAAGTTTGACAAGGCTAATAAAATTGACTTGGAGAAGCACTAATTTTCAACCCAAATTCTGTGCAATACAAACTAGTCATAACCTAATCTACCGGATAGAAATATTTGCAATGGAACTCTCCAACAAGCAATTGTGCTCAAAGAAATAAAAAGTAGACACAATGAAGCTATACAATTAAGAAACTTGAATGTTACTTTTGTCCTCTTGGAAAGTTGATTTAACCTGTAATAAGCACTACCACACCCCAAAATGAAAATTTCCCTCTTCACCATAGCCAGGGCTTTGGCTATCCAGAGAAACATTACCACAGTAGGTCTTCCTCCAACCAATGTCATGTACTGTAAAATCTGGAAAATATTACATGCAGTTTTTGGTGTGCCACCAGGGAAAGAAATTTGAAACTGGGTTGTCCCTTTCTGGTACAGAGGAAAAATAGATTTTGCCTTTCATGAAATCTGGAACATCTTATATGATCTTCTTTTCCAGATAGATTTGATTATTTTTTGTGTCTTTTGACCCAACATTTGAGCAAGCTACCTCACCCATCTTCAATGAAACCAAGTTTGGTGAGGAAATTTAGAGTTGTCCACATGTTTTTTGTGTTATTTATGGTGAGAGATTTCTAATGCCAGCTCACAATGCCATTGCTTTTGCAAATTATTTAATTGTATTTATATTGTATCAGGAAAATATGCCCCGGGGGATCTCTATAATGATATTAGTGAAAGGAGAGGTTTGTTTGGGGACTCAGATTAAATAGTCTATGGCCCTCATGAATATATTGGGCTTAGGAAAATAAAGGAGATAAAATTGTTTGTTGTTAAAGTCGATTGAAGTAATTTCATTTTTTAATATATTAAAAATTAATTTATTTATTTTTAATGGTTTTTTTTATTTAGTTAATTTGAATATTTAGTTTAATTCATTTTAATAAATTTAATTTGATTTTTTTAAATTATTCGAATTTCAATCTTTTTGGTATAAACAAATAAAAAATGAAATTTAGAGAAAAAAAAATCATTCATATATAATTGAAATCTTAAATATGTAGAATTTTTTGCTAAAACATAAAATTCTATAGGAAAGTATATGAATTTATGTGTGCGTGTGTGTGTTACAAATGTATATAACGATTTAATATCTTCTTAGAACATGAATATCATATTTACAATTGACCTCCATGAAGTCCTACAACTCCTCAGTACACAATTCAATCTTTGTCCCAACTTTTAATTGTCAAAAGACAACATTGATTTCCACATAGTTTGGAAATGAGAGTACTTAGTGTTTAGTAGGATTGTTTTATCATCTTTTATTCTAGTTCCCGGAAACCCATGAAACCCATAAAATCTAGAGACTCAAAATATTACATCTAAAGACTACATTTTGAGTTATACTACATCTTCACAAGTGATATGAAAAATTCACAATATGCAATTACTATGGAAATACACTTTCTTTTAAGAAAATAATTTCTAATATCTAGGAATCATTTCTATTCTCATGTGGCATTACCATTTGCAAAGGTTAAAATGTAATCATTTTTTCTACTAGGAGCATTAAAACTAGACATTGTGTAGGGTTGTCATGTTCATGCCATAATAATCCACTTTTGCACCCATTATTTTTGTATTTTTGTTTGTTTACACCTTTTTAAGACCAACAAATAATGGAAAGGAGACATTTTTTTGAGCTGATCTAAAATGGATTGACTAATATTTTACACAAACTAGCCAACGAACCCATGTTGAGCTATGGGAGGTAGAAGATGGATGATAAATGCGTATTGATTGAATCATTATGAATAGCTTCCATTTTATAAATGGATTCAACAAAAAGGGCATAGGGCATTAGGTTTGCTGGCATGCCCTAGATGAAAATGAAAACATAAACCCTAGACCTACCAAACAAGTGAAGGAATTGGAAGTCCAAGACCCTCTCAAAATACATTAAGGATGATCAAGATGGATTGGGAAAACATTCTTGTTTGGGTTATATAGTTCCATGTTTTATTTTGCAAATAGGTTGGAGAATAGAGGGCTTCAAGCTCTAAGGGTGAGAATATCCATAAATTTTTTATGCATGTTTGATTAATAAATATATCTATTAATGATAGAGTTTCCCCCTAATCAACTTTCTCTAGGTTAAGTTTGATGTCTTTTGAATGTATGTATTGAGAATTTATATTTTTAACTTTTGAATGCTTTATCCTCTTCATTGTAGCATGAATTTTAGTTGTTTGAGGATTGCAATTTATTGTGGACATTATATATTTATTGAAGTGAATTACATTGTTATAGAATTTGCACTACTAAAGTATATCTTGGAATATTAGTGCAATTATAGATCAACTTACTATTAGAACAAATTGCTCTAAGAAAATTGGGAACTAAAGTAGAAAAATTAAGCTAGGGATTCACCCATTACAATCTAAGGAAATTCAAGTCATGTTCTTCAAAATTTCCATCTTCAATTTCTAAGAGTGCAAGTAACTAGTTAATTGAAAAGGGTTGGCCACATAGAAAATATGTAAATTTTTTTATCCTTTCTCTAAATATTGTAAAAAACTTATAAGATATTCATACATATAAAAGGAGTATGAATAAAAAATATGATTATGTCATATTAGTGTTGCATAGATGCTTATCGTTGCACCAAAAGATCGACTTGTTAATGCCTGATACAACTACCAGAGTTAATGAATCCACGAGAGGCGATTAAGGCATGTCACAAACTTAAGCGCCATGTTGCACAACACAAGGAGACCAAGGGTGCACACCTTGCAACAATCCCCCCAACGCAAGTGAGGGGTTCGAACCTGTGACCCAAGCTTTGATACCAATATTGCACAAACGATTGTCGTTGCACCAAAATATCGACCCGTTAATGCTCGATACAACCACCAGAGTTAATGAATCCATGAGAGGTGGTTAAGCCATGTCACAAACTCAAGGGTTGTGATGCACAACACAAGGAGACCAAGGGCGCATTTTGCAAGTATGTGTAGTTGGTGTTGTCATTGATGTCAACTGGTGATGGTTGATAAGTTGTGATGCTTTGACTAGTTTCATTATGTTGTCATTAGTAAGTGTTACTGGTGTCAACCTCTAGTGTTGCTTTGATAAGCTTTTGTTTGTGGATGTTGTTTGGTTGAGTTGTGTTTCAGTTGGTTTGGTGATAATGAGGAAGTGGTGAAGATGATGAATATGTGTTTGTGGTGCTTGGTTTCCAAATGATTTTGAGAAAAATTGAATAAAAGAGAAAACAATGTGTTGTAGAGGTGTTCTGGTATACAAAGTGGTGTTCTAGTTTTGCTTCGCATTTCTTCTATGTCAAAGATCTTCTTGTGCGGTTCGAATATGTTGATCACAAGTGTTCATAGATGTTATATCCATAATTTCTTGGTTTGGATCATTGTGTAGAGAAAGTTGTGCTCACTAGTGTGAATTATGTTGTAGTGGTGTATGAGAGAAATGTTTTTGCTCCATATTTCTCTACAGTTTGGTTTTTAGTCTTGCGGTTTTGGAAGTGTGTTGATAAGGTTCATATCTACCTTCAGTCGAAGTTGTTCGTGGTTTGGTGCTTCGCAAGTTAGTTTCTTGAGTTGTAGTGTGTGGAAGATTATCTGAGTGTACTTGGTGTGTACATTCTTCTAGTAAAAGTTGTTGTGAAGGAATTTGTTGGATTTTAGGGTGTTTGTGGAATATTCTAGATTGTGTTCAAGTGATATTTGTTGTCTGCAAGTCATCTTTGGTTCAAAGGAAGTGTGTAATTGAACATTTGATGGTGGTTATACAGGTTCAACCGACCTTGGGTGTTTACACTAATTATGGATTTGATTCAACGATTGTGGAAGTGTGGTGTGGCATGTATGAGTGGATTTAGGTCCGAGTTAAGGTGTGATGTGGTCCATCTTCATTCCTCTCCACTGCGGGAATGTTTTGGTGTCAACCTAATTTGAATTTGCATGGTTAAGGTGCATAATTGACTTTGGAGAATGTTTTCAAGGTTGAAGAAGCTATAAATAAGTGTTATGTTGATGGAGGATTGTGTGTAGAGTGTGTGATGCGAACTGCAAAAGTGTGAAGTGTGAATTTGTGAAGCGCAGTGCGATCTTTAAAATAAATTAGACTATTGGAAGCAGTAAGTAGAAGGCGTCTACAATCTTCAAAAAGGCTGTGAATGTGTTGGTGATATTGTGGTGGAATTTTTCGCTGCATTGAGATGGATTTCTCACTGTAATATTCTACTTTTCTTTTTTTTTGTAATTTAGTAGTGAGCCCTTCTTTCTTTTGGGCAGTGAGCCCTCCAACAATGAGCCTATTGTATTCGATGTTGCAATTATTTTATATTGTGAGCTAATCCTCACTATTGATTTTTCCTTCTTGGGTTTTCCATGTAAATCTAGTATTCTATTGTGCATGGTGTTGATGTGTTCCATTTTTTGTTGTGTGTGAGAATATGTGGACTAATTAAAATGATAAACCAACACACCAATAAAACATTAGATCAAAGAAAACTAATTAAAAAGATAAAACAAACTCTTAAATAACAACAACTCCTTCAAATGCATCGCATTGTCCTCTATCTCCAAGGATTCGATGCAAGTTACTGGCTCTCAGTTGGTGTAAACAACAGTTTGTTGAAATGACAACTTAGGAGAACGAGATTTATGCAACATGCATGTTTATTTGCTAGATGATTGAAACTATGATATGAAACTAAAATGCTATGTTATAAACTTGAAATTCTAAAATGCTGATTCAAATGCAATTATAGTAATCACACTAAATTCACAAAATCTAGGATGAAATTCAACTCACAAAATGGTTGTATTTATAGTTTTTCGGAGGCAAGAATCTAGTTGGAAAAGATCGACGGTACAAAATAAGCCTGTCAAGATGAATGGTGAGAGATTTGGAAGTTGAGAAAAATATGGAAGGTTGAGAGAATATTGGGAAATGTTTCCTCCTAAACAACCTTTTCCATTCAAAATTGAAGGGAAGTTGTCATTTGTGCACTTCAATTATGAGGATTTAGTTAGTAGTTGAGGATAAATCCTTAATTAAATAAATGAATTTATTTAATTACATGTGACAATGAATTTAGAAGCTTCCATAATTAAATTATTAATATTTAATTATGTGTGAGAGATGAAAAAGGAAAGTAATTAAATATTTAAAATATTTAATTAAGTGTGAGATGAGGAAAGTTTCTAATTAAATATTTAAAATATCTAATTAAATGTGAAGATAAGAAAGTTTTTAATTAAATATTTTAGAATATTTAATTATATGAAGAGAATAAAGTTTCTAATTAAATATTCAAAATATTTAATTAAATAAAGAGTGAAGAATTAGAAAGTGTTTAATTAAATATTTGAAATATTTAATTAAATGTGGAAAAAGAATTTAGAGGAATATTTCATTATTTGGATTTAAAAATTCAAACTTAGAATAATATGATAATTAATATAAATAAATTATGGAATTTATTTAATTTAATGAAGAAGAAGATGGTAATAATTAAATAAACATATTTATTTAATTAAGCTAGAAAATTAGAAAAGTGAACGATATAAATAAATAATTAAATTTATTTATATGTAAATGACTTTAGAAGATTAATTAAATAATTCATATTTAATTAATTAACAGGCTTGATTTATAATGACCATTTTTAGATGTATACATTTTGCCCCTCTTTTAAGTGATGTGCTTTATGCATTGCTTCAAAGAATTAAAAAGTTTGCCCCTGACCTTGAAAAGTTGATTGATGATGTTATATGCCCCCTCGGGTGATGAATCAGATAAAGATGATTTTTGGAAATTTTTACTGATTTGCTATCTGATTCATCAACTGACAAAGATGATTTGATGAAAACCTCTATTGAAAGATTGATATGAAGATAAAGAACTTTGATTTTGCCCCAATTGATGATGTTTTTCGATTGATTCAACATGTGATAGTGAATTTGTGATGATTGATTGATGATGACTAATAAGAATCATAGTAGGATTGATAAAGTAACCTCATGATGAATGAGCCTCACCGATAAGATAGATTGATAAATTTGTTTTCGTGATTGATGAGAAAACAAATAGTAAGATTGATAAATTTTCTTTCATGATTGATGAAAAAAAAATAGTAAGATTGATAAATTTGTCCTCATGATTGATGAGAAAACAAATAGTAAGTGATTTGATTTGATTTGATTGATTTGATAGAAGAGGATTGATGTATGAATTTGATAAAGATGATTGATTGGTTGAGTGGTTAAATGATTGGATTAAGATGATGGATTGATTAGATGAAATTGGAGATGAGGAAGATGATGCAAAATGATGGACAAGACATGATGATAAGCAATAGGAGATTGGTAAGAGAAAATGAGAAGAAATAAAGCACAAATGGATTAAAAAAAAATGATGTTGCCCTAGTCAAACTACAAGCTGAGATGGATTGATGATGATGATGATAGTGTTGTTGATGAGGGAATGATACATCTCGAAGCAACACAAGGATAGGGAAGGATACATCCCGATGATGATGATGATGAGATTTTTGTTGATAAGGCTAGGAACAAGTCCAAAGGTATCATTAAATGATTTGTGCTAGATTGAATGGATAGATTAGATGAGATTGGAAGAAATGATTGGATGGATAAAATTAGATGAATTTGGAAGAAGTGATTGGATGGATAGAATTAGATAATGTAGATGAGGTGTGATGGATATGATAATTCTCATGCACAAACTAATATGGATACAATCTATATGAATCATGCAATCCTAACTGTGCAAAATGAACTACACACCGTTATCATTCTGTAAACCAATTTTGCGCTTAATTTTCATCATTGAGCCTTTTGAAATGTTGAAAGTTAGTACAAGCATCAAAGGGGATATTCACACCATTGATGACCCGAGTACTGCTTCCATGATGTTTGATATAGCAAGTTAATACAAGCATCAAGGTATAATTGAACTAAGATGTCATGAGTTTTGCTTGCATAAACAGACAAGAGTTAACCAGTTTCTTATGTAAATTAGAAATGCCATCAATGATATGTTGTAGAGCATGTCCCATGACAAATTTGCATAATAATATTGTTTTACTCACTGAAAGCAATCAAAGAAAAATCATATTCCTTCCTTGTGATTCTAGTTTAGTACATCATTGAACCACTCCAGAGATATGATGTCATCAAATGTCAAAACAACAATTCAACTTATGCTTTAAGTTTTTCATTCATTTTAACTCAGATTAAGATCATCCAATTTGTTCAGTCTCCTATTTGACAACTGTTTGGACCTAGACTTGATTGGATATTTGATTGTTGATCTGATATTCGGATAGTTGACGCATGTCGCCGTTTGTCTGCTTAAAAGCTCAAAAGTTGATTGCCCCCAATGAGTTTAGGATTTTTCCCCTAGTCTAGGGTGAGACACGACCATTTTATTGATGAAAGCATACGATTTATTGATTTTTTTTTTGGATTTTGGAAATATTTTATTTTTTTTGGATTTTGATGTTTTCTGATTTATTTATTTATTTTTTGGATTTTGATGTTTTTTTTGTATTTTGATGTTTTTTGATTTTTTTTGATTTTGATGTTTTTTGATTTTTTTGGATTTTGATGTTTTTGGATGCAAGGACATTTAAGATGGAATGGGATGACCAATTGAAGAAACAAGATGCCCCACAATATAAGAGAAGATGCATGATGAAAGATATGGTGTGAAAGATTTGGATGATATGAATAGGATAAGATGCATGATTTTCAAGAAGATCCTTAACCTTGTCAAGATCAAAGGTGAAAATGAGGATAATGACCATGAATGATAAGAGGAAAATGGAAGATAGTATATGGATAGGGAGATGGATATGAAAGATAATATTTGAATGATAGGGGGATGGAGGAAGGGTTTAAGCATCAAGTTTCATGACTAATATCCCTTGAATATGCGCTCTAATAGACCATGGGAATGGGAATTAGACTTATAAATGTTGGCATGATAGTAGAAGCTAAGGCCTTATGCAAAGATTTGAATTAAAGGAGGAGAATGGGGATTGGATGTTGGATAATGGATAGGAGGTTGGAAGGTTTGGTGATAGATAGATGGAAAGGATGGAAAGATTAACATTGGCAAACACCTTGAATGGTGATGGAGTGATGGAGGAAAAGTAGATTTGGAAGGTGATATGTTTTTAGATGGGAGATGGGGAGAAGATTTTGGATTAGCAAATTTGGATGTCAATTTTGATTTTATTGCTTCTAT
Organism: Sequoiadendron giganteum; assembly: GCA_007115665.2. Lineage (NCBI taxonomy): Eukaryota > Viridiplantae > Streptophyta > Pinopsida > Cupressales > Cupressaceae > Sequoiadendron > Sequoiadendron giganteum. Next base: position 6,270,591 of record CM021109.1, read on the forward strand.
GAGACTTCTAGGAATCCACATTTTTTATTTTGATATTTGCTTAATGGGCCTTTGTGGATTTTGAGATTTTTCTCTTTGATTTATGAACCTTTGCGATCTTTGAAATTTTTCTTTTGACTTGATGGGCCTTTGTGGCCTTTTGAAAATTTCTTTTGATTTTTGGATCAAATTTTCTTTTATTTTTGCACGACTCTTCGAGGAGACATGTTGATCCTTTGATACATGTGGATTTTTATATTGAAGCTTTTGAAATTTGGCACACAAATGGCTTCCAAGAGCAATGGGAGGGGTGCATTGAGATGAATGATATGGAGGTCTGATGGATGAGTTAATGTAGGAAGAATTTTGAAAGTGGATCAAGGATGTATTCCTTTGTTGTTCTTGAAGAATAAGAGATGGAGAAATGTGGGACTCTAATATGGATGGAAGGGTTGATGAGCTAGGGTTCGGATGATAAGGACCAAGGATAGATGGAAGGTTTGATGAAGTAGGATAAGGACCTAGGATAGATGGAGAGTTTGGTGGACTAGGATAAGGACCTAGGATGGATGGAGAGTTAGATGGACTAGGATACCTATGTTGAGCATGAGGTGTATAACCAAGGCCATGAGAATATGGATGTGCTTGGATAGAAAGGGGTTCTAGGATACCTTTCTCATGAAGGCCTAAGCCTTTTCCTTTGTAATTCATAATTTTGCACATTCGTTTAGCAATGGGATATGTATTGTTTTTGAAACAAGATGCAAGTCCATTTTGGGGAGAATATGATATGGATGAAAGGATAGGTGTTGGAAGTAAACTAGAGTGGATAAAGGTGGAGGATCCCAATTTATAGGTGTAGGGTTCATGGATAGCTTGAATAGGTGTGATAGGCTCTTGACATGGGTATGATAGGATACTTTGATCTTGACTAGGAAAAGAATCATTAGATGGAGTAGCTTGATCATCAGATGGAAGGGAATCGTAAGATAGTATGGAAGAATTATCATGCTTTTGGGATGTGATTGAGTCACGAGAGGGTATGGATTCATAAGATGGGGTGGAGGGAGGACTTGGAAGACTATTTTTTTCTTGAGATGGAAGAGGATTATCATGGGTGAATAATGAAAGGAGGGGATCATCATATGGTTCTTGAGAGATGGGATCTTGATCAAATATGGGAAGGGTTTGTAGAATTTTGGTATCATGGGATGGAGTGGAAATAATGTTTTGATCAAGATGTGTAGATTGAAATAAATCATTGGATGTAAAGGATACGATAGAATAAGGTGATTGAATGAAATCGTTATCTTGGGTGAAAGAATTGTGAGGTTCATTTTGAATTGTGGGGGATGAAGATAAATGTATGACATGACAATATTGGTCAATGTTATTTGATGGCTTGGATTTGGGCTTCTTATTTAACCTTTGCAAAAATTCAGAAACATTGAATTTGGTTGATGTTGTTTTTGGAGGAGAAGAGGTCACATTCATATTTCCATCAAAGGACTTGTTAGTTGTTCCCCCTTTTATTTCCTTGATTTTCCCTTGTAATGCTCTTATCTGTTGAGTAAGAACACTAAAATCATTGAGGGGGGCCTCAGGATCCTCTCTAATCCTTTCCGTGTCAAAATCAACAGGTAACTTAGCTCCTTGATTGGCCAATGAAAGAAAATATATTTCTTTATTTTGTTCCAAAACTCTATCCATGAGAGTATGGAATTGAGGATCCCGTTCTACTTCTTGAAGCATTTCCTCTGTTATCTCATCATTATTCGGATTATTCCCAGTGCGAAGTCTATGAAAATGATTTTCTTCTTTATCACCACTATTTCTTTTATCACCCATGTTGTTTAATGTACTTTCCCTTTCGTCCTCTTCTATGTGCTTTTGAGATCTTGTGACAGCAGGCATTAGCTTTTTCCCAATTTCAACTAACCTTGATCAAAAGATGAAATAATGCAATTTTGATGGATATCCAAGTCAGAATAGAATGAAGATTCTATTGATATGACTTGTGAAATTTATAATTTTTAGTTCGTGATTCCCTAGTTGAAAAGATGATGATCCTGTTGTGGGAATTAAACCAAAAATAAAAAATAAAGATGATATTGCATTTTGTGAGGTTTTGATCATAGTTTTATAAAAATAAGGATTTTTTATAAATGCCTAATGCTCCTAAGCTCTCTATTGCAGAACTTGAGTGGGATGAGTAGAGTACACAATCATTGGTTGGGGGATAAAAGAGGACCAAATAGGCTGACTGTGATTATGTCTTTGAGAAAGAGCTATTCTTTGAAAGAAATCTCATGAATATAATGGTTCTAAAGCAAAATCATCAGTGAAAGAAAAATCGACAGTGAAACCTCTAACAAAGTCATGATATCGATGAATAAAGGTTTTGTGCTCAAGCAAAACCTTTTGAATTTGGTATAAAAATTTCCTCTTTTTCAATAACTTCTTATAACTGAGAGATTTCTTTGGCTTCTTAATCTTCTTCTCTAGGGACTTCTTGGAAAAAGTTGCAGACTTCCAGACCTTGAGCATAGAAAAAGACTAGACTAAGATGGTAGATTTTTGAGTGTTAGAAAATTATCCAGGTTCGGAATACAGATGCGCTAAAATTTTCAGTAGATGTGCTAAAATATCCAATCTATGCGCTGGACTGTTGCAGGTATATGCTAAAACAAAGTATGAATGCGCTAAAACAGAGCATGAATGCAATAAAACAAAGCACAAATGCATTAAAATAGACCAGGGATGTGCTAAACTCTCCAATTATTGCACTGAGACATATAGGTGATCCCACAAAGATGGTTTACAATTTCTGAGAGGAACTGATTTTTGCTGAAATCACATATTTTTAGAAAATATAATGATTGAAGCCTTTAAAAGTTACATTTTATGGATTCCAATTGAAGAGGGTTTGATCAAACCACCTTAGATCAAACCCCCTTGGATAAAACCTCTCTAGTTTTAAACCATACCTATAAATGCATCTCCTTTACACCTATCAAAATGATGATAAAAAAACACTTTTGATTTACCTTTTCGGGGATGAAATGAATTCATTTAAAATTTATTTGAAATGATTATGGTGGTCCTCAAAATGAGCTATCCCATGAATATAATTTTAATATGTTTTGGTTTTATTATGTATGTGTTTTTTTAGTTTGATTAAACATAGGCTTTTCACCGAAAATCGAGCTCTCTGTTTTGCACATGTGGAAAAATAGAAAATTATCAAAATATTTTTTTAAAAAATATGTTTGTGCTGGGTATTGATGTCCTTGATCCATTAAAAAAAATAAAATTGAATTTCGATACATACATAAAACTTTATGTTGTATACAGTCCGCTTATGTCTGAATTGCAATTGGTTTGACTTTGAAACTCTATCAAGGAAAAAATATTCAATAAAAAACTATGAAACAAAATGAAAGTGATAGATATATCATAGTTTCAAATCTAAATTCAAAAAAATTAGAATTTTATCCTTCATACAAAAAGAGCTATGTTGTATACGGTGAGCGTCACTTTTTTAAAATGTTGTTTTCTGAAAAAAATCATTTTTCATGGGAGATGGAAAAAGAAGTGCAATCTTATTCCAAATATTTTGAAAAAAATATTTTTAGAATCTACAGACAAAATGTGATGAGACTCTAGTTTTCATTATCTTCAAATTCCTCATGGTTTAGCCGCTATAGGTTCTCGAATGTGAAGATTTAGTTAAAAATAATAATTTCAGTGTCCAGTTTGGCCAAAAATTGTAAACCACTATTGTGGGATCACCCATATATGTTTTGAAAGTTTGATGTTTTGGATGATCTTTATCTGATTTAAATTTGGAAAAACATGGCATATAGTAGAAAATAGTTGTTTTGCAAATCATAAAATCTAAACAAATAGTGTATGTTCTTGAGATTTTCACGGGTATTGAACAAAATAGGCACTTCAAACAGACTCACTCTTATTTGTCAAAAAGGTCATCATAAGAACCACAACCCACATCTTAAAATTACATTGACTCACATAGTCGTGTCACCCCCTAGAGGGCGCCCGTGTTTTTATCTTTTCCAGGTGCATACTCAAGGTTAGATTATCAATCCCTTGAGCAAACAATCTGTGGAAATTATATGGTGAGTGTCTTGGGGGAAAATTCTTCCCTCCCATTGCACTATGGTTTTTATGATGTTTGGATACTGACACGGTTGGCTTTCTACACTATGGTTCATAATAAAGGTATCTGTTTAGCGTGGAAATAGATAAACTCCCTCAGGAGACCTCCCAATATTTAGAACAAAGATTTTGGGGATGGTTATCTTCACTCAGTTCCATTGAATATGGGTTTCCCCAAAATTCACTTTTGATTAGAGTGGGTTGGAAAACCTGGCTTTGGTTGTTCCCACTTAGGTCATTCCTGTAGGGTGAGTACTTTTTCCCACTACGACAAGCCTTCTAAAGGATGTAATAAAGCATGAATTGCATAAGATGAATAAGGTAAGTCTGGTGTTTTGGTCACCCAGTAAAGGGGAGAGCATAAACCTATTACCCAACAATCATAGTAAGCAAATGGTTCAATTTTAAATCCCAATGACAATTTTCTACACTAAGTGAAGATGTTGCTTCACAACAAACATTGGATTCATTTTTACCAAACAAAAATAACGTTTGGTGACAATCCTAGGATTGGTTAATTCCAGATTTAAGTGACTAGCCTAGGATTCCTTCATTTTACTTTAAAACTAAATTGAAAAATATATGTCCGCGGATGGCGTCAGAATCAGGATTTATTCTGTTACACCCCTTGTATGCGCTAAAAGAACTAGCAAATACGCTAAAACAGTTAAAAAATGTGCTAAAGGAACAAGCAGGGATGTGCTAAAACAGTTAGTAAATGCGCTAAAGGAACTAGCAAATGTGCTAAAACAGGTTGTCAATGTGCTAAAACAGTCATCGTATGCGCCAAAACAAAGCTCGTATGCGCTAAACCATGGCTTGTATGCACTAAACTGAAGCTCCAATCCATCACTTGTCAGAAAATCTGCAATAAAAAGATTAAAAAGGGGTAAGGCCCCACGATGGGCACTAAAAATATGTTTGAGAATATGTGGACTAATTAGAATGATAAACCAACACACCAATAAAACATAAGATCAAAGGAAACTAATTAAAAAAATAATTTAAAAAAAAAATAACAACAGCTCCTTCAAATGCGTCCCATTGTCCTCTATCTCCAAGGATTCGATGCAAGTTACTAACTCTCACTTGGTGTAAGCAACAACTTGTTGGAATGACAATTTAGGAGAATGAGATTTATGGAACATGCATGTTTATTTGCTAAATGATTGAAACTATGTTATGAAACTAAAATGCTATGTTATGAATTTGAAATGCTACAATGCTGATTCGAATGCAACTATAGTAATCATGCTAAATTCACAAAATCTAGGATGAAATTCAACTCACAAAAGGGTTGTATTTATAGATTTTTGGAGGCAAGAATCTAGTTGGAAAAGATCGACGGTACAAAATAAGCCTATCAAGATGAACAGTGAGAGATTCTGGAAGTTGAGAAAAATATGGAAGGTTGAGAGAATATTGGGAAATTTTTCCTCCTACACAACCTTTTCCATTCAAAATTGAAGGAAAATTGTCATTTGTGCACTTCAATTATGAGGATTTAGTTAGTAGTTAAGGATAAATCCTTAATTAAATAAATGAATTTATTTAATTACATGTGACAATGAATTTATAAGCTTCCATAATTAAATAATTAATATTTAATTATGTGTGAGAGATGAAAAAGGAAAGTAATTAAATATTTAAAATATTTAATTAAGTGTGAGATGAGGAAAGTTTCTAATTAAATATTCAAAATATTTAATTAAATGAAGAGTGAAGAATTAGAAAGTGTTTAATTAAATATTTGAAATATTTAATTAAATGTGGAAAAAGAATTTAGAGGAATATTCCATTATTTGGATTTAAAAATTCAAACTTAGAATAATATGATAATTAATATAAATAAATTATGAAATTTATTTAATTTAATTAAAAAGAAGATGGTAATAATTAAATAAACTTATTTATTTAATTAAGCTAGAAGAATTAGAAAAGTGAACGATATAAATAAATAATTAAATTTATTTATATGTAGATGACTTTAGAAGATTAATTAAATAATTCATATTTAATTAATTAAGAGGCTTGATTTATAATGACCATTTTTAGATGTATACATTTGTTATTTGCTTTCATGCTAAATCATTCTAATAGATTAAAGGTTGTTAAAGTTTATGTGGATCTAAATATTTATGAGGGTTTTGATGTTTTAATGAACAATTGATTTACCCCCCCTCTCATTTGTCTTGTGCATTCAACACCTTGCAACAATTAGGACCAATTTAATCCAACTCCCTAATGGTGGGTGTATTGGCACACATCTTAACTTAGGTGAAAATCCAAGATACTCAGATTTATCCAAAAACGGAATAAACTCCAAATGGAAATTGATTATCCCCATTTTCTCTATAGTTGGGTCTTGACATGCTGGATAACTCAATTTTTCATTACATTTTTATGTTTGAGTAAGGGGCCTACAAGATTTGGTCAAACTTCTCAACATACAAAAGTTGAATTACATATATAATCAATTTTTGAATTTAGTAATGCACAAGAAAACCAATCCTAACATATATTTCTATATAATATAACTATCCTACCTAAATTCAATAATATATCAACTTGCATTAATGAAATTTTATCAATATAAAAACACTATGCAAGTTAGGAAATCTTATTTTAATCCTAAATTAACGAGATCTAAAATATGCAAAAGATAGGGAAAGAAAGAGAAGGATCAATGAGAAAACAAACTAAAAATCTCAACCTTTACCCTCGACACACACACACACATATGTATGTATACATACATACACACACATATATATACATATACATATACACACACATATATATACATATACATATACATATACATATATATATAATACATATACATATACATATACATACATATATATTATATACATATATATGTACTGATGTATATATACATATATATATAGATATATAAATATATATGTATGTATATACATATATATACATCTATATATATAGATATATATATAGATATATATACATACATATATACATATATATACATACATATACATATGTATATATATGCATACATACATACATACATACATACATACATACATACATACATATAAAATTAGATTCTCCAACATAAAGTTCATCTTGTTGGCAAGCACAATGTTCAAGGTAAGTTATCCATATCTTCTTGTAGCTTCTGGAGGGTCGAAGAGAAACAAGGCAATAGCTAATGTATTAGTTGTCCCTCAAACTAATGAATAAAACACACTTGGGTCACAACATAATTAGGTCTTTACAAAGCTACCTGATTCTAACTCAAGTATACTCCAAAAATTATTAAAATATAACTTAATCACCCTTCCAAAAATTAGACTGCTTCCTAACAAGTCATACCCTAGTTGGTATTAATCTTCTAAATTTTTTCAATACCATCGAGTGCTTAGACATGAAATTGAGTGTTGTGTGTGCTTAATACACATGATTCAGGACCACATAGCTAGTGGTAAAATTTTCCTTGATAGTAAAAAGTAGAACTCTAATAAGTTTTTTGCTAAACCCACCAACCAATTACATATCTACATAGGTCCCTTCTTGCCTCATTCTCCTAAATTTATGACTACTTCTTCTTCTACACCATCTGATGATGTCACACACATGAACATGGTGTCTATCACTCTCATATCCCCTCCGTGTCAGAAGGCTGAGATACTTGCCATATCTTTTACACCTAATGAATTGCCATACCATGGAGAGTATACTCCCCTCTACATTCTCGCTCAATTCAATGGTAACATCATCATCAATGTTATGGTTGAGGCTGCCAATAGGGTCAATGTTGTCACTAAGGAGACACTTTTCATCAATGGTCTACATAGGGCGAGATATGATGAGTGCAAGACTACCATCCATATGCATGATAGTTTTTCCCTCTCCCCTTTGGGATCTATTTCTCTGTCAATCCTTGTCAAACCTAAATTTGTCTCTACGAAATTTGTCATGATACTAGAGTTCAACTTGTTCAAGGAAAAGTGAGGCGTTTCGTGGTTAGTTTGTATGAACACAATTGCTTTGGTTGTCCATAAGTGTCTAAAATTTCCTCACTATGGCATGGTGCAAGCTATCTAGGACACTAGGTACAAACTGCTAGTGTCACGTTGGGGTTTCTCTCTTGAACACTTACGCCCTATTCTAGTGAGACCCATGTTTCCCTATAGTGAATTGTTATATAAATCATACTATAGATACAATATCAGAAGCTCAACACCTGATTCGATCCCGCCTCCTCATTTTTCTTCTCCAATCCCCTCTCAGCCTGCTCCTGTGTAGCTACATGCTTTGTCTTCTAAGCCTTATTTTTTAGGAGATAAAGATAAGAAAACTCCCTTGATTATACCCTCTCATTCTTCCAAAACATCATAAACTTTGACAATACCTTCCATTCTTTTTCTTGTGCCTAACATAGGAAAAGTCAAGGCCCCCGTAGTGATGAAGTCAAAACCCCATGTCTTCAAATTTTCGGTTCTTCCTAACATCCCTCGCCCTATTATATATAGTAAGGATGAGTAGTCCTCTTTGTCTAGTCCTTCATGTGTGGATCCAACATCTCAACCCTTGAGGGTCCCTCTTGTTCCTCCCCTTGCCCAGAAAGCTCAAGGAGGAAAGGTTCCCACGATCGAGGTTAAGGATCCCACACCCCCAACATATCTTGTCCCTCTTGTGGATCCTATCCTTCCACCATTAATAGATGTGAAGGTGACTGGACATATATCATATCAATTCATTCTCAAGCTCTTGTTCCTAGTCCCCATCTATGTTGGAACCAACTTGCACATGAGCGTAAGCACCATTGATGTGCGATGGCAAAGGAACACAATGTCGTGCATAAATTTAAGAATAAGTCTTTGGTCTCAATTCCTATATCTTCTTCTCTTTCTATTCCTACTTATTTCTTGCTTCCGGTCTCTTTAAGAGATGTGGATGAACCTCACCCCAATAGGGTGTAGGTACTCATTGCACCTTCTTTGGAGCTGCCTGTCCTCACTTCCCGACATAATATTCCCTGACTTGTGTAGCCCATAGATATGCCCCACACAAAGCTCATGTATAGTGTGGCTCTTTCTACTCCTCTTGCACCTGAACATCCTAACCTATCATCCAAGTGTAAGCTTGAGTAGGGCACTATCCCTGAATCCTACCACAAGAATTCTACTCCTACTCTTTCTTCATCTACCTTTGTCATTGAGGATATCCCTTCTTCGCTAGAGTTTGTCACTACTCCTCTGAACTGGAGGTTCACACTAAGGCTCCCAATCTTTCACAACCTATATTTGAGTCACCACACTCCTCCCCAGAGAAGTGTATGTTTGATTCTTTGGAGGATATTCTAGAATTTTCAACTACTTTCATAAATTCGTTGATACTCAACTCATAGGAACTAGCAGATGGGAATATTGAAGCAGCCACATCTCTAGCCCATGTTGCAAGTGAGATGCTTGATACCACTCTAGTCATTATTTCATTGTGAGCTCATCCTCCTTTCCCCTATGATCTAGATTGGGAAGAGGATGACCTGCTGGACATAATTGACTAGATAGATACCTTGCATATCTTTAGATTATACTTTCTTTATTTGTCTGTGTTCCCTCCTACTTGTCTGTATATGTTGTAGTTTCTCCTAGAGGACCCAAGATACCCTCGTAGGTACTTGGATACATGATAGATGATCTATCATACACTTCTTCTATTTTTACTATCATTCTTCCCTTTTTTGTAACTTGATTTTTGAATTTTGGGGACAATGCAAAGCGTCAGAGGCATTTAAGCCTTCTTCCATGTTGACCCAAATTTTTATTCACTTTTTCTTCATGTGTTACTTCTTCACAATCTGAAATATTTGGGAACATGATGACGATTCATATGCAGTTATATACAAATTTTGTTGATATGAATCATACTAACCCAAAATATTCAAATCCCCACCTCTCTCTCTCATGTCTCTCTTATGATATAATCCCAAATAACTTCTGTTCCTTTTTGTGACATAGGGAAAGGTAGGGACTATCAGATTTATATTACAAATCTCTTATTTCATGTCTCTTTTTGGAATATGACTGCATTCAACTATCTTATCTATCATCTAGCATGGGGGAAACCCACTAGACTCTGTCTTTATGATTGTCTATGTCTCTCTTTTGTGGATGTCCTACAACATATTTTACAACAATCACATGCCGATTGGATTGTGGGTGATCCCACAAAACTGGTTTACAATTACATTGAGGAAGGAAAATTGCAAAAACGCTCCCAAAACCAAAAAATTCAAGTTTTTAGGGGTTCGCTCAAACTAGGGGGTTCAAGAAAACCCATAAAAGGGTTCACTCGAACCCCCTATTTTGGGTGAACCCCTTTTTCGTGCCAGGTTTGCTAAAACCCCATATGAATATTAAAAAAAATGGATTTTTTATAAAAAAGGGGGTTCAAGAAAACCCCCCCTTCACTCAAAGGGGTCAAGGGGGATTCACTCAAAGGGGGGTTTGCTCGATCCCCCCTTTTTTGCCCTTCTCCCTCTCTTCTACCAAATTTCTGCAAAATTTTGGCTTTCAAAGCTCGGGTTGAGAATGAAAATGGAGGAGACTTCATAGACCCAACTGGATGATGGTAGTCCTTAGAATGAGCTATCCATCGAATATAATTTTTATATGTTTTGGTTTTATTATGTATTTTTTTAGTTTGATTAAACATAGGTTTTTCACTAAAAATTAAGCTCTATGTTCTGCACATGTGGAAAAATAGTAGATTATCAAATTTTTTTTTGAAAAATAACTATGGACTAGTTATTGTTGTCCCTGATCCAACAAAATAAAATAAAATTGATACATTCAAAAATTTATGTGTTAGCAAGTAAATCATGTCTAAATTGTAACTAGTTTATATTTAAAACTTAATTAAGAAAAATATATTCAATGAAATGTTATGAAACCAATTCCATGCACTAGATATCATAGCTACAAATCTAAATTCGAAAAAAATAAAATTTTATCTTTAATAGAAAAAGAATTATGTGTTAGCAAGTACACATCACTCTTTAAAAATGGTGTTTACTATTAAAAACTAGTTTTCAAAGGAGATGGAAAAAGAATTGCAATCTAATTCCAAAAAAAATGAATTTTTTTTTAGAATCTACAGAAAAAATGTCTCAAATCACTAGTTTGCATCATCTTCAAATTCCTCATGGTTTAGCTGCTATAGGTGCCCGAAAGTGAAGATTTAGTTTGAAAATTTAGTTCAATGTCCAATTTAGCCAAAAATTGTAAACCCGTATTGTGGGATTACCCTTTTCGTATGGTCCCTAACATAACACAACTTGCTAGCCATACATATCGGCAACATCTTGTGTCTATATAATCTTTGATGTCTAAATGTTTGCTTTTCTCCCAACATGTTTTTCTATAGCTAACATGTTTGTGGTGATACAATCTAATCATTCTATCCAGGATCAACTTAGGTCTCTTCCCTAGGGGAAACTCCACACAGATAGAAGACTTTTCTCCCCCTTTGCATATTGGGTAAAATACTCTCTACCTTTTTCTACTTTAGTTCACACTTTCCTCTTGAAAACATATGCTCACTAAAGTGGGGAAGAAATGTAATGTCAAAAATTTCACCCTGTGCAATTTCACATTTCATATGCTTTCCTCTTTAAGAAAAATAAGATAATTATGCTCTCCCAACCAAAAACCTTTTTTTCACCACCTAGTATGCCCCATTCTTTGACCGTTAAGTTTTATTTTTCCATACACCAATACATGCCACAAAGAATTCTATGCGTCACACTAGCATCCCATAAAAAATATGCGGCTAAGTTTTTTGTTGAGATGTTACACCTACCACATTTTGGTAGTGTAATGCCTCTTCCAACCTGCAAGCACATCGAGAATTGTTGAGCCTTGCTGTTTGAACCAAAAAGTCCCTCTTGCACTAGCATCCCATAAAAATATTTGACTAAGTTGTTCGTTGAGATGTTACACCTAGCACATTTTGGCATTGTAATGCCTCTTCTAGCCTACAGTCACATTGAGAATCATTGGGCCTTGTTGTTTGAACCAAAAAGGCCCTCTATTTTGCAAGAGGGGAATTCAATCTTCATTCTACAAGCTTGAACTTCTCCATTTTTTATCTCATGCTCTCTTGAAAGACATATACAACATTTTAATCCTCATTCTATAAAGTTTTTAGATAAAAAACTAGTTTTCTCCACCCTTTCTATACACACTTCTTACAATAGGCTCATTTACAACTTTCATAGAAAGCTCCATTTTTGCAACATGATCTCTTATTGCAAGGAATTTGTTGTCATCTTCGAGGTTCTTGTCGCTCCTTCATTACACCAACAAGCTTTGCTTTTGGTTCTTGTGTAGGGTGACTCTTCAAGAATCTTTCTTTAGCATTTTATCTCTATCCTTGAGTAGCATATGGTTTCTTCATCTTTTTCACATCTATTATTATTATCATATTGTCTAAGGCTGTCCATGGAGATGGAAACACCAATACAGGGGTTTGACTAAGGCAAACTCCTAAACAACCACCCAACATTTTTTCTTGGTCTTATGTGTGTACGTACAAGTGGGAAGATATTTTTAAAGTAACCTCGAATGCCATCTGAAACTCCCAATGTAATCTTCAACCTTTCCACATTATTTTCATCTCATTGTCCTTCAATACATTTATTTTAGTACCTTTAATTTTTTACGTTCATATTTCACATCTTTTTGCATTTGGAAAATTGCATAGAGTATTTCTATCTTTTTGTGACGTCTCTAATTTTCTGCCTATTGGGACTCCAACACAATTGTGTTGTCATCCTGGACAAAGAGCTCATCAAGCTATCCAAAAGAACTTTATACCTTGTTCTTTCCATTTCTAATGTTTAAAAGTTCTAAATAATTTATATACTTTGTTAAATTTCACTCTCCTATTTCTAGTTCAGTTGAGTCGTGTCACTTGAGGTAGGGGAGATATAATTTTCTCCTTGAGATATCATCATCTTAAGGGTAGAAAATTCCCTCCTCTACACATCCTTCTTTATATTCTCAATAATTATGGAGACAACCACCTATAATGATTGCTTCTCTTTCTCTCTCATCTAGAATCCTAGATTGACTTGTTGCATTGAATTGTCCCTATGTGTTATATGTTCTTTTGCTTTGTCTTCCACGGGAGTAGTTACCTATGTAAATCTAATATCATTTTCATTTGTGATGGTGAGAGTTTCCTTGGCCTCATTTTTGTGGTTGGGCCCTAAACAACTCCCCCACTACTAAAAAGTCTTCCCATTCTTTAGTATATGTTCTTTGTCTTTTCTCCACAACATGATTGAGAAAGATTATGTCCTATTATCTCTATATGTGGACAGTGAGGTGAAGGAGGAGGAGTCAACACAACTATCCCAATAGTATCTTCGGACTTCCCACCTTATTCCTCTTGTGTTCAAGCTACATCTTGCACTAAGTGATCAATTCTTTCAATGTTAATCTCAAGAAATTCTTCTTCCTCTTTCCCATCATTTCCCTCTTTTTAGATCTCCATTTTTTTAGTTTGAGAGGGTGATGGTACCTCTAGGTGGAGGGGAGAAATTTGAGGTGATGGAATGGATACCTCTAGAGGTGGACTTGGGATTTTAGAGGTGGCCAATTTGAAAGAGGGATTGGAGCTTAAGATGGGGATTGGATAGGTGGAGGATTTAGTGCATGAGGTGGAGACTAAGCTGGTGGAGGATTTGGTGTTTGATTAATTTGAGGAGGTGGAGATGTATGATGGGGTGAGAGAGTGGTTCCCCTAGAGGCAAGTGGAGATGGTGTCTAGGCAATAAGAGAAAGGCTAGTAGTTTCCCATTTTAGTAATATGATCTTCCTCACTCCCACTAGACTCAATCTCAATAGTTAATTATTTCTATTTTTCTTTCCTCTTAGTGGTAGTATCCCTTGTTTCTCTTTTCTCTCTTGGCTCTATTTCTTATTATTCTACCTTAGATGACTTCCCCACTTAAATTTTCTTTTGTCTTGGGGTATAGGTTCAACATTGTGTAGGGATTTTCTAACCATTCCACATATATGTTCACCACTACCCTAGCCCTAGTCTCTATCAAAGGAAACCTCTTGTATAGGCCAATCACCATTTACAATTGGTTCATTAAATATATTTCTTACATTATAGGAAGGGTGCAATACCTTCCCATCTTATTTCATGCTTTTAGGTGGCTTAGCCATGCTACAAGCCCCAATATTATCTACACTTATCCTACAATAATACCTTATTCTAACTTCATATGTACTCCTTTACATGTTAAAACTATGTCTGGGTCCCTTAATTAAATTGGACTTACTTAAGCTTCTAGTTGCCTAAATTATGCATTCCTAAGCCTTATTATTTCCAATTTTTGAAAGGGAAACTTATATTAAACAATTGCCATCATTAATTAAAACATCTTAGATTATGTGTGTCTTGGAATCAAGGTCTAGGACCCATTCGCCAAGTGCCAAAACCCAATTTAAAATATGTTTTTGGTGGCATTTTAATGATTCAAATTCATGTTTCAAATGCCAGCTCGTGGAATCTAATTTTTGAGAAATTAGATAAACATCTATAAATACATAGTTATTTTATTAATTCAAATCATCTAGCATTATTTTTTTTTTACAAGAGCGAAGATTATTGTCAAGATCATTGAGGAGAAGATTTATCAAGCATCTACAACATCAATCAAGATTATATCATCATGTCAAAGTTTATGCATCTTCATGTCATATTTTGGAGCTAACATTGTGATGCAGGTTTCAAGCATCCAATCAAGCCACTTCATGCAAGATCTAATCCTCAAAGTGATGTGTTAGACTTGAGCCCTCTAAGGGAAGCAATTAAGGGTTTGGTGATTTATGACATAGTCTTTGTTCATTCATCAAATTCCTTTCATTTTTCATTATTTTATCATCAAGGTTTAATTACCAAATCAGGGCTTGACCAAGGAAAACTCCTATTCACCCAAAAAAAATAAAAATTCCCTCTCTTTGTGTGTGTGCAGATTCACGAGTGAAGAAGGACTGAAATTGGATCAAAAGTGTAATTTTGCAAAGTTGTGAAAATTGTCATCAAAGTTCTTAAGCCACAGAAACTCAACTACAAGATTTATTTCTGACTTTCCAATAGTGGAATATATAGGAATCAAGAGTACAAATCTGGGATCAAAGGACTATGAAATTAGGTTTTGGGCCCCTATATAGAGACCCATTTGCCCTAGGTTGAATTTGTCCTGGCAGGACACTCAACAACCACTTTTGGTGATAGGTACACATCAATCTGCCCTTCTCAGAACTACTTGAAAGTTGTTTATGTTTGTGTTATCCTTTATCTCTGCATTTCAAGTTTTGCATCACATAATTGAGTTCATTAGGCATTTTATTTTTCATCTCCCAAAAGTACATTTTAGTCATTTTCTGTCATAAGAAAACAAGCGATACTCTTAATAGGTTTGGCTCACCTCAAGATTGAAAGTCAATCCCATCCTTGGGAGATCTCTTTTTCTAATGAAATTCGGAAAGTGTAAACACACCTTTTAATCATTCCACATTGATCACCCCACTTACATTTTTCTTTATTTCATGTTGGTGAACCCGACATTCTTACACTATAAACTTTCTAATTTGGCAGTCTTTTCAAACCCAGGGGCGGTGACGGCCGACAGGAGCAGGGTTAGGGGAGGAGGGGAGGGGCGCATTGGGTGCGGCTCCCTCTACCCACCTCCCATGGGGCGCAGCGGGGGTTGAGCCCCTAGCCGCCTCCCATAAAATATATTTTTTTAAATTTTTTTGTAACCTAACAAAATCCGCAACCAACACGATTTCATAGAAAAATGAAATCTGCCCATAAAAATTTCGGGTTTCTCTCAATAACATTTTTTTTTTGATAATAATCTTTTTTAAAAAGCATTATTATATGCATATATATATATATATATATATATATATATACATTTTTGGTTTAAAATACAAAATTAATTGAGAAAACCAGAATGATAAAAATTCAAGAACAATGATTTAAATTCCAAAAACATCATTTTCTTGAAAACAATTTAAATTTTAAAAGGGTCTTCATGCAATTTGAAGAACATAATTTCAACCTTGATTTAATTGAATTCAAACAACAAAATTTAAAATTCTTTCCATAAGATATTAACCACTAATATTTAAATTTCAAAATTTCAAAACAAAATTTCAAAACAAGCATTTAAAAGACTCGAACCTGGTTTTTCTCTGAGTTTGAGGAGGTCCAGATGATGCCAAGCTTCCCACCTTGCTTCCAAATCCAACCCCACAAATTTTCACAATCCCAATCCAAAAACCCACAAAGTTGAAGAATTCTTCCACTCACTAATTCAAACTTTCACAAAAACTTCAAGATCCCAAAAATTGAAGCCAAATTTCAAAACATAAGGATTTTTCCCTAAAATCCTTCAACCACCCTAATAACTTCCTCAAAATAGAAAATGGAAAATATCTAATTTTTAAATAATTTTAATTTTCAAATTCCAAAATATCTCATTTTTTTCCAATTTTGAATGCAATTTCAAATTTGACTTTCTAAACATTTTTCTTTTAATTATTTTGAATTTTCAAATTCCAAATTGACTTTTTTATGCATTTTCTTTATTTTCAATTTTAACAATTAAATCAATAACTTCAACAAAGATAAATTAACTTCTTTCAACCAAACATATTTAATCATTATGTTGTGACTGACGTCAGCTGGTGCGCATTGAGATTTTTTCATGAATTGGGCCGACAATTTATAATTTATTCTTTTATTTTTGGCTGAAAAAGTTGTTGATGTAATTCCCTGTAATGAATATATAAGAGCGATTTTTTCTTCAATTTGAAGTGTGTGAGGTGTGCTCAATGAATGTATGAGAAGTGCAAATGAAAAATGTGCGAATAAAGATCAGATCATTCGATTACATAGTAGAGTGTGAAGAAGATTGAACGAAGTGTGAAAATATGTTTCTATGCTTAATCAGAACTGTAATAAGGCTTTTACAGAAGCTAATTTATCAGTTCATATTTTTTAGATGGTTTTAATCTGAATGTTTCTATAAGGCAATGAGCCTTCCTATTTAAGTAGTGAGCTCTAGGAAGTGTGCTTGAATGCATGTGCATTGCTTATTCATTTTCATTATACTTCTAACAAGGTATAATCTTGTGGATTAACCTCCACCGTGGTTTTTCCCCTAACAGGGTTTCCACGTATAAAATATTGGTGCTCTTATGTTTCTGATGTGTTGTTGATGCATGCTTTCACTGTTAATTACCAGATCTAAGATTAAAGATTAATAAGGTTGAATAAGTTTTAAATTTTGTAACAACCGATTCACCCCCCCTCTCAATTGTCTATTCTTGTTTTTCCAACAATTGGTATCAGAGAAGGTACCTCTGAAGAATTTTAATAGCTTGAGGTGATCCAATATGGCATCATAAAAGAAGGATAGTCCTAGATTTGATGGAACAAACTACTCTCTATGGAAGGTTAGAATGGAGTTTCATTTGAAGTGCATTGGAGATCCCTTCTGGAAGATTACAAAGAACATATATGTTATTCCTCAGAATGGTCCCTCTACTCCTGATGAGATCAAATAAGTTGAAACAAATATCAGAGCTATAAAAGCATTATTGAGTGCTTTGAAAGATTTATAGATGACAAATGTGATAGGTCTGAGAAAAACATATGAGATCTGGAAGAATTTGGAAACATTGTATGAAGGAGATACACAAGTGAAGGTTGCCAAGCTACAAAGTCTAAAAGGCAAGTGGGAAAACTTGAAAATGAGTGAAGATGAAAACATAATTTCTTTCATGCAAAAAAAAAATGAACTAGTGATGGGTATTAGATGTGCTAGTGGAATCTTGGATGAAGAAGAGATTGTGGCTAAAGTGCTCAGATCATTTCCTACTTCTTACAAAACAAAATCTCATGTTATTGAAGAACTCGGGACAACAACAAATGTAACAAGAGAAATTCTGATTGGTAAGATTGATGCCTTTGAATTGAGTGAATTTTGTGAATCTACTCCTAAAATAGAGTCTGCATTTAAAGCTACTATATCCGGAAGAAACCAATAGAGATATAATTCGAGAGAAAGTTCAAAAAAGAAATTCAAGTATGAAGATGAGATGAAACAGATTCAAGATGAAGAAAGAGAGTTAGAAGAGCTGGAAGCATTGATTGTGAAAAGAGAAGCCAGAGGTCAAGGTAAGTATAAAGGAAAGTTTCCCATTAAATATTTCTCTTACAATAAGATAGGTCATTTTGCATCAAGGTGTCTTGAAAGAGTTCCTAGGTTCAAACCTAATAAGTCTAGATTTCAAAAGAAATTTTATTATGCTGAAGAAGGTGTTACTGATGATGAACCTGATAAATAAAATAAAAATGAAGATAGATGGGTATTCATTGCTATCAAGGAAAATGGTACGGTGTCCACTAAATCTACTAGTGATAAGAATATTGAGAAAGCTCTTGTAGCCAAAATTGAAGAAAAAGATGAATAGGTGATCGACAGTGGATGCTCACTTCATATTACTAGTGACAAAAGCAAGTTTATAAGCTTGGAGAAATATGATGGTGGTGTTGTAAGATTTGGAGATAATAATGTTGGTGTGATTTGTGGCAGAGGCACTATTTCTCTTGGTGGTAAATATAATACTGATGATGTCCTTTAAGTTGAAGGATTGAAGCATAATCTATTGAGTGTTGGAAAAATGGTTGACAAGGGATACAATCTTTAGTGCAAAGATGGAAAATGTAGGATACTGGGAAGTTCTGGAAATGTAATTACTTAAGGTACAAAGACAAGAGGTAAAATTTCTCACCTGAGTGTTGCTAGTGAAAGTTGTTTAATTGCTCAAGTTGATGTAAGCTGGTTATGGCATAGGAGGTTGTGTCATGTGAATTTTGATAACATTGTCAAAGTAAGCTCCACTCAAGAAGTTAGATATCTTCCTAAGTTAGTGAAGCCCACTAACACCATATGCAAGGAATTTCAGATGGGAAAGCAAACTAGAATTTCTTTTTGGAACAAACAACATCATTCTAATGGAGTACTGGAGTTGGTGCATGCTGATCTATGTGGTCCCTCTAGAATCAAAAGTCTACAAGGAGAAAGGTACTTTATGTTGCTCATTGATGATTACTCTAGAATGATATGGGTTGCTTTCTTGAGAGAAAAACATGAAGCATTAGAAAATTTCAAAAGTTTCAAAGCTATGGCAGAGAATGAGATAGGTTTAAGATTAAATGTTTAAGATCGGACAGAGGTAGTGAATTCACTTCCTAGGAGTTCAATTCATTCTGTGAAGAGCATGAAATCAAAAGACAATTATCTACTCCTCGGACCTCTCAACAAATTGGAGTTGTTGAGAGAAAGAACAAAATGATTCTAGATGCTGCTAGAACTATGATGTTGGAAGGTAATGTTCCTCATATCTATAGGAGAGAAGCTGTAAGTATTGTTGTATATACTATCAATTGGGTAAATGTCAATGGTAATTTTGGTAAGACTCCTTTTGAGCTATGGTTTGGTTACAAACCTACTATTAAATATTTCAAAAAAATTGGTAGTAGATGTTATATCAAGAGAGAAATTTTGATGCTAGGAGTTATGAAAGAATATTTTTGGGTTACTCTACTAAGAGCAAGGCCTACCGATGCTATAATAAAAGATTGAGGAAA
This sequence comes from Sequoiadendron giganteum, assembly GCA_007115665.2. Taxonomy (NCBI): domain Eukaryota; kingdom Viridiplantae; phylum Streptophyta; class Pinopsida; order Cupressales; family Cupressaceae; genus Sequoiadendron; species Sequoiadendron giganteum. Next base: position 6,290,484 of record CM021109.1, read on the forward strand.
ATGGTTGAAAGTGTAAATGTCAGAGTTGATGAAGACGTGCTGCTAGATCATCCAGATATTGTAGATATGATTCAGATGGCCAAAATGACAATACTGATAATGGAAAGAATTCTCAGACACAAAATCAAGTTCAAATTGTTCCGGTGAATCAAGAGAATCAAGAAGGAGAAGCTAGTGGAGGTGTAGAAGAAAGAACAAAAGAACCAAAAGTTTGAGAGAATCCTAAAGTTCCAAGGTATGTAAAGCTAAATCATTCTGAAAGTTGGATTATAGGAGATAAGAATAAAGGTGACATGCAGACTAGAAGAAGAATTATAGAAGAGTATTGTCTGATTTCCAAGACTGAGCCAAGCAATATCAATGAAGCATGTAAAGATGAATAGTGGATGGAAGCAATGAAGGAAGAACTGATGCAGATAGAAAAAAATGATACATGGATTCTTTTACCCAAACCTCGGAATAAAAATATGATTGGAACCAAATGGGTCTTTCAGAATAAGATGGATGAACAAGGTGAAGTGGTCAAAAATAAAGCAAGACCGGTATGTAAATGGTACTCACAGATGGAAGGTATTGATTTTGAAGAAACCTTTTCCCCTGTTGCTAGAATTGAAGCTATAAGATTATTTCTTGCTTATGTTGCTTTTAAGAACTACAAAGTCTATCAAATGGATGTAAAGTCAAAATTTCTAAATGGTGAGCTAGAAGAAGAAGTATATGTTGAGCAATCAGATGGATTTCAACTAAATGACAAAGAAGATATGGTTTGCCGATTGAGGAAAGCACTGTATGGACTCAAACAAGCCCCTACAGCTTGTTATGCTAGATTCGATAAATACTTGTTGAAGCTTGGATTCAATAAAGGTATTGTTGATAGTAATCTATATTTTAAGATGGATCAGGATAAAGAGTCGATTATTGAAGTCTTTGTTGATGACATCATTTTTGAAGGTGATAGTGGCTTATGTATGAAGTTTGCTGATGAAATGAAAAGTGAATTTGAAATTTTTATGATTAGAGAGCTGAAATTATTTTTAGGATTGCAAATTACTCAGTTAAACAATGAAATTTTTATATCTTAGTCTAAATATGTAAGAGAGTTTCTAAAAAAGTTTAGCATGGAAGACTCAAAGCCAGTTGGTACACCCATGGTAACCGGATGCCAGTTAACACAGAATGATGATTCTCTAATATAAAATCAAACAAGATACATGTCAATGATTGGTGGATTAATATATTTGACTTAGACTAGACCAAACATCATGAATGTTGTATGTATGGTTGCTAGATATCAAGCTGATCGGAAGGAATCTCATGTGACTGCTGTGAAGACAATTTTTAGATACTTGAAAGGGACAATTGATTTTGGTCTTTGGTATCCTAAAGATGATGATCTTACCTTGAGCGCCTTTACTAATGCAGATTGGGAAGGAGATGTGGATGACATAAAAATTACTAGTGGTGGTGCCTTCTTCTTGGGGAAGAAGTTGGTGTCTTGGTTAAGTAAAAAGCAGAATTCCATTTTCTTATCTACCACTAACGCATAATATATTGTTGCTGCAAACAATTGCACTCAAGTAATATGGATGAAGCAGATGCTGAGAGATATCAGAATTGAATATGATGAGCCTGTTGCTATATTTTGTGATAACTCAAGTGCAATGAAAATTTCTAAGAATCCAGTGCTACATTCAAATAAAAAACATATATCTATCAAATATCACTTTTTGAGAGACAAAGTGAGTGATAAAGAAGTCAGACTGGAGTATGTGCCTACTAAAGAACAAATTGCAGACATCTTCACTAAGCCATGTTGCCTAAGGATAATTTTGAGTATCTCAAAGGGAAGTTAGGGGTGATTTCCCCTCCTAATTTGAACTAAGATGTAAGTCTTTGCATCAATCCGTGCATTTACAAACATATCTTGTTTCAAATTGATGTTGTGGTGGCTGCTACTCAGGGGGAGTAGTTAGATGATTCAGATATTTGGTTTAGAGATTGTGTACCTTTTCCATTGATGTCAAAGGTGGAGAAGAGAAATGTGAAAAACCTTGTAAAAACCTTGGGGGAGAAGGGCAGAGAAGAGTAATGTAAGGGGAGAAGAACAACATGAGAAGAGTTAGTTGTATTGATGGTATTTTTCACATCATGTGTTGCCATCAATGTCAAAGGGGGAGATTTTTGGATGTTGTGGTTATGCTGCTAATATGTGGTTTTCATTGATGTCAACACTATTAGCATTTAATGTTTTGAAGGTTGTAAATGTTGAGGATATTGAGAAAATTATATAAACATGTTGTAGGCTGCCTATGAAGCTGTGAAGTTTAGTGTGGTAGAAAATTTAGTATGTTTGTATTCAAAAGTTGTGCTTTAAAGGGTTTGTTGCTAAGCCTATCTAGTGTATAATCTGGAAGTTTCAAAGGTGCACATCAAGATTTTTGCAAGTTGTGAGTTTATGTGTTCCTACAATTATTTTGTTATTGTAGCTAGTGTTTTTGGAAGAAGAGAATGAAATTTTGGTAATTCTAGGTGTTGTGTATGCTCCTGCCATGTTTGTTGATGTTTCCAAATCATTATGCTCTATCCTTGTTGCTCATTCATGTTAATCAATGTGATCGTGATCGAATATTTTTTTGTTGTGTGTTTGGGTTTTCATGTTCTTGGCTGACATGATGGTTGTAGCGTGTTGTGGATCCTTGTGGATTAATATTTTAATGTTTGGTGTGTTCGAGGAAGTTTATTTAAAGGTCTTCATTATGTTGTGACTGACTTCAGTTGGTGTGCATTGAGATTTGTTCATGAATTGGGCCAACAGTTTGTAATGTATTCTTTTATTTTTGGTTGACAAAGTTGTTGATGTAATTCCATGTAACAAATATATAAGAGTGATTGTTTCTTCAATTTTAAGTGTGTGAGGTGTGCTTGATGAATGTATGAAAACCGTGAATGCGAAATGTGCGAATAAAGATCAGATCATTTGATTTCAGAGTAGAGTGTGAAGAAGATTGAGCGAAGTGTGAAAAAGTGTTTCTGTGCTTAACCGAAACTGTAATTATGATTTTACAGAAGCTAATTTATTAGTTCATATGTTTTAGATGGTTTTAATCTAAATGTTTCTGTAAGATAGCGAGCCTTCCTATTTGAGCAGTGAGCTCTAGGCAGTGTACCTAAATGCATGTGCATTCCTTATTCATTTTCATTATACTTCTAACAGGGTATAATCTTGTGGATTAAACTCCACCGTGGTTTTTCCCCTAATAGGATTTCCATGTATAAAACCTTGGTGTTTTTGTGTTTCTAATGTTTTGTTGATTCATGCTTTCACTATTAATTATCAAATCTAAGATTAAAGATTAATAAGGTTGAATAAGTTTTAAATTCTATGACAACTGATTCAACCCCCCCTCTCAGTTGTCTATTCTTATTTTTCCAACAAGTTACCCTCCTAACATCTATCAGATTTTTAAGAATGTAATAAAACAAGAGGATGCGACCATAGACAATCATGACAATCATAGTTTTTCTTGTCTCGATACCTCTCCTACTTCTAATGAAGGTATCTTGGTGTTAGAAGATACAATCATTGAGCATCATGAGAATCTTGTTTATCCCTCTTCCCCTACCCTACCCACTTGGGAGGATATATGGTACAAGAGGATGAGATCATTGACACATTTATTAACATCACCTTGCCTAGTCTCCATTCATCTCATAACATCTCTCCCACTTGTGAGAATGCATTAGTTCAAGAGAGCACAATCATGGATAATCATGAAAACCATAGTTGTTCTTCTCTCGATACCACTCCTACTTGCACGATGAAGGTATCTTGGTGAAATTAGATACAATCCTTGAGAATCATGAGAATTATGTTTGTCCCTCTTCTAATTCTTCTCTAATGTGGGAAGATATTGTGCCAAATGAAGATGATATTATAGATACATTTCTTTCACAATATGGTATAGATGAAGAGGCTAAGTCAACCTTTGAGTCCCCCTTGTTAGAAAATCATCAACAAGAAGTCACATTCGCTGAGGTTATGGACACACAATTGGCCATTTGATATACAAAACCTCCTCTTGGACCTCCCTAGAGTCCATTAATTATTGGACCTCCTAAGTCACCTCTAGAGCCAATTCTCATTATAAGACCTCCAAAACCTCCAGGGACTATCTTAAATTTTGTAAGGCAACATTATAGTAACAATTTCTCGCATCAATTGAGTTATAATACCATTGCTTACACATATAATACAAGGAATAATAGGAAACCACAAACCATACCTACTTCATTACCACTACTACAACCTATTTTCCCTAGTGCTCCTCATTTTCATTTGCACAATGGAAAGGAGTATGATCTTGTGGAACAACTTAGAAACACTCCTGTTAAGATTTCTTTATGGGATCTCATTCAAGAATCACCTAATTATCATAGCATGCTTCAAAATGATTTGCAACAAGTTGTTATTCCTCATAGTGCACAACCAAATTATGTAGCAACCCTAATTCAAGGAATGAACTCGATCAACTTAGACATTACCTTTCATGAAGATGAGTTACCTCCATTGGAAGTGCAAAAAAAAAAAATGTTGTTTTGATGATAGTGGCTCTTATTAACAATAATGGTCATATTTTTGGAATTAGGCGTACCCTCATTGAGAATGGTTTATCACTCAATATTTGTAGTGTAAGCCTTATAAACAAGTTGAGAGTAGAAAATATTCAAATTCAACACGATTCTTTATCTATTCATGGATTTGATAATGTGGGGAAACAACTGCTTGGTGTGATAAAATTACCTATTGAAGTAGGAAAGATTACATTGAAAACTCTACTGATATTATGGGTCTCAAGAACTCTCATATAATATTCTCCTAGGTAGACCTTGATTCATGCAATGAATGTGGTTCCTTCCACGTTACATCGCCTAATAAAATACACTTACAACACAAGGTTTACACAATAAAAGCTAACCCACAATCATATCACAATTATTTGTAAATTGAATCTGGAATGACAAATCCTCTTACAACATTTACACTAACTACAAAAGTGGAAATGATTCAAGAAGCATAAGAGAAATCAATCACAAAACTATTGGATAATGATTGGGGTTTGTTGGATTTTACACCTACATTCATGGGAGAATACAAGATTACACATAAATTAGGAAAAGAGAAAGAAGCTGGCATAATATTACCACAAGTTGAGTCATCAAAACTAGGTGAGCCCACAACCTTTATCAAAAAAGAGGAAAACAAGAACTATACATCCACATATGATGAGTGTGATCATGAGAAACCACCAAATCCAAAAGAAATGGAAAAACTTTATGGAAGAGGTTACAAAATTTTGAAAAATCTTGGCTATAATGGAAAAGGATGTGTTGTTAAAGAACCGGGTATTTGTGTCCCTATTGAGCCTACCCCACAAGAACAAACAAGAGGTCTTGGTTATTGTCCTCGAAAGAAATGAAATCATCAAAGAAACCTTCGCTTAATATCAATGTCATCTCGCACAACAATCCTAGGAAAAATATGGACTCATCTTCAAACACATGTCTTAGTGATGATTGGGGTTTATTAGATTTTACACCATCCTTTAAGGGAGAGTACAAAATCTCACAATCTAAAGAGTCTTGTGTATGTATGACACCTTGTACTAAGAAAGAAATATATTTGTCACAAAAGAAAGGAACATCTTCTACTATTGATCAAGAGGATACCTTGTTGAGGATTTTCCAAGTTCGCTTGATATCTCTCCCTCCAAGAACATGAAATAAACTTTACAACAAATTTTTATTTTGTGCATATCATCGAGTACATGGTCATTCAACCAATGAATGTAAGGATTTGAGTAATAAAATTCAACATCTTAAGGATGGCGGTGCTCTTTTGTTGATGCACCTATTTCCTCTAATTGATACTAATTTTCATCCTATCATGTTGCTCATCACTATGTGGCATTGGTATCTTTATGTGTCTTGCTCATTGCCATTCATGGTAGTACAATCTTGGGTGCAACCATATTTATCTTGGAAACAACATGATAGTAATTGATGATTGTCTATCTCTATGATTGGGGGGCAAGGATAACTAGTTTTTGGGAGGTGTGCATTCTTTTCAAGGATCCCCCTTCCTCTCTTTCTACTTAAAATACTAACATAGCAAGTATGTTGAGATTTTAAGTGGGGGACATATTTTCCCCCATTCATTGTTTGCATGCTCCCTTCTTAGTGATGATAACATACATCTCCTAGGAAGTGTGATCATTACATTGGAATTATATTATTGACATTGGAATTATTTCATTTTGGTATTAACATTTTGACATTTCTTGCTTCACTTTGTTCACAAAGGTTGAATTTAGTGTAGCATTTCTTGATCATGTTGTGGCGCCTTATCAAGGTTATTAGGGAGTATAAATTTTGGTATGGTTGACGTATGAGATCTTGTACACCTAGCATGACTTGCAAGTCACCAATTGTTTTGTGGGATCACACTTGTAGACCTAGTGTGTGTTTCTCATATTTGTCTTGGGGGATCACTTAGTGTATATTGGACTGCACTAGCCCTTGTGAGCATATTTTTCATTGCTACCTAGCATAAAAAAATTTTCTTGTCTATAGATCCATGTGTTTAATAATTGATTCTAAATCTTTATGAGTGTATTTGATGGATGTAGTCTAATACAACTTTCTAGTTCATCTTTTTTTGCATTAATTTTGACATTGTATGATTATGTATTTTATCTTGCTGCACTTCATATATTACACTCTCTTGTGTGTCATTTTGTGCTTATGTTGGTTTGTCATGGGATATTAATCTTGGGGGCTTGTCCACCTCCTTGATCCTTGTCATCCTATGCCATCAAAATTTGTGCACTTGGACCCCTCTTGACATATGTTTGTCTACTTTAGTGTGAGTATGAGAATAAGTTCATACTCTCACTAAAGTGGGGGCTAAATATAGTGCAGAAAAATGTACTCCTTTATATTTTCACACTATCTTTGGGCCCCTTAGTTAAATTAGACTTAATTAAGCTTCTAATTGACTAGATTATGCATTCCTACCTTATTATTCCCATTTTCCGAAAGAGAAACTTATAGTAAACAATTTCAATCATTAGTTAAAACATCTTGGATTATGTGTGTCTTGGAATTAGGGTCCAAGAACCATTCACCAAGTGCCAAGACCCAATTTAAAATATGTTTTTCACAAAATTTTAATGATTTAAATTCAAGTTACAAATGTCAGCTTGTGAATCTAATTTTTGGGAATTTTTTTTTATTAGACTGCAGGAATCGGGTAGCACGACCCCCTATAAACTGCAGTGCACCTGGTAAACTTTTTAACTTGACCGACAGTGCTGGCACAACACGCCCTCTGGTACCACGGGGGTGGGGGAGACTAGAGCTCGTGACCAACCTCCTGCAACAGGAAAGATTTAGCCAACCGAGCTAGGGCCCCAACCCCTAATTTTTGGGAAATTAGATAAACATTTATAAATACAGTTATTTTATCAATTCAAATCATCTAGGATTAAGGAAAATTTTACTAGAGAAAAGATTAGTGTCTAGAGCATTGAGGAGCAGATTTATCAAACATCTATAGTAGCAATCAAGATCATATCATCATGCCAAAGTTTATGCATATTCATGTCATGTTTTGGAGCTAACATTGTGATGTAGGTCTCAAACATTCAAGCATCAAATAAAGCATCCAATCAAGCCATTTCATGCAAGATCTAATCTTTAGAGTGATGTGTTAGACTGAAGTCCTCTAAGGGCACCCATTAAGGGTTTGGTGAGTTGTGACATAGCCTTTCTTCATTCATCAAATTATTTTCATTTGTCATTATTTTATCACCAAGGTTTAATTTCTGTCTCTTTATGTGTGTGTAGGTTTTCAGGTGAAGAAGGATTGGATTTGGATCAAAAGTGTAATTTTGCAAAGTTTTCATCAAATTTGTCAAGTCAAAAAAACTCACCTACCAGATTTATTTCCGAATTTCCAACAGTGGAATTCGAAGGAATCGAGAGTGTAGATCCGGGATTAGAGGACTGTGAAATCATATATTGGACCCCTATACAAAGACCGAATCTCCCTAGGCTGAATCTGTCCTGGTAGGACACTCAACAACCACTTTTGGTGATAGGTACACCTTAATCTTCCCTTCTCAAATTTGCTAGAAATTTGTTGTTTCAGTTTGTGTTATCATTTATCTTTGCATTTCAAGTTTTGCATCACATAATTGAGTTCATTAGGCATTTTATTTTCATCTCCCAAAAGTACATTGTGGTCATTTTCTGTCACAAGAAAATAAGAGATCCTCCTAATTAGGTTTGACTCACCTCAACCTGTTGAAAGTCAATCCTATCCTTGGGAGATCTCTTTTTCTAATGAAATTAGGAAAGTGTAAGTGTATAGATCACACACCTTTTAATCATTCCACATTAATCACCCCACTTACATTTTTCTTTATTTCACATACAAGTATAGGAAATTGGTCCAATGATCTTCCAATGCAAACTCATGCTTGGGACTTAGAATATTGTTGAAGGAAGTTGTTTTATTCTTCTTGTCACAAAAATATGAGGCCTTCTTAATATCAAGGTTCTCATACTAGGAATATGTGGGGATACCAAAAACCTTCTTAATCATCTATGCACTAATATCCAACACAACCTGCCTAGAGGGTCCAAACAATTTTATTTGCTTTTGGTTGTATCTCTAGGAAAAGGCAAGCACTAGCTCTAGAGACTACATTGAGATTGGGAAAGCAATTTAGCTTACACCAATCCAAATCTGGCCATGCACTTAGCCATGAGTTTTTATCTTCCTCATTTTTTACCCTTTGAATGAATTCTCGGATATCCACATGACCCAAATTTTGGTCTCCTGTATTTCCATATGGTAAAAATATCTTGGATGAGGGATCATACCCATCAAACTCATACTTCATCTCTATCCTTAGAGGATATCCTTGCATTATACTACAATAATCCACATAAATAAAATAATAGAGAATGTCCAATGAACATATCAAGGAGAAGTGTAATATTAAATCATTCCATTAGAGTCGAAACATAAAAAAAATTAGCATAAGAGTCTCATTGTCAAGCTTTGGAGGCCAACCATGACTCATTCCAATCATCAGGAAACCATAAAGTCTAATATCAAAAATGGGTATCCATAAAAAATATTGTCGTGTTTTGGGAATCGAGAGTACTCCACAACACATACCTAAAATTTATACTAACCTAACACACCTCATGCCCCAAAATCTTGCGAGGTATAATGCTTAGTATATTAGAGATCAGGCATTAGGAATTCTCAATAACTCATGTTGAAATGACATAAGGGGATGAGGAATTATGAAATTCCACTAGGGTATGATTTCACCACAATGTTAGCAAAGAGATGATGTCACCAATGATGATGATTTCATCAAGATAAAACCATCAAAGAGAACCTTGAAAATTTGATCAAATATTGGTATGACGTATATTGTGTTGGGGATTAGACATTGGACATACCCCATAACTCATGCTAATATGGTAGACTAGCTAAAGAGACCCCAAATTCCCAATACCAATGAGAGTGTGGTGTAAAATATCAAGGATCAAACATCAAGCATACCATGTATCAAATGCCTAAAAGGTCAAACCATCAAGGAAAACCTTGATTATTTTAAAGGTTTAAACAATATTCCATGAAGATTATTCAGAGTCAAGAGCCAAACTTACAACCTACCATATACAAGATAGCAACAAGACAAATTGAACACCGATCCAAGTAATTTTATAGATTTTAAGGTGTTGAGGATCGAGGATACCAATTGAATGATACCAACAAAAATAGTTCTGACAATTGACCTACTTTGAAAGATAGTGAATTAAGGGAATCAAGGGTTAGGGATCAAGGCAACCCTAGTCATCATACCAAATTGGCATGAGAATATTAAAAGGCTTGATCCCATGTCAAAGATTAGGACATTGGAGGTCCATGTACTAGCGTGCTAGCATAAAAAAATCTAAAATTTCGAATGGGTGACACATCCACCCCACACTGGCCATCGAGGATCATAATGTCCAAGGATTCTTCATAGTCATGCAAGGATGACAAAATATGGCAAAATGATAAGTATCGAGGCATGCAAGGAGAGAACAAAAGGAAAATGTTGAAGTTTTGAGGATGCTTCTATTGTCATGTTGGGATGACAAACCACGAATGTTTGGTAGGCCAGAAGACAAGAAAATCAAAGGGAAACACTCAAAAAAAGGCATTCTATTAAGCCAGAATGGGGCATGGGTATATGGCACAACAAACTTATAATTTTTGGATGCATTGGAAAATAATGAAATTTGGATTGATTTGTTGTTGAAACTTTCTAGTTTAAAATTATACTTATAGAAATGACTTGTGACTTGTAGATCTAAATCAGCCCTACAAATCTAATTATTGCTAATTTTTAAATATTTTCTTTCCCCTCATCGTGATGCTCTCAAACTATTCTAACTTAAAATTTGGGTATAACACTTTTTGGTTTGCATGTCATAGGGTATTTGTGTATCTTGTACCAAACCATTATAAGGATGCTAAATTAACAACCTTGAAACACAATCAATAATAATAAGTAGTCATTTGGTATGCCTTAAAATGTTGATATAACTAGATAACTATTTTTAAGCTTGTAATGTGTGTTAGAGTGTTTTGTAGATGTTCTAAATGTATTAGGACTTCCTTAAATATAACTCCCTAGTGTATAATTTTATTAGTATTTTGCACTTCAAGCTAGTTCATAATGGTCAAATCGTGGGAAAGCAACAAAACTTTATTTATTTATTTATTTTTTAAACAAAAGGATCATTTCTACATGTACAAAAGTGATTTAAAATACTTATTTGATTGTCGTTTTGATTAAGAATAAGAAATAGATAAACTAATCATCAAATCTAAACCCTAAAAATAAGTGTAAATAAAAACAAAATAAAAAATAAAATTATTTACTATTCTTCATTAAAAAAATCGTCATTTTTACTCCTTAATTACTACTTTAAAATAAATAAATCAAAATAATATAAATTAAAAATAATAGTCTAAATCACTTCCATAATTTTAAATTTGATTTGAAATAAAAATTGATAAATGGAAAATCAAATCTAAACTCTAAAAATCATTATAAATAAAATCAAATTATTTCTTAACTTTAACGTAAAAGTCATAATTTTTACGTACTCATTATTATATTAAAGAGGAAGTCAAGGTAAATCCAATCCAAGAAAAGGTAAGGTATCTCTAACCACTCTAAGGTAATTGACGTTATAATAATTTAATACAAAGTGGATTTTGAAAAATTTAATAATTTAATAATTTAATAATAATATCTAAAAAAAAAGTAGTGTTGACATTTGTTTCATTTTTATAAGATGTGGTCTTTTAGTCTAAATTGATTTTTTTTTTGTTCATTTTGCTATGTGTTATGGTTAGAACTAGACAATCTATTTTATTAACAATTTAGTATGATATGAAAATCTCTTATTTATGATATAATATCTTTAGATTTTCTCTTCTCAACTATTTCTAATGATCAATCATTTTTTATATTACATTATTCAATTAAAAAATATTAATTTTGTATAAAAAATTTAAAACATATTAATGTTTGTTAAATTATTTTGAATGAATTATTAATTAAAAAATGTTTTGGACAAATTCATTTTCTATAAAATAAGGATAAAAGTGGTGGAAATAATATTATTTATTCAAAATGAATTTGTTATTAGTTTTATTATTTAGTGATCTAAAGCATATAAATCTAAGGAGATAGGAATGGAGGCATTAGTATTATTGATTAGATATACAACTTCCATGATGGGTAACATTAATAAATACATGGCTAATCAAAATAACAATGTCTCAAGAGTATATAATTAATTAAAAGCACATATAATTGGATGCATATAAAAGCTCCTTTCATAATGACCTTCTTAACATACATTTATGAGTGTCTTTTAATCCACAAGAAAGCTTATCATAATTATAAAAAGCCTTAATTCTTAGGAACACATAAGGTTATAATTATGATTTCAATTGGAACATGTGTTCACATATTACTCTAACTCTATTTGTACCTATTTTCACATATTTTCCTCATCACTAGTCTTGACTCCCATACTTATATTCACATGTGATCTTAGAATTTTAATTTTTTATACTAAGTCAATTCTATGATAGTCATGTTCAATCCCAAGCCATTAAGAATCGATCTTAAATTTTATTTTTTCAAATTTCAAATTTGTTGACTCTTACCCTTTTTCACTAGTTGTTGGGAGCCAACTTGATACACATTTGGGTGAGTAATTGTTATATCTGTAAGGAAGCAAAGGTGTGCGGAATCGCTTCCCACGTTAATCTTGAGAGAACGATTATGCAATTTCAACTTAACTGATTACAGGAATCTCAAGAAACATACAAGAACATGAATAAAACAATGAACACATAACACAATGATTATCGTGGGGAAAACCCTTACGGGAGAAAAATCCCACCCTCTGGAACCTGCATAATGTATTATCAAATCAAAGAAGATTACAATACACTTGCAATGCAAGTTCTTACAAGAGCATCACCTCAACTCAAGCTTGGAGAGATATCACTAGCATCCTTGTAGCACCCAGCCTTGCAAACAAAACTCCATTATTCAAACTCCTCCCCAAGCCCTCCTTATATAGTGATTTACAACTTGGAAACCATTTGTGGTTTTACAAAACCATGGGCTTAACCACCATGCCACATGTTGCCCATTTTTGACATTTACATTTCCAAGATGGAAAATCAACCAGGTTAAAATAGTAATCCCGTCCATAATTTTTTCCTCTAGTTTAGACCCCCATAAAAGACATAAAACAAATTAACTATGCTCTAAAAATGGCCCTCCTATATTCTACTAAGGACAAGGCACCTTTTAACAACTCATACACCTTTTTCCAATGCATAAACATGTGGAAAACTGCCACAAACAAATTCTGTAATTTTTCTGGAAAAGGCTTGCAAGGTTGAGACATATTTCTCAACAATATCTTGATATTTAAAGGCAACTGATGTATATTTAATTATATAGATTAAATCATAAGCAACTACAAGGATGAGTACATCATTCTGGATCAAAGAACACCCTTAAATGACAATGCAAAGCAAATGCTCAAAGATAGGCTTTAATAACTTCAAATAAAAAATCAAATAAGTTATCTACAAAATCTAGAAAAAACGGTAGCAATAGAGGTAGAAAATTGAATGTTGTTGATGGACTGCTATTTTCTAAAATTTAAATTAATTTGGTGAAAGTTAGATATTTCAATAAGACACTTCTAAGATAATTGGGAAAAATAAGTGTCTTCTAAAGTAGTTTAATCATGAGTAAAAACATACTTTTACTCAAAATTTATATATAAGTAAATGACACATGAGTGAATGTGACACATATTTTTGTGAAATATTTTATATTTATAAATAACTATTGTTGAACTTTTCAATGTGAATATTTATAAAAATTTAAAATAATTTCTTCCCAACCTAACTTGGTAAAAATAAATAAAAATATTTTAGAAACAAGTTGTAGACACATAAAATTGACTTAGGCCTCCAGACTCAATTTTCTCATTAATTCCTCTAAATATAATTAAAACATTTGATTATGTCCTCCTGTTCAAATTCAACTATTAATTAAATAATGATTAAATTATTTAATTAATTCATCTTTTTTATTCTTCCTGACTATTTAAATAAATCATATTTTTTATTTATTTAAATACACCACTAATGTCTAATGTCCTCTTTAATTAAATAAATCATTAAATTCATTTAATTAATCCATTATTCCCTCTTGATTATTTAAATAAATAAATTTTATTTAAATGTGTCTCTAATACTAAGGTCTTCTCATAATTAAATAAACCAGCCACAATTTATTTAATTATTAACCCACTTCTTCCACAATTAAATAATTAAAATTAATTATTTAATTGTCTCATTTAATTCTCTTCTAAATTTAAACAAAAATCATTTATTTAAATTTCCCTCTTTCCAAGTAAATAATTTTAAATTATTATTTACTATCACATGACCCCACCATTTTGAATAAAATTAATTTTAAATTCAAAATAGTATTTTTCTCCATAAATTAAGTAATTTCTAAAATTATTTGATTTTCTAACTCCCTCTTTTTTTGTGCCAAATCTTATCTCCCTGTCACACACATTCTTATTCCTTGATTTAATTTCTTAAATTAAATCTTGTCCACTCATTTTGAATTCACCATAATGTTGCCCTAACCCTAATTGTGGGTTATCATTTTGAATCTTGACCATTGATTCTAGGGCACTTATCAATCTTCAATCTTGTTCGTTCATCCAAAATTGTATTTTCTATAAAATGGCAATTTTGTCCCCATTTTTGGCATCTGGCATCTCTCATCTCTTGCATCTTTCATTTTTGGCTTCATACTTGTCATTTGCTAATCTTGTGATTTTGCAAATTTTGATATTGCATGTAGAATTTAGTTTTTTTCTTGCATAGCCATTTAAAATCCTTCAACATTTGCTTAGTCTAGGCATAGTCATTGTAGCTCACACACAATCTGAGGGAACAAATCATATTGCAGTAAATAGAGAAGGTGTAATTGAGGTCAATCATGGAGGTTGAAGGCATATGGTGAGATCTTTCCTTGTTTTCTTGTTATACTTCCTTTGTACTCCATTTCATGCTTTTGGTTTTGATTTGTTTATGATCTAGTAATGCTAACCTAAATTTTACCCTTAGTTACATTGGTGAACCTGACACTCATTTTTTGCAATTTCCGTACGAATCTTTTTTGACTTTTTTGCAAGTACAGGTACGGAACGCCACAATCACAACCTTCTAAGACACAATCGATCTTGATGGGACTTTTGAAATTTGAAGGGGGGAGGCTAGGGTTTTAAGGTTTTGAGTTAACCATGGTGATATGAATTATCAAATTTTGAAACCCTCATGTTATGTTTCAACGGTGACTTGCTACCGAAGGTAACCAGTCACTTAAGTGATCTGGTTGAGCCTTTCCTCTGTGCTCTTACCAGCCCCTTTCACCCATTTTGTCGGTCTCTTTTTGCCACCTAAGCTTAAAAATTTATACCGCCGAAGGTTGTACTAGTCAGTTCCACCTGAATATTCTACATGTCCTATTTGCAGTTTGGCTAATCGTCTGATCATGGGTTTTGATTTGGACTGTTTCTCGCAAACCTCACAGGTTTTCCTGCTGATGTCACTATGTCATGCGAGGTCTGCGAGATGCTGGCATCTGGCATGTACTAAGGAGCAGAGTCTTTTCTCGAGGTGCCAGTGGTGATAGGTGGCCGTCTTTTCACCGGTGAAGGGATTTAATGTGACCATCTCTCGCAGGCCTTGCACGAGCAAAGTAAATGTCTCTAAAGTAATGCGAGGTCTACGAAAAAGTAACACGTGATCTGGTTCTTGAGGCAACATGGCTAAGTGGGACCTACTATCCGGTTGTGACCTCCTGTCTTCATGGATTATGCTTGGTTGTGTTCTTTCTTAGGCGATGATGTGGATTTTCAATGCTCGATTGACTCAATCTAAGTCGTCTAACTTGCCGGGTCCATTCTACATCAATGATGCAGTTTCAAAGAAATTACTGATCATCCCTATGACGAGCTTTCACACTCTGAAACTTATTTTATTAATGGCATGAGTTTTTTCAGAGGATTTTCTCCTGATCTCCTTGCGTGTGAATGGTAACCTCTTGATAGAAACAATGATGCACTATACACCTGAAATAAATTTGTAGTGGCAATATCAGCCACTAAGTGTTCGCATTATCCATGTGAACATTTGGGAAATTAATACTCCCTGCACTTGATTATTCTATAAGTAACGAATGAATTGCTCTATATTATCATCGCAATTTTTGAAGTTGGCAGGTAGTGGAGTTGTTTACAATCTCTAAATTACATTCCTTCAATGGATAAGTCCAGGCCATGCCGAAGTGTAAGAATAGGCGCAAGGAGTACGCAGAAATTAAAGGAACAGTGTCCTTTGAATGTTCCTATGATTAGTGCCCAGGGTATAGGCAGGAGGTCAGGCCATTATAATTCCCCTATTGTTCTTTCTTCTAGTTCTGATGGTGACGGGTCTGAGACTGACTCAAATTACTGATGTTACCTGGCGGCCTTGACCGAGCTCATGGGAGTGAATGAGGAGGTCCTTGCAGTCGAACCAATAACTGTAGTGGCACCCTGCCAGGTTGTTGGGTGTTGTGTGTTGATGTGGCTGGAGGGAAGAAGGTGGTTTCGCCTTTAACTGAGCCGAGAACCAGAAGCGGTCACTTGTACCGGGGCCATGTGTCAAATTAGTGTTTGCTGGTGTTGGGTTTGTTGGTCGTGGGCAGTGATTTTCCTGGTGTTTCATCTTATTGATGTGGGCGTGTGCATGCCTGACACACATTTTTGTTTTTCTCTGACTAGTTGCTGTAATCATTTTTTCATTCCTCGGATCATGCACTTTGCTATCCAATGATGAGGAATGTGAATTTGAATTTCATTCTAAATGAAATTCAATTTTGAAATTAACAATGCAGCCTAATGCTTTGTTGCTCTCCTATCCTATAAAGGAGATTTGTCGGCTCATTGTTAGGGTCAGATTTTGGATCCTGGAGGTTCTGATATATGTATAGATAGTTCATTTACTGTAGTTTTTTGGGAGGTTTTATTTAATGTCTTTTCTGATAAGGTTTTCTATAAAGAAAGCAAGCTGTGCTAATGTAATTATTGATATTCAAGCAATAAATGATAATCATTTTGAAACAATTGCTCTTCTAATTGTGTGTCATAAGTTGTGAATGAGCCTATTAATGATAGTTTCATTCACTGTCAATGGTATATTTGAATGTGTTCTGAACATTTCCCTACTTTAACTCAATGAGTTGATAAAATTGCTTGAAAATGAGTTACAGATTTATGATTATACATTCAGGATTGCTAAGGAGTGTTGTTTTAAAAATTAAAATTCGCATGATTTAAAGCATTATGGTGATATGTCCATAATATCTGGATTACGCTTTGTATGACTCCTGCCCAATGCATGAGGCACTGGCTATTTTCTTCAAGATTACTACGGGGCTGTAATTCTAAACATGGTGGTCTAAGAGTTGAACACAACAAAGTATTAAGCCCTATCTCTCTATGAGAGGCAAATATTACATTAAAGTCTTCAATCCTGTTGCTCTAAGATACCTATTATTATTCTTTGGTCTGCCAATACTGAGAGTAATTACTATCTCATTGCGTATGTAGGGATTGTAATTTGTAAGAAGTGTTCTTACTAGTCATAGAACATTCTTATGAACACATTTAGGTTTACCCACCTTGGTTTCACAGAGCCAAAAGTGTAGGAGATATCAGTCTCTGACTGGATCTCATTAGTTGGCCAGTAGCCTTTGTAGTTCTTTATTATAGAGGTTGGCTACCTCTTAGAGGATTGCAAATCCTATCTGGAAAAAAAAAACACCAACAAAATGGCGACTCTGCTGGGAAAGTTTTGAATCACCAGTTGCAGATGGTTATAGAGTCATATCAAAAGATTTACTATTCTGAATTTACATAGTGAATGTTTTCAACCCTATAAGGAAGAGGTTGTTGAAATGAACCTGACAATCCTATGATCTATGGTATCATGTTGGCAAAATATTCAGGAGTTCTAGAAGCATTAGTTGAATGCTGGTTTTATTGGGGAGAAATTTTGAGAAATTTAAAAGAAAAGGAGAAAAGAGGAACCACAAGGGTTGAAGGAGGCTATCCGGAATCATTTGTTAAGTGAAGTTGAATGTTAAAAGTGGATGGTGATGGATTGTGGTTTTTAAGGAGACTGGTAGCGGCATGGTGCGACTTTGTTATGGACAAAAGACCTAGAATCAAACAAGGTTTGAGAAGGAACTTCGTATTTCTGTTGAATTTCAGTCCTCTGTTGAAGAGGTGGCAACTCTGTCTGAAGAACCAGTTGATAAATAAAGGAAAAGATTAATACATGATGCCAAAATTACCAGGTATTTCATCAAAACTAAACAGTCCACTATTTCTAACTGTAATTGGTTTTTGTAATTAAGGATGAAAATGGTTCCAAACTAGATGTCTAGCATCAAGAAAGGAACAATGATTAGTTTTTCCATACTCCTAATGATGCAATATGTAAAAGGACTTATGAAACAATGTTTATATTGCATAATATCTCTGAAAGCAAGGAATCCTATTTTCAGTCATTAATGGAATCATGGTTGCGATAGTAAATGATATGTTTGATAAATATGTATTGTTGATGAATTTTAAATGGGTATAAGCAATTTCCCATCTATAAAGTTAGACATAAAGATGCAAAGAGAACAAGTTGCATTAAGCCCTTTAGGGTGTTTTGTAACTCAAAGGTATATGCCTTTTATTTCCAGTGATGTCAGTGGTTACCCTAATCCAATTCCTAAGAAGATTAGGAAGTATTTTCCTAAATATATAGGGCAAAGTGCAGAATCAGCCTCTAAGCATTTACAAAATTTTGTAGATGTAATGGGGGATTATGAAATCAGTCATGAGGATGTTGTCATGAAGATTTTTGTGCAATCGTTGAAGGGTGATGCTAGAGATTGGTTTTCCTATTTACCTGCCTATTCTGTTAACTCATGTAATCAGTTGGTGATAGTTTTTATGGAACAATTTGGTGAATGAGTCAATCCCAACACATTAAGAAAAGGTTTTATGGGAATTCACATAAAAGAAGAGGAGCTAATCCCATATTTTAATCTCAAGTTTTCAAGAGCTTTAAGAGAAATCCCTAAAGAAATAAGACAAAGTGAGCCTGAATGCTAGGTTGTATATCTTGGTGCTTTTGACAAAAGGATGGGTTAACTAGTAAGAGATAAAGAACCTACAAACCTGCACCAAGCATATCAAATGGCTATGGAAATTGAAAGCAATATGAAATAATCAATGATGAAGGGGTATCTGGCTGCAAGTATTGATTACCCTAGCCTAACTAGTACTAGTAAAATGTCAGAGTTGGCTACTCAAAGCACTAATTATGATAAGGGTGTTTTGAAAACTGTTATATCTTCACCATTGCAGTGTGATGATAATGAGATCCAAGTTGAAAGCCAGTCTAGTTTGAATGATGATGATCAAACTTCTCTTGTACCAGAATTGTATGACATGAAGAGGCAAGAGAAAGAATCACCATATGAGTTTTTCTTGAGATTTTTAGGTTCTTTAATACAAATTCCTAGAAGTCATAGACCTAATGACTATGAATGTATTAATTTATTTTGTGAACTTTACAAACTAGGGCTAAGTGCTTTGCCAGAAGAATTGAAACCTGCTGATTTGGCCCAAGTCATTAAATGGATAGAGATTGCAGAATCAACCAAGAATGTACCTACACAAAATGAAGACAATGCTTGCCCTTTTGAAGAAATTTGGATACATGCAGAGGAATGTGAGGGACAAAATGATGCAGGATAGTGTGAGACACCCATTATGTTTCCTAATCTTGATTTTAATGCTCATGTCACTGAGATTTTTTTACAAGCCAGTGATTGTGATTTCAACAATAATGATTGTAGTACTGAGGATGGAACTGAACTTTTCTTTTTACCAGAGTTGTATGGAAATGTAGAACCTCACGTTCTTACTTGTTTCTAGGTGAAGGAAAAACTTTCAATTAATAAATTTTTAGAGTATACTCCAAGTATACTGGCAATGGAACAAGCTTATTGTATAAATGTTGAGGAACTTGAGGACAATGAAATGTGTGATCAAAAGAATAGTACTGGAGACAACCAACATATTGATGAAAATATTGGTACTATTGTTTTTCCTGACTGCTTATGTGAAGTTGAGATGGATGTGTTGTTACCTTCTGACATTGATATTATTGGTGAAAATTTCTCAGCTTATAATGAAGGTGACATTGATATTGCTGGTGAAAAGTTTTCAGCTTGTGCCAAAATTTTCACTTATAAATTAACACATACAATAGGTGGTGTGGAGTACAAGGAGGCCAGTGCATATTGCTCTTTCTCTTTTGACTAGGTTGAAATTGATGTATTTGACTCTGTCTTTGAGGGTTTTCATCTGAGAATAACTGAAGAAGTACAGGGGAAGATGTATATTGAGAGGCTTGAGATGAATGTGTTTACACATTCCCTAGAGAATGATGTACCTAGCACTGCAGGCATTTGTAATGCCAGGATGTATTCCAAATTGATAGAATTCAAGTGCTGGAAACCAAACTTATGTGGGAAATTCCAGGGTGGGGATTCCTCGAGTTATGTATCATCTTTGTTGAGCAATGGAAATATGGATAACATGCACACAGTTTTATATGAAAATTTTCAGCTTGATGTACAAACTAATGAAGATGCCAGAATGTGTGATGTTGCAGACTAGTCAAGTTATGAATGTTTCCACTTCTCAGCTCAATTAATCAAGCATTCTATGAAATATGACCAGGGGCAGAATAAGGTGAAATATTATCATGATCATATGTTGCTTTTAAAGTTTGGGTACAAAACATTGACTGAATTTGTGCAGGGAAGTATTAATAAACATTATGATACTTCTAGGCATATTAATTGTCCCATTAATCTTGAAGCATCAAGAGGTAAAGACTATAGACTTGGTTTACTCCAGGTACTAGAGAATTTTGTTTTTGACAGAGGTAAATTTTGATTTCTCTTGTTTGGCGACCTCGGGCCACCTAGTCAGTATGCACAAGTCCAATTGACAAAGCATGGTGAAATATTTGTGAAGGCACTTGTGTAATTCAGTGTTCTGGTCTGCGAAACCAGAGATTCTAGATTCTTGCTATGCCCATAGAGGGCATACATCCCCAGTCGGAGCCACTGATGGGACTTTTAAAATTCGAAGGGGGGAGGCTAGGGTTTTAAGGTTTTGAGTTATCCATGGTGATATGAATTATCAAATTTTGAAACCCTCATGTTATGTTTCAACAGTGACTTGCTACTGAAGGTAACCGGTCACTTAAGTGATCCGGTTGAGCCTTTCCTCCATGCTCTTACCGACCCCTTTCACCCATTTTGTCGGTCTCTTTTTGCCACCTAGGCTTAAACATTTATACTACTGAAGGTTGTACTGGTTGGTCCCACCTGAATATTCTACATGTCTTATTTGCAATTTGGCTAACCGTCTAATCACGGTTTTTGATCTAGACATTTTCTCACAAGCCTCGCAGGTTTTCCTGCTGATGTGAGATGCCGCCATTTGGCATGTACAAAGGAGCAGGGTCTTTTCCTGAGGCACCAGCGGTGATAGGTGGCTGTCTTTTCACCGGCGAAGGGATTTAATGACGGGGTTAATAATGACCATCCCTCGCAGGCATCATACGAGAAAAGTAAATGTCTCTAAAGTACTACGAGAAAGTGACAAGTGGTCTAGTTCTTGAGGTGACAGGGCTAAGTGGGACCTACTGTCTGGTTGCGACCTCCTGTCTTCATGGATTATAATTGGCTGTGTTCTTTTCGAGGTGATGATGTGGATTTTCAACGCTTGATTGACTCAATCTGAGTCGTCCGACTTGCCAGGTCTGTTCTATATCAATGGTGCAGTTTCAAAGAAATTACTGATCATCCGTATGATGAGCTTTCACGCTCTGAAACTTATTTTATTAATGGCACAAGTTTTTTCAGAGGATTTTCACCTGATCTTCTTGCGTGTGAATGGTAACCTCTTGATAGAAACAATGATGCACTGTACGTCTGAAATAAATTTGTAGTGGCAATATCAGCCACTAAGCATTCGCATTATCCGTGTGAACATTTGGGAAATTAATACTCCCTACACCTGATTATTCTATAAGTAACGGCTGAATTGCTCTATATTATCATCACAAGTTTTGAAGTTGGCAGGTAGTGGAGTTTACAATCTCTAAATTACATTCCTTCAATGGATAAGTCCAAGCCACGTCGAAGTGTAAGAATAGGTGCAGGGAGTACGCATAAATTAAAGGAACAGTGTCCTCTGGACGTTCCTGTCAAAAGTGCCCAAGGTATAGGCAGGAGGTTGGGCCATTATAATTTCCCTATTGTTCTTTCTTCTAGTTCTGATGGTGATGGGTCCGAGACTGACTCGGATTACCGATGTTACCTAGCGGCCTTGACCGAACTCATGGGAGTGAATGAGGAGGTCCTTGCAGTCGAACTAATAACTGCAGTGGGAATGTGCTAGGTTGTTGGGTGTTGTGCTGATGTGGTTGGAGGGAAGAAGGTGGTTCCACCTTTAACTAAGGCAAGAACTAGAAGCGGTCGCTTGTACCGGGGCCGTGTGTCAAATTAGTGTTTGCTGGTGTTGGGTCTGTTGGTCGTGGGCGGTGATTTTCCTGGTGTTTCATCTTATTGATGTGGACGTGCGCGTGCCTGGCAAGATTTTTTATTTTTCTCCTACTCGTTACTGTGACCATTTTTTGATTCCTCGGATCATGCACTTTGCTATCCAATGATGAGGAATGTGAATTTGAATTTCATTCTAAATGAAATTCAATTTTGAAATTAACAATGTAGCCTAATGCTTTGTTGCTCTCCTGTCCTATAAAGGAGATTTCATGGCTCATTGTTAGGGTCAGATTTTGGATCCTGGAGGTTTTAATATATGTATAGATAATTCATTTATTGTAGTTTTCTGGGAGGTTTTAGTTAATGTCTTTTCTAATAAGGTTTTCTATAAAGCAAGCAAGTTGTGCTAATGTAATTACCGATATTCAAGCAATAAATGATAATCATTTTGAAATAATTTCTCTCTTAATTGTGTGTCATAAGTTGTGAATGAGCCTATTAATTATAGTTTCATTCACTGTCAATGGTATATTTGAACGTGTTCTTCATTTCCTTGCTTTAACTCAATGAGTTGTTAAAATTGCTTGAAAATGAGTTACAAATTTATGATTATACATTCAGGATTTCTAAGGAGTGTTGTTTTAAAAATTAAAATTCGCATGATGTAAAGCATTATGGTGATATATCCATAATATTTGGATTATGCTTTGTATGACTCCTACCCAATGGATGAGGCACTGGCTATTTTCTTCAAGATTACTACGGGGCTGTAATTCTAAACATGGTGGTCTAAGAGATGAACACAAAAAAATATTAAACCCTATCTCTCTATGAGAGGCACATCTTACATTAAAGTCTTCAAGCCTGTTGCTCTAAGATACCTGCTATTATTCTTTGGTCTACCAATACTGAGAGTAATTACTATCTCATTGCGTATGTAGGGATTGTAATCTCTAAGAAGAAGTGTTCTTACCAGTCATAGAAAATTCTTATGAACACATTTAGGTTTACCCACCTTGGTTTCACAAAGCCAAAAGTGTAGGAGATATCAGTCTCTAACTGGATCTCGTTAGTTGGCCAATAGAATTTGTAGTTCTTTATTATAGAGGTTGGCTACCTCTTAGAGGATTGCAAATCCTATCTGGAAAAAACAAACACCAACAAATTTGTCACGACGCATTTGATGTCAGAAACGATGCATTTGTTCTGTTGCGCCGCATTTGCTAGCCCTAATGACACATTTTCTATTTCGAGTCGCATTCGCTAGTTCAAACAACACATCTGCTTTTTTTGAGCTGCATTTTCTCTGTTGCAACGCATTTGTCTGGTAAAAAGTTGCTTTCAGATTTTCCAAATTTTCCAAATTTTCTAGATTTTCTACTCTTTTGTTTAGTAGATTAGAGATTTTGGGTTTACAAATTTTCTGTTTGTAGCTTGTGGGAAAGGAGTCTAACCATTATTTGTTTGTGTTTTATTTCTATTTCACAATCTTAATCAAACAAACACTCCTACAAATTTTCATTACAATTCATGAGTTAAAATGAATATGCATATTGAACATTCATGGGATTAAAAAGAACACAATCATGCATTATAACTCATTGGATTTAAATAAACTTGCATTCTTTCATAGTATTGGTTTAAAATAAACAATTGTTTGCCTCACACTACAAATGGTTAAAATGAACAAGTGTCTTGTGTGTTTTGTGGTTTAGTGAAAATCTCCTAAGTGTGTATGCAATTCTCTTGTGCTTTGTGTGATCTGGAGAAACAAAAAACACTAAATATTTTGTTACCTTATCACCCCTCACATTTCATTTTGGGCTTAAAATAAACAAATATTGCCAGTGTGAGCTAAGTACATTGCGTGTGTTCTCTCTTTGTTTATGCAAACACATATTGATCAAACTACGGATGTACTTACTTGCTATTATTTATCCTTAGAGGGCATGTCTGGTGGGAAAAATTAATCACCCCAGGGAATGACCCAACCGGTAACACGCTAAATCCTAGCGACTTCCAACCGGTATATAAGTGTGGGTACTTGAGGAAAGTTCTTGTATCACGAGGACTGTTCCGACAAGAAGAGAAAAAATGGTCTCTTGCTGCATGGATGGTCCCCCATGAACAAAATTCCCACATTAAAATCCTTGTTATAGTGTAACCAAAAACCTTTATCTATTCTTTGGTGCAACAACGATCATTGCCAAGGCATCCACATTCTCGCAGTTCTTAGTAGAGGTGATCAGCCTACCATGGGAGTTTCATGGGGGTTGGAAGCTTGGTTGACCTGAGAAGTGAGTGCACTATAAGGGGGAGCCCTTGTGGCCAAGCTTCTGAATTCATCCACTAAGAATAAGTGCGATTGGAGTAAAATCTGTGTGGAATCCAAAAGAATATAGTCCTTCAAACCATAGGGTTGTACATGTTTTCTTTGTGTTTGTTTTCACAGATTTTCCAAGCCAATATATTTTCCAAGTGTTTTTCAGACAAAATGAACAATTAAACATCCTTTTCAGATTTGGAATAACACTTTAAATCTGAAACAAACTTCACAATTTGCCAGAAAATTTGCCAAAAACCAGAATTTGCAATGCATTTTCCAAAACTACGATGCGTCTGCTATCCTGGACTACATTTGATGCTTCCAAAATTGCAATCACTCTGTTGCACCACATTTGCCATTTTAAACGCCGCATCTACCTATCTTGCAACACATTTGATTTACCAAACACCACAATTTCTCTGATACATCACATTTTCCTTCTGAAACACTACATTTGCCAATTTTGTGATGCATTTGCTTCCCTGCAATGCATTTGAAATGACACAATTGTCTGTGACTTGAATTCATTCACTATCAAAAATCTGAGGCTTAACTTTTCCAAATAGATTCTAGACATCTTTTTCTACAGTTTATGTCCACAACCAGACCAAGAATTGCTCAAATTCATTCATCCTTGCATTTTAGGTTGTATTTTTAGTTTACCATAGGCCTCTCATTGCACTTCCTTAATTGCATCCTTAGGCTTTACCATCATTTTAGGACCTCATTTTTCAGATTTTAGGATAGGAATCCTTGCCATTCTTTGTCAAACCTTTGCCTTCAAGAGTAGGTTATCATTGGAATTGATCAAACCATTTCCTTTAGTCATTGTATTTTGTGAGCCGTTTCCAACTCAATAGTCCAGTGTGGAAACCTCACTTTGTCCTCTTTGTCATTTAGTCCTTTTTAACAAGTCCCTTGACATCCCAAAATTGAGACATTGCCTAAAATTTGTATGGTTGAGTGTGCCTCTCCTTAAGTTTACCAATATTGAGTGCATCTAAGAATCTTTTACATTTGCATACCTTTAGTCTCCCCATTTTCAGTCTCATTTGCATAGCATTCCTTATTCCAAAAAAACCCAAAAAACACAGTCTCGTAACATTTGCATATTTAGGTCATCCCCCACCATCCCCATAGTTGAGCAAAACTTTTATGGTTGAAACAAGACTACAAAGAAAAAAAACTCATGGATTCATTTGGTCAAGACACCAACCTTTACAATTTCTCCCATAATATGAATGCAAATACCAACACTTTCCCTAATGATATGAATGCAAATAACAACAGGGGGAATTCATTCATCAATCCATTCAATGAAATAACCATCCCATTCTCTTCACACAATCCTTTTGAATAATTCATCCATAGAGATGAAAATGGACAAGTCTTTGAGGAAGACATAAAAGCTGTTGCACAAAATCCTGAAGTAGCCTCCTTTGTGGAAGAGTTAGTCTTGCAAGATTCAAATAGATACCTAGCCATGATCCTTGACCAAGGGGCTAGGTTACCAAAAGGATTTGACATCAACACCACAAGAGAAGCATCTCCCGATCCTACCAATCAAACAAGCAAATCACACAATGCAAACAATACTTCCATGGGGTTACCTTTGCATTTTCAGATTTAATTTAGACCTATTTTTAGCACCCCTTGCATTAATTTCCCTTTAGGTCACTTATTATGGGCCCCTAAGACCCCTTTTTGTGCATCTCGAGGCATATTTCAACATTAAACATGATCCAAATCCATAAACAACCATCAATCTTGGTGACCCACCTTTCGAAGTGGTAAATCAAGCCTTGTGGGACCAAGACGCCACCTTGGGCATCTTAGCCCTAAGGGCTTTGTTTTCAGGAATTAAGAGGGAGAAATAAAAATATTTGAATTTATTTGACCTTTTGTCAACCTTTAGGATTTAATCATCAATTTATTAGATGGTAATGCCTATAAAAGTGAGATTCACACCCCATTTTCACCTAAGCAAGTAAGAAGCAAGAAATTTGAAGCAAACAAGTGATAAGAAAAACAAAATTGAAGGAGAGTTTCAAGTCTTGGAGCAACCTTCTAGTGTTTTTGCATATTTTTCAAGTATATGTTCAAGTCAAGATCTATCATTTCCAAGGATTAGTAATGGAGGCCTCTATTGAGGATCATGAGAGATTCTAGGTTGGAGACGCAACTAGCCATTTTTCCAAGCCTAAAGACTTGTTTCTTGATTGATTCCATCTTCCATTATTGCTCCATTTTATTCCTAAGGAAGGTGTATCTCATGTTTGTGACTTGTTAGGGTGATTATAAATCTCCTTTATAGGTCATTTACATTTGCATCTTAGGAATATTATTTTAATACATTTGAATAGGGTTTCTTCATGTTCTAGCTTGCATATTATTAGACACACTTAAGATTAGGGCACACACACATTTCCATTTTTTAGATCTATGCTTTTTCATCAAGGTTTAATTACCAAACAAGGGGCTTGCCCAAGGCAAAGCCCCATCAACAATAAATCCAAATTCCTTTGTTTTGTAGGTCTTTTTATAGGTTCAGATCTGAAGACTTGGTGAAGAAGGAAGTGAAAACCTTAAGCTTTAGGACCACACTTAAAAATTCCAAAAATTTAGAACAGGACTAATACATCACCTAAGGCATCTTAGTCCTCCCAGGGGTATTTTCCAGAGATTCTTTGAGATTTAGTTCTGTGATCCGAAGATTCTGCATCTGCCCCCAAAAATAACAACAGGACTAAGACAACAGTAAGGGTGTCTTTGTCCTCCCTAGCACTTTTCGATAGCATTTTTACATTTTCAGAATCCTTGTCACATCTCCAAACTTCCCAGGTACACACATCCTATCTTGTTGTTGCATAATTTCATCATTTGCATCTCTCTTTTAGTTTGGATAACTAGGGTTTGTTGGTTGAATGCTCATTTGTCTTTTCCAAGAATTTGCTTGGTGGTGAACCCCTAAAAGCTGAAAGAACCCCTTCCTGGGTCCTCCTAATTGAGAATTGAATCACCTTGTGAGGTTGATAGTCAATCCAATGAGGGTTCTTAGGACAATATCGAATGACCTAGAGAAATGAGGTGAACTCACCTCTTCATCCACATTTTTCCATGGTTTATTTATTATGTACTATAGTACTTAAATATCTCAAATATGCATGTATGTATCACACTATAATAATTCCCTTAGTATTTGTGTACTAATAATTTATATTATCACATTTTATATAGCTCTAAACACTAAGAATAATAAGATAATTGTACACATAAAAAAGTGAACATTTAACTACTTGCACTAGCATGCAAAAGGATTAAATAGGGGTCAAATCATTTTAACAAGATTCAATGATCACACCCTCTTTCTCCCTCTTTCAAATATAAGAACTTGAATGTGTGGAATGTATCTTTTTAATCTAATAACACTAACTTGCGTTTTTCTATCTCTATCCCTTCTTAACATTTCACTAAATTTTATTTGACTACTCTATTTTTTATAAATACTAAAATATTACTCATTGTTTCATTTTCATTTTGAAGGTCTCCATCTTGTTGTATGAGACCATTCTTGTTCTTTTATAAAAATTATGGATCTATAGGAGGATAGACTCATTTGCAGTTATGGAAACATCCTAAGATCATTTTTGGTAGGAGTTAGTCCTTAAACTAGTAACCATTAAACCGAATTTTGTATCTATATTATTTCCCATATTTTTTATACAACTCAACTCCTTTTAATCTATCTATTCAAAATTTAAATAATAATATTATCACTAAAGGAATGGATGTGGTTTATCTAGGTGAAATACACATAGATAAGACCAAATACTATGGCTTTTTATTTTTTTGAATTGCATCTAGGTGTTTTTGATTATTTATAAATATATTGATATTGATTATTTATTTTTCTTATAGTACTAGTAACTATGGAGGATAAATTGTTCTTATAGCTCACTATCCCATTTCCAAGGTATCGTGCAAGTAATCCCTTATGGCTAACTACTTACTAGTGCATCATAAATTGTAGATAGAAAATCTTGCATACATTTATATTATACAAACAACTATAGATTCCTCCAATATAAGTTTGAAAGTATGAGAAAAATTATTGTTATATATAAAGGTTGTTTAAGGCCTAAGTATTAAATTCAAGGTCCTACTCACTTCACTAGACCATTTATGAGAAATCTAGCTTAACCAAAAATGTAGATCTATGAATATTTTAAACCCTTGCATAAAATTTTGACCCTATTTTTTTATAAAAACAATTGAAGGGAAAGATAATTATATAGATCTCTAGCAATCTGATATATATGTATATACTAAGTAAATAAGTAGATGAAACATACACCATAGAATACGTTTAAAGGAATAATGGTGCAGGAGCACCTTAAGGTCTTTTGGAGAGATCTTTGCAAATTTTGGCTTGTAGGTGGTTCTAGCCAACCACCAAGGTAATAAGGAATAATTGATAAAGTCCCAAGGTTGATTTGGTGTGTGTGTGTTGTGGCAAGCTTGTTTGGAGTCTTGAGTTTTGTGTGCTTAGGACATCCTGCTAAGTTGTCATGACACCATCTCCTAAACACTAGGAAGCATTTAAGTTGTTCTAAGTCCGACCTAAGGGTCCCAACATGTGGGAATGGGATATATAAGCTAAGACAAAACCCTAACCAGATAGTTGGATGAGTTGGATGAGTTGGAAGAGTTGGGAGTATGGATTGTATCTTGAAAGAACAAGTTTCTTGACCATGTTTTTGAAAAACAAAGCCTTAATCCAGTCAATTAATGGATTGAAAGGACTGAAATAATGCATTTAATTTTTACTTTCTGGCATGTAGTTACCTTGTGTGGCATTGGTTTGATAGTTTGGGATGACTGGTTAATAGTTTTGTGAGTTCTTGTGTTCTTGATTTCACTGCCCGGTTCAGGGACAGTTTTTGTAAATGATTCTCCCTACTTGAATTCCCGTGGCTACACTTCCATGGCCTCTTGGAATCAAGTAGGGGACCCTATAAATAGTGTACATATGGTCTATGGAGTCTTTGGTTGCAGGAGAGTTAACAAATTCATCAAGCTCTAGGCGAGTGCAGGGGCATTTTGGCTAGTTTCTTGGATAGAACAACAGCAAGAAGACTTGCTAAATGGATTGGTTGTGTCAATCCATGGTGTAGGGGTATGTGTTTTGGACATGTGTGTGCAAGGAGCAGTGTAGAGGAGGCCATTAAGGCATTCAATTAAACTAAAGAAACTGGATTGTATTACATACCCTAAAAATGCTTGAAAATAGGGGTTTGGTGAAAGGCCTATGTACGAACACTAAGGGGGTCTAAAACCTAGAAAATATTGAAGCCTAGGAGGTCTGTAGAGAGAATCCATGAAGAGTGTGGGGATTTGTTAAGACAGTTTTGGAGTTATGCCAAGAACACTAGTTTTAGGAGACCTAATTGGCCAAAAAGGCTACAAGGCCTAAAAACAGAGTTTAAGAGAATTCGATGGATAAATGAAGAAAGAAACCTACAAGATGGAACAGAGTGGAGTAAAAACACCCAAGGAATAGTTGGAATACCTATTCCTAGTCCCAATAATGGCTTGGGAAACGTTGAGGCAAAGTTGACCCGAAAGGTGCTTGGTAGGGGTGTGAGAGTAAAGGTGAGTATTTGAAATTGGTGGAGAGTTCTATGAGGGGATAGGGGTCCTAGGAGTGAAATTTAAGTAGGGTAGAGGAGAATACCCTAGTGATACCAAAGAGTAGGTCTTAGGAAGAGAAAATGTGCTCTTGAGAGAGCACTCCCCACCAAATTGGTATCAGAGCCATAAAAAAAAAGCTTGGGAATTGAGAAGTGAATGTCAGAGAGAAGTGAATCTATAGGAGAAAGCACCATGGTGACCAATGCAAAATTGGCAAGAGATTTGACAGAGCAACAAGAAAAGAATAGACGACTTGAAGAAGTTGTGGAAGAAATGAAGCAAAAAATAGAAGAGGTTGCAGAGACTACAGGCAAGATGGAAGTACAATTAGTAGGGGTTAAAGAAAAGGGTAAGGACCAAGTTGAGGAAGACATAGAACCAGAACTTGACCCTCCATTAGCAGAGGAACCCTTCCTCAAAGCATTGAAGGCATTAAGTGGCAAGGCACTAGAAGGCATCCCTATTTTCATAGGAAGAATGGATGCAAAGTTAGTTATGGAATGGATTGAGGGAATGGAGAATGACTTTAAATGTGATGGGATTACAGAGGCACAAAAGGTAAAGATAAAAAAATCAAGGTTAAGAGGACAAGCATTAACTTGGTGGAAGTTCTTGCAAGAAGAAAGAGAGAAGGAAGGCAAGAAGCCAATAGGAAATTGGAAAAAAATGGTGGCTAAAGTAAAGGAAAACTATCTACCTAAGGACTATGATATCCAATTGCATAAGAAGAGGAAAAATCTCAGACAAAGAGAACTAGATGTAGCTACCTACACAGAAGAGTTCCAAAAGCTAAGCCTTAGGTCTAGAGTGCAAGAAACTGAAAGCATTAAGGTTGCTAGGTATTTGAACGGCCTTAGATGGAACATACAAGAGGAGTTGAGTCTCTTCACACTTACTACCCTCCATAGCTGCTATCAGATGGCTATTAAAGTGGAAGAGAAATTGAAAAAGACACAAGATTCTAATACCCAAGCTAAAGGAAGAGGCAGAGACCCTAAAGGTGGACATAGAGGAAGTTTTGGTGGAAGGAGCAATGAGAGTAGAAGCCAAGGAGATTCTAAGGTGGGTAAACAATTTCAGGAGACAAATAGTAGAGGGGGATACAAAGGTAGAAGCTCTAACAATGGTGGAAGAGGCAAATCAGGAGGATTTGGGAGAAGTTCTCATTTTGCTTCCATGAAGTGTTACAATTGTGGATAGTTGGGTCATCCAGCTTATAGGTGTCCTGACAAGCAACATATTCCCAAGGTGAGAAAAGGGTTGCTTATGTCCAAGAAGAGGACTGTTCCAAGCACTCAGAGGTGAGTTTAGATTCAGAGAATGGAGAGAATCTCATGTTGAGAAGGATCTTGATCAAAGCACCTACCAAGGATGAACACAAACATAGGAGAGCTCTTTTTAGAGTCAAGTGCAAGATACTAGGTAAGCTGCAAGGTCATCATTAACTCAGGATCTACTGGATCTACTGATAATGTCATATCAAAGGAGGCAGTACAGAAGTTGAACCTCATCAAGATACCCCATGTGTGTCCTTACAAGGTTACTTGGTTGAATAAGGGGCAAAATATTTTGGTCAATGAACAAGTATGGGTTGAGTTTGCTATAGGGAAGTATCAAGATAAGATACTATGTGATGTGTTACCAATGGATGCATGCCATATGTTGCTTGGCAGACCATGGAAATATGACAGGGAGGTAGTACACCATGGCAAGGAGAACAAGTATTCATTCAAGAAGGATGGAGTGACTTACAAAATCCAGTCTTTGCTAGAAGAAGGCACAGTGGAGAAGGCAGAATCTAGTGCACTTTTGATGAGTGGAAAGGAATTCCTAAAAGACATGAAGGAGGAAGAGGGAGTTGTCTATGCAATCATGTTGAATCCAAAGGAGGAGGAGTCACCTAGTCAGCTACCTATGACAGCAGAAGTGAAGCAACTATTGGATCAGTTCAGGGATATTATTTGTGAAGGTACACCAGCTACACTACCACCTAAGAGGGAAATCAGTCATCAAATAGACTTTATACCAGGAGCAACATTGCCTAACAAGGCTACATACAAGATGACACCAGCACAGAACAAGGAGATAGCAAGGCAAGTTCAAGAACTTTTGGACCAAGGGTTGATCAGAAAAAGCATAAGCCCATGTGCTGTTCCAGTAGTGTTGGCACCTAAGAAGGGAGGTAAGTGGAGAATGTGTACCGATTCTAAGGCAATAAATAGGACAACCATTAGATATAGGTTTCCTATTCCTAGGATGGAAGACTTAATGGACTATTTAGGGGGTGCTAGGTATTACTCCAAGATTGATTTAAAAAGTGGCTACTATCAAATTAGGATGAAAGAGGGAGATGAATGGAAATCAACTTTTAAAACCACAGAGGGGTTATATGAGTGGTTAGTAATGCCATTCAGGCTTACAAATGCACCTAGCACTTTTATGAGGGTGATGAATGAGGTATTGAAGTACTATATAGGAGTCTTTGTGGTAGTCTACTTATATGATATCCTCATCTTTAACAAAATAAAAGAACATATGAAGCACCTAGAACTTGTGTTGAAGAAACTTCAAGAGGAGAAGCTCACCATAAATCTTGAGAAGAGTGAGTTCATGAAGCAAGAGTTAGTCTACCTAGGATTTGTAGTATCTCAAGGGAACTTGAAGATGGACAAGAGCAAGGTTGAAGCCATTCTTAGTTGGCCTACTCCCAAGACAGGGACTGAAGTTAGGAGTTTCCATGGATTAGCTCAATTCTATAGGAACTTTGTTAGAAGGTTTAGTGAAATCTGTGCACCGATCCTTGACACCATCAAAGGAGGACTGAAAAAAAAGTTTGTGTGGACCAAAGAAGTCAATGAAGGATTTGAAAGATTGAAGAGGGAGATAGCTACCCAACCAATCCTAGTTTTACCAAGTTTTGACAAACCATTCATAGTGGAATGTGATGCAAGCAACATAGCAGCAGGTGCAGTCCTAAGCCAAGAAGGCAGGCCAATGGCATTCTTTAGTGAAAGGCTAAATGAAGCAAAGTCTAGGTACTCTTCCTATGACTTAGAGTTGTATGATTTAGTACAAGCTCTTAAAAAGTGGAGGCACTATCTATTACCCAAATAATTTTTGGTATACACCAACAATCAGGCCTTAAGCTATATCAATACTCAAGAGAGGCTCAGTTTGAGGCACATCAAATGGATGGAGTTTTTGCAGTCATACACCTTTACTATCAAGCACAAGAAAGGGGTTAACACTCAACCTTCATTAGAAGTGACTATGATTCAATTTATTATATTCAAACTTATTTATGTGGCGTTTAAGTGTTTTGGTCACCATGTAGTTAATAACAATGTTGATTAGGACAAATTTATGATAATCAAACAAAGTTGCTATGACAAAAAAAATTATGATTGTAGTCATTTGAGTAAGTTTTCCATAAAACATAATTTGTAATATTTTATTATGTTTATTTACCAAACATAAAGGTCTCTATTTGACACACATAGAAAAACTAAAAAAATATAAAAAAATATGACTACCCTCCATATTGATGTCATTATTTTAACAAAATAATAGTTTAGCTATTACAAAAAAATTATGCAATATAGAGAATTATGTGTATATATTATATTTAATATAAACTAACAATTAACAAGTAAAACATACAACAGAAATTTACAACAAATATACATGTCCTAGATATTAGTGTTAATAATCTATGTTAAAAAGATAATACAAACTGATCTTATGTCTAGCTCAAATAGGTGTCATTAAAAAATATTTCTTATTAAAAATGAAATAATGTACAAAAATTAATTTATTAACAAATATTAAAAATGGGACATTTTTTAGTTAAAAAATAGATTTTTCACATTAAATGTTAAAAAACATTAGTTTATATCATCTTCAAGATTTTGATGAGTTATTTGCTATATGTACTAGAAATTGAAAAATTGAATTAAAATATTGTTTGAATGTCTCACTTAGATGAAAGCTAAGACACACATTTATACTTTCGCTTAAAAATAATGTACACAAATTAATTTATTAACAAATATTAAAAATGAGACATTTTCTAGTTAAAAAATAGAATCTTCACATTAAATGTTAAAAACATTAGTTTATATCATCTTCAAGATTTTAATGAGTTATTTGCTATATGTATTAGAAATTGAAAAATGAATCTTCACATTAAATGTTAAAAACATTAGTTTATATCATCTTCAAGATTTTAATGAGTTATTTGCTATATGTATTAGAAATTGAAAAATTGAATTAAAATATTGTTTTAAAATCTCACCTAGATGAAAGCTAAGATACACCTTTATACTTTCGCTTATAGATTTTTCATAAATTGATAAATTTCATCCAAAATTAAAAAATATTTAAAATGTAAATTTATTATAAAAATTAATAATAATAAAAAAATAGTATTCATGTTATGATATTTATGTTTTTTTACATCTTAAAGAAAAATAAAATTTAAAATTGTTCACACAATTATCACCAAAAAAAAAAGAAATTAAGAAATGTTAGAAACAAATTTTTTGTAACATGATCAAATTTCTCCCAACATAAAATTTTGGTAGATCAAAACATTTATAATGTATACAATATTTATGGATTCTTAAATTGAAAGATGGCTCTTTGTTGAATATAGATTATAGTAATAGGTTAAATTTTAGCATCTTAACATTTTCCACAAAGATGCGTGTCAAGCAGGAAAATTTTAAAAGTAAAAAAAAAGTGGCTTGGAAGCTTCCAGATTTTATAATCTAAATCTAATAAGCAGGCGGAGAGGCGTGTCAATAAAATCTATTGACCATTTTAAACGGGCCCTGTTTTCAAGTCAATAACATGTGTTTACTGATATATTTAATATCTCTTTAAAAATTAGCAAGATCATAGCTTTAGGTACTAGACACATTTATTGAGCCGAAAGAAAATGGATCGTTTCGCATTCAACTGTTTGAAACGTTTCATTTTAGCTCTCGCTATACTTGTTATCCAGCGCAGTTGCAATTTATTTGTTGCTGGAGGAGACAACCTCTCTTTGGGGGCTTCTCTCAGGGAAAAGCAGACCATCATTTCAGAGAATGGCACATTTGAATTGGGATTTTTCAGTCCTAACGGAACTATCAACTGGTATGTTGGCATTTGGTATGCCCACATCTCTGAGAAGACGATCATTTGGGTGGCTAACAGGGAAACTCCCATCAGAAACATGCCCGGCGTTTTCTCTCTCTCCACGTCTGGTTATCTCACTGTATCTGATTTGGAAGGAAAAGTCATTTGGTCGAGTAATGATACTCAGGAAGCTAAGGCATCCAGAGCTTCCATACTGGACACTGGCAATTTTGTTCTTTTAGACGCCCAAAACAGTTCTCAGACTGTGTGGGAGAGCTTCGAAAATCCCACAGATCATTTTATGCCTACCATGCAGCTTTCGAAAGGCTTAAGAGTAACCCCTTGGAAGAGTTCGGTGGATCCAGCGCCTGGGCCTTTCTTTCTCCAGTTGAATCCATCTCCAGGAAAGACAAACTTTATGCTGCAGTATGAAAATGGTGTTTCATATTACGACTCGGGAGAGTGGACTGGTAGATATTTTTCAACCATGCCAGGGGCAGTATCTGATACCACGTTTAAACAGGAATTTGTACAGGTTTCTCCAACAGAAATGTACTATTCATATGATCTTACACCCAAAGCTCGTTCGACGATGATGGCGAGGGAAGTTCTCAGCTGGGACGGCCAGCTATCATTCTACTTTTGGGTTAATAATAATAGCTGGAGCCTGGTTTATAGTTCACCCCAATTCAGTTGTGGCGTGTATGGTATATGCGGGGCTTATGGAGTGTGCTTCAACCAGGCAAACATTCAGTTATGCAGTTGTATGGCAGGCTTTCAGCCAAGAGATGCTACTGCCTGGAATTCTCAGCAGTGGTGGTTAAGTGGTTGTGTTCGGCGTACTCCATTAAACTGCTCCGCCATCAATGGCAGTGCAAGTGGTACCACAGATGACTTCCTCCAAGTCAGTAATATGTCCTTGTCGGATGAAGAAGGAGCTCCTCAAAATACCCAAGTGTCGACTCTACCAGGATGTAAAAATGCTTGTCTCAACAACTGCTCCTGCACGGCCTTTGCTTTCACTAATTCTAATTGTAAATTGTGGTTTGGCGATCTGTTAAGCATGCAGGCTAATTCATCTGACGGTCAGTCCTCATTCATTCGATTGGCTGCTTCTGATGTGCCACAGTTGTCACCCGACGGAGGTAGAAGCAGCCGAGAAGTTGTGCTCTACATTTCAATTCCTTTGGGAGTTGCTGTTTTGGGTACTCTGTTTGTTGGTGCATGGTTTATTCATCGCAGGCGCCAAACAGTGGTTGAGAAACGCAAGGATAGTGATGCATCAACATCGCTCAGAGCATTCACCTACAAAGAGATGAAAATCGCGACCAACAATTTCGCCAATAAGTTGGGAATGGGAGCATTTGGCTCTGTCTTTAAAGGTACTCTTCCAGACAATACACTTGTAGCCGTGAAAAAACTGGAGGGTTCATCACCAGCAGAAAAGCAGTTCCGTGCGGAAATAAGCACAATTGGAAACATACATCATGTGAACTTGGTGAGGCTGCGGGGATTCTGCGTAGAGGGATCTCATAGAATGCTTGTTTATGAGTACATGCAAAACGGCTCTCTCAACGGTTTCTTGTCCCGCAAGTCCAAAGAAGCAGGCAGGGTATTGGACTGGAATACCAGATTTGGAATCGCTTTAGGCATTGCGAGAGGGTTACTTTATCTTCATGAAGAATGCAGAGATCAGATCATCCATTGCGATATCAAGCCAGAAAATATTCTTCTAGATGAGGATTTCTCTCCAAAAGTGGCTGATTTTGGGCTAGCAAAGTTTGTTGGCAGAGATTTCAGCAGAGTGCTGACGACAACAAGAGGAACGAGAGGATATTTGGCTCCGGAGTGGCTCTCTGGCGTGCCAATAACAGTGAAGGTGGATGTATACAGCTTCGGCATGACCCTGCTCGAAATAATCTCAGGCCGAAGAAATAGTTATTTGAGCATGCAGGAATCTCAGCACTACTTTCCGACGTGGGCAGCAGCTCAAATTCACAAGGGCAACACAATCGGT
The DNA here is from genome assembly GCA_007115665.2 of Sequoiadendron giganteum. Classification (NCBI taxonomy): domain Eukaryota; kingdom Viridiplantae; phylum Streptophyta; class Pinopsida; order Cupressales; family Cupressaceae; genus Sequoiadendron; species Sequoiadendron giganteum. Next base: position 6,328,027 of record CM021109.1, read on the forward strand.
ATTGTGGATGAAAGGGTCGCAGAGAAGGCGGATGTTGAAGAGGTGAGAAGAGCAGGTGTGGTAAGTATTCTGTGCATTCAAGAGGATGAGAATGCGAGGCCGAGCATGGGCCAAGTTGTGAGGATGTTGGAAGGCTTATCAGAGGGTGACGTCGAACAATATGAACAAGAGCAGCGAATAAAATTGAAAACTGAGGCCACATAATCACTTTTTAAACTTGTTTTCTCCAACTTCTCTACCACTTGTTTTTTTGTCCATGCTTGCCGTCTTTTCTCCAACTTCTCTGCCGCTTCCATTTTGTCCGTGCTTGCTGGTCTATTCTGGAGGCTGCCTGATTTTCTCAATTAAGTGTACTGTCTCGTGTATTTCTGTGATTTTATAGAGGAGTAAATACCTCCTCTGCTCGTTGTTGTCTTTTCTGTTCAAGTATACCGAACTATCTTCCTGTTTGGTGAGAATAGGATTCCAATCTTATATTATAGATCGCAACTGTGAGTCTTTGCCCAAAAAAATTCGCACTCACAATTATGTTTCTTAAATTTCAAGACAAAAATCTTGAAAGAAGCATACTCACAATTATATTTATTTTGTTTATGTACGTTTTTTAATAATTATTATATGTATTTTCAATAAATTTATTTTATGTTTTTTAAATTTAGATTTGCTTTTCAATAATGTGAAATTTATACTTTCATTAAAGTAGGTTGTTGCTCATTAACTTACATTTCATAACATTTAAATTTAACATTTTTCAAGACAAATTTTAGGATATCTATTGATCATAAAAAAAAATATACTAGAGAAATTAAAAATCATTTTGGATCAAGTGTAGTAATAAATTATATAATATTACATCAACAAATATTATAGTTTAGACATTCTATATCAATATGTCTTTTGTAGACCTTCAAATATTATGAGATTGACATATGGGTTAACATGGAGTTTCATACTTCAACCATCTTACAACAAGCTCTTCATTGTTCAAGGTTAGAACATGCACCTCATTCTTCTCAAATTGGAGACCCTTCTTTTTCCAAGTCTTGTTGAGTTGCAGTTTTTTGGCACCTTTCTTGTCCTTATATGTCTAGTCACATCATACCTAAATAATTACCTTTACAAAATATATATTTTTGTTTTTGTTTTTATATTTGGCTTCTTGTATTGTTTTGACATGTTGCAATTGTGTTGTATCTTTCCTTTTACTCATAACTTTGTTGCCGTAGGGGAAAGGACCTAGTAGTTGTGCACCTTAACTTTTTGCCACTCAAAATCTAACTTCTCAATATTGAAAAACTCTAAAAATATAATATTGTCGTCCTTAAAGCTAGTTTACTGCTTATAATTAAGGTTGACTCATAAAACTACACGGTTGAATCTTGATAGGAGGATTTTCAATATTTGGTTACTACTTATAACTACATGGTTGAATCCTGATAGCAATATCGCAATATGACACGCCATGGAAAATACCTCCCACTTATCAATTGATAAGCTAAAGGGGCTCTATAATGAATGGTTCATAAGGAACAACACTTGCTGAAGGTTTTGCAAATGGGGTTGCAAGCTAAGTGGGCTTAACCTTGGCGAAAATTCCTTGGTTAAGTATGCTTGAGCTGGAGTAGAACTAGGATGGGTGACCTCTCAAGAAGGCCCATTGCTTCACCTTTATGAGCATCACCTAGATGCAATGAGTGCTAAGTGGATCATTCATTATCATGAGAGATGGGTTCTTGCAAACAACTACTCATGAAACATGGGTTAATGAGTTTGACTTGTAAAACTAAACAGTTGAATCTTAATAGAAATATTGCAATTTGACACACTGTAGAAAATACACCCTACTTATCCCTTGATGAGCTAAAGGGGATCTATAATGAATTTTCCATAAGGAACAACACTTGTTGAAGGTTTTACAAATGGGGTTGCAAGCTAAGTGGGCTTAACCTTGGGGAAAGCTCCTTGGTAAGTGTGCTTGAGCTAGAGTAGTACTAGGATGGGTGACCTCCCGAGAAGGCCCAGTGCTTCAACTCTATGAGCATCTAGATGCAATGTGTGCTAAGTGGATCATTCATTATCATGAGAGATGGGTTCTTGTGAACCACTACACGTGAAACATGGGTCAATGAGTTTGACTCATAGATCTACATGGTGGAATCCTAATAACAATATCACAATTTGACATGATGTGGAAAATACCTCCTACTTATCAATGAGTTTAAGGGGATCTATAATGAGTGGTTCATAAGGCACGACACTTGCTAAAGGTTTTGCAAATGGGGTTGCAAGCTAAGTGGGCTTAACCTTGGGGAAAACTCCCTAGTTAAGTGCGCTTGAGCTAGAACAGTACCTGGATGGGTGACCTCTTGGGAAGGCCCAGTGCTTTACCTCTATGAGCATCACCTAGATGCAATGAGTGCTAAGTGGATAATTCATTATCATAAGAGATGGGTTCTTGCGAACCACTACATGTGAAACATAGGTCAATGAGTTTGACTTATAAAACTACATGGTGGAATCCTAATAGCAATCACAATTTGACACGATGTGGAAAATAACTCCTACTTATCAATTGATGAGCTTAAGGGGCTCTATAATGAGTGGTTCATAAGGCACATAACTTGTTGAAGGTTTTGCAAATGGGGCTACAAGCTAAGTGGGATTAAACTCAAGGGGAAAACTCCCTAGTTAAGTGTGATTGAGTTGAAGCAGTACCTGGATGGGTGACCTCTCGAGAAGGCCTAGTGCTTTACCTCCATGAGCATCACCTAGATGTAATGAGTGCAAGTGGATCATTCATTATCATGAGAGATGGGTTCTTGCAAACCACTACTCATGAAACATAGGTCAATGAGTTTCTCGTAAAACTACACAGTTGAATCTTGATAGCAATAACACAATTTGACATGCTATGGAAAATACCTCCTACTTATCAATTGATGAGCTAAAGGAGCTCTATAATGAATGGTTTATAAGACACAACACTTGTTGAAGGTTTTGTAAATGGGGTTGCAAGCTAAGTGGACTTAACCTTGGGGAAAAATCCTTGGTTAAGCACGCTTGAGCTAGAGTAGTACTAGGATGGGTAACCTCCCGAAAAGGCCTAGTGCTTCACCTCTATGAGCATCACCTAGATGTAATGAGTGATAAGTGGATAATTTATTATCATGAGAGATGGGTTCTTGTGAACCGCTACTTGTGAAATATGGGTCAATGGGTTTGACTCATAAAACCACGTGATTGAATCCTAATAACAATATCGTAATTTGACATGCTGTGGAAAATACCTCCTACTTATCAATTGATGAGATAAAGGGGCTCTATAATGAATGGATCATAAGGCACAACACTTCTTGAAGTTTTTGCAACTGGTGTTGCAAGCTAAGTGGGCTTAACCTTGGGGAAAAATCCTCATTAAGCATGCTTGAGTTGGAGTAGTACTAGAATGGGTGACCTCACGAAAAGGCCTGGTGCTTCATCTCTATGAGAATCACCTACATGTAATGAGTGTTAATTGAATAATTCATTATCATGAGATATGGGTTCTCGCGAACCACTACTCGTGAATCATGGGTCAATGAGTTTGACTCATAAAACTAGATTGTTTAATTGTGATAACAATATCACAATTTGACACATTATGGAAAATACCTCCTACTTATCAATTGATGAGGTAAAGGGGCTCTATATTGAATGGTTCATAAGGCACAACACTTTTTGAAGGTTTTGCAAATGGGGTTGCAAGCTAAGTGGGCTTAACCTTGGGGAAAAATCCTCAGTTAAGCGGGCTTGAGTTGGAGTAGTACTAGGATGGGTGACCTCACAAGAAGGCCTGGTGCTTCATCTCTATGAGCATCACCTACATGCAAGGAGTGTAAGTGAATCATTCATTATCATGAGATATGGGTTCTGGCGAACCACTACTCGTGAATCATGGGTCAATGAGTTTGACTCATAAAACTAGACTGTTTAATTGTGATAACAATATCACAATTCGACATGTTGTGGAAAATACCTCCTACTTATCAATTGATGAGCTAAAGGTGCTCTATATTGAATGGTTCATAAGGCACAACACTTTTTGAAGGTTTTAAAAATGGGGTTGCAAGCTAAGTGGGCTTAACCTTTGGGAAAACTCCTTGGTTAAGCACACTTGAGTTGGAGTAGTACTAGGATGGGTGACCTCCTTGGAAGGCCCAATGCTTCACCTATATGAGCATCACCTAGATGCAATGAGTGCTAAGAGGATCATTCATTATCATGAGAGATGGGTTCTTGTGAACCACTACTCATGAAACATGGGTCAATGAGTTTGACTTGTAAAACTACACAGTTGAATCTTGATAGCAATATCACAATTTGACATGCTATGGAAAATACCTATTACTTATTAATTGATGAGGTAAAGGGGCTCTATAATGAATGGTTCATAAGGCACAACACACGCTAAAGGTTTTGCAAATGGGGTTGCAAGCTAAGTCGGCTTAACCTTGGGGAAATCTCCTTGGTTAAGCACGCTTGAGCTGGAGTAGTACTAGGATAGGTGACCTCCCAGGAAGGCCTAGTGCTTCACCTAGATGCAATGAGTGTAGAGTGGATCATTCATTATCATGAGAGATTGGTTCTTGTGAATTGGTACTCATGAAACATGGGTCAATGGGTTTGAATCATAAAACTACATGGTTGAATCCTAATAACAATATCTCAATTTGACACGTTGTGGAAATACCTCTTACTTATCAATTGATGAGCTAAAAGGGCTCTATAATGAATGTTTCATAAGGCAAAACACTTGTTGAAGGTTTTACAAATGGGGTTGCAAGCTAAGTGGGCTTAACCTTGGAGAAAAATCCTTGGTTAAGCGTGCTTGAGCTGGAGTAGTACCAAGATGGGTGATCTCCCGAGAAGGCCCAGTGCTTCACCTCTATGAGCATCACCTAGATGCAATGAGTGCTAAGTGGATAATTCATTATCATGAGAGATGGGTTTTTTTGAACCACCACTCATGAAACATGGGTCAATGAGTTTGACTCGTAAAATACACTGTTGAATCTTGATAGAAATATCGCAACTTGACATGCCATGGAAAATACCTCCTACTTATCAATCGATGAGCTAAAGGGGTTCTATAATGAATGGTTCATAAGTCACAACACTTATTGAATGTTTTGCAAATGGGGTTGCACGCTAAGTGGGATTAACCTTCCAAGGAAAACTCCTTGGTTAAGTGTGCTTGAGCTAGAGTAGTACTAGGATGGGTGACCTCCCGAGAAGGCCCAATGCTTCACCTCTATGAGCATCACCTAGATGCAATGATTGCTAAGTGGATCATTCATTATCATGAGAAATGGGTTATTTTGAACCACTACACATGAAACATGGGTCAATGAGTTTGACTCATAAAACTACTCGGTTGAATCGTGATAGCAATATCATAATTTGGCATGCTTTAGAAAATAGCTCCTATTGTAGTGACATAAATTGTATGCTCTTGGAAATGACACAATTCCTCACCTAATTTGTGAATAATTAATGGTAAAATGTGCCTAATGTAGCCTTTAATATAGTTTTGTAATGTGTTGTATACATTCACATTGGATTCATGGTATTTCTAAGCTAAATAAACCTAAATTTTTCCTAATTTAGTGTTGTAAAGTGTATTTACTTGCATCTTCACATTAAATTTAGAAGGCTTGTAAACTAAATGGACCTAATATATTTTTGTAATGTTTTGTACACTTTCACATTGGGTTTATGACCCTTTAAGCTAAAAATAACTAATTTTTCCCTAATTTAATGTTGTAAAGTGTAATTATTTACACTTTCACATTAGATTTTGGGCCCTCTTGCATTTATGACCTTAATATCATCATTAATAGGCCCCTAAGACCCTATATTGTACATCCCAAGGCATAGTTAAATCAAAATCCCAATAATATCAATAAATAAACTTAATTTCTTAACACCCAAACACTTTTGCCACCTAAAATGGCCCTGTGGGACCCACACACCACCCTGGGTGCACTACAACAAATCCCTGTGATCAGCTCCCTTTTTTGCTCCATTTTTCGCTACCACTGACTATTTTAATGTATTTTTTTCCAATTTTTTGAAAAAGTCAACACTATTTATCGGGATGGTGCTATTTTTGGATCTTTTTGCATCGATCAATACAATTAGGTGCTAAATTACACACAAATTAACCCCTAAATTAGTCCCTAAATTAGGTGCAAATTAGCACCTAGATTAGCACCTACATTAGTGCCTAATTTAATGTCTAATTTAGTGCCTAATTATTTTGATCTAGCATGGATTAAGGGTTAATGGATTAGGGGTGTTCGAACAAAAAATCCTTCCCCAATATTCACTGGCCTTCAATTGCTTGCCTACATTTCACTTGCATCAAAAGATCCTTCAACCCTCAACCCTCAACCCTAATCCCTCAACCCTCAACCCTCAACCTTAAACCCCAAATGCTCTACCTTCAACCCTTAACCATGAACCCTAAACCCTTAAATCCTAAATCCTAAACCTTAGTTAAACCTTCTACCCTCTACCCTCAACCCTAATCCCTCAACCCAATACCCTAAACCATCAACCCTATAGGTCCTCAACTCTATACCCTCAATTCTCAATTATGAAGTTGTAGTGTGTGGAAGATTATTTGAGTGTACTTGGTGTGTACATTCTTCTAGTGAAAGTTGTTGTGAAGGAATTTGTTGGATTTCAGGGTGTTTGTGGAATATTCTAGATTGTGTTCAAGTGATATTTATTGTCTACAAGTCATCTTTGGTTCAAAGGAAGTGTGTAATTAAACGTTTGATGGTGTTTATACAGGTTCAACCGACCTCGGGTGTTTACACTAATTGTGGATTTGCTTCAATGATTGTGGAAGTGTGGTGTGGCATGTATGAGTGGATTCAGGTCTGAGTTAAGGTGTGATGTGGTCTGTCTTCATTCCTCTCCACTGTGGGAATATTTTGGTGTCGACCTAATTTGAATTTGCATGGTTAAGGTGCATAACTATGTATAACTGACCTTGGAGAATGTTTTCAAGGTTGAAGAAGCTATAAATAAGTGTTATGTTGATGGAAGATTGTGTGTAAAGTGTGTGATGTGAATTGCAAAAGTGTGAAGTGTGAATTTGTGAAGCGTAGTGAGAGCTTTAAAATGAATTAGACTACTGGAAGCAGTAAGCAGAAGGCGTTCACAATCTTCAAAAAGGCTGTGAATGTGTTGGTGATATTGTGGTGGAATTTTTTGCTGCATTGAGATGGATTTCTCACTGCAATATTCTTCTTTTCTTCTTTTCTATAATTTGGTAGTGAGCCCTTCTTTCTTTTGGGCAGTGAGCCCTCCAACAGTGAGCCTATTGTATTCGATGTTGCAATTATTTTATATTGTGAGCTAATCCTCACTGTGGTTTTTTCCTTCTTGGGTTTTCCATGTAAATCTAGTATTATATTGTGCATGGTGTTGATGTGTTCCAGTTTTTGTTGTGTGTGAGAATATGTGGACTAATTAGAATGATAAAGCAACACACCAATAAAACATTAGATCAAAGGGAACTAATTAAAAAGATAAACCAAACTCTTAACTGACAACTCCTTCAAATGCGTCTCATTGTCCTCTATCTTCAAGGATTCGATGCAAGTTACTGGCTTTGAGTTGGTGTAAGTAACATCTTGTTGGAATGACAACTTAGGAGAATGATATTTATGCAACATGCATGTTTATTTGCTAAATGATTGAAACTATGATATGAAACTAAAATGCTATGTTATGAACTTGAAATGCTAAAATTCTGATTCAAATGCAACTATAGTAATCACACTAAATTCACAAAATCTAGGATGAAATTCAACTCACAAAATGGTTGTATTTATAGATTTGTTGAGGCAAGAATCTAGTTGGCAAAGATTGACGGTAGAAAATATGCTTGTCAAGATGAACGGTGAGAGATTCTGGAAGTTGAGAAAAATATGGAAGGTTGAGAGAATATTGGGAAATGTTTCCTCTTACACAACCTTTTCCATTCAAAATTGAAGGAAAGTTGTCATTTGTGCACTTCAATTATGAGGATTTAGTTAGTAGTTGAGGATAAATCCTTAATTAAATAAATGAATTTATTTAATTACATGTGAATGAATTTAGAAGCTTCCATAATTAAATAATTAATATTTAATTATGTGTGAGAGATGAAAAAGGGAAGTAATTAAATATTTAAAATGTTTAATTAAGTGTGAGATGAGGAAAGTTTCTAATTAAATATTTAGAATATTTAATTAAATGTGAAGAGAAGAAAGTTTCTAATTAGATATTTTAGAATATTTAATTATATGAAGAGAATAAAGTTTCTAATTAAATATTCAAAATATTTAATTAAATGAAGAGTGAAGAATTAGAAAGTGTTTAATTAAATATTCAAAATATTTAATTAAATGTGGAAAAGGAATTTAGAGGAATATTCCATTATTTGGATATAAAAATTCAAACTTAGAATAATATGATAATTAATATAAATAAATTATGGAATTTATTTAATTTAATTAAGAAGAAGATGGTTATATTAAATAAACTTATTTATTTAATTAAGCTAGAAGAATTAGAAAAGTGAACGATATAAATAAATAATTAAATTTATTTATATGTAGATGACTTTAAAAGAATAATTAAATAATTCATATTTAATTAATTAACAGGCTTGATTTATAATGACCATTTTTAGATGTATACATTTTGCCCCTCTTTGAAGTGATGTGTTTTATGCATTGCTTCAAAGAATTAAAAAGTTTGCCCCTGAATTTGAAAAGTTGATTGATGATGTTATATGCCCCCTCGGGTGATGAATCAGATATAGATGATTTTTGAAATTTTTTACTGATTTGCTATTTGATTCATCGATCAATAAAGATGATTTGATGAAAACCTCTATTGAAAGATTGATATGAAGATGAAGAACTTTGATTTTGCCCCAATTGATGATGTTTTTCGATTGATTCAACATGTGATAGTGAATTTGTGATGATTGATTGATGATGACTGATAAGAATCATAGTAGGATTGATAAAGTGACCTCATGATGAATGAGCCTCACTAATAGGATAGATTGATAAATTTTCTTTCATGATTGATGAAAATTAAATAGTAAGATTGATAAATTTTCTTTCATGATTGATGAAAAAAAAATAGTAAGATTGATAAATTTGTCCTCATGATTGATGAGAAAACAAATAGTAAGTGCTTTGATTTGATTTGATTGATTTGATAGAAGAGGATTGATGTATGAATTTGATAAATATGATTGATTGGTTGAATGGTTAAATGATTGGATTAAGATGATGGATTGATTAGATGAAATTGGAGATGAGGAAGATGATGCAAAATGATGGACAAGATAGGATGATCTAAGCAATAGGATATTGGTAAGAGAAAACGAGAAGAAATAAAACACAAATGGATTTTAAAAAAAATGATGTTGCCCCAATCAAACTACAAGCTGAGATGGATTGATGATGATGATGATGATAGTGTTGTTGATGAGGGAAGGATACATCCCGAAGAAACACAAGGATAGGGAAGGATACATCCCATTGATGATAATGATGATGAGAGTTTTGTTGATAAGGCTAGGAACAATTCCAAAGGTATGATTAAATGATTTGTGCTAGATTGAATGGATTGATTAGATGAGATTGGAAGAAATGATTGGATGGATAAAATTAGATGAATTTGGAAGAAGTGATTGGATGGATAGAATTAGATAATGCAGATGAGGTGTGATGGATATGATAATTCTCATGCATAAACTAATATGGATGCAATCTATATGAATCATGCAATCCTAACTATGCAAAATGAACTACACAACGTTGTCATTTTGTAAACCAATTTTGCGCTTAATTTTCATCATTGAGCCTTTTGAAATGTTGAAAGTTAGTACAAGCATCAAAGGGGATATTCACATCATTAATGACCTGAGTATTGTTTCCATGATGTTTGATATAGAAAGTTAATACAAGCATCAAGGTATAATTGAACCAAGATGACATGAGTATGGCTTGCATAAACAGACAAGAGTTAATCAGTTTCTTATGCAAATTTGAAATGTCATCAATGATACATTGTAGAGCATGTCCCACGACAAATTTGCACAGTAATAATGTTTAACTCACCAAAAGAAATCAAAGAAAAATCATATTCCTTCCTTGTGATTCTAGTTCAGTACATCATTGAACCACTCCAGAGATATGATGTCATCAAATGCCAAAACAACAATTCAACTTATGCTTTAAGTTTTTCATTCATTTTAACTCAGATTAAGATCATCCAATTTGTTCAGTCTCCTGTCTGACAGTTGTTTGGACCTACGATTGATTGAATATTTGATTGTTGATCTGATATTCAGATAGTTGACACATGTCATCGTTTGTCTGCTCAAAAGCTCAAAAGTTGATTGCCCCCAATGAGTTCGGGATTTTGTCCCTAGTCTAGGGTGATACACAACCATTTTATTGATGAAAGCATACAATTTATTGATTTTATTTTTTTTTTGGATTTTGATGTTTTCTAAATTTTTTAGGTTTTTTTTGGATTTTGATGTTTTTTTATTTTTTCTGATTTTAATGTTTTTGGATTTTGCAAGGACATTTAAGATGGAATGGGATGACCAATTGAAGAAACAAGATGCCCCACAATATAAGAGAAGATGCATGATGAAAGATATGGTATGGAAGATTTGGATGACGTGAATAGGATAAGATGCATGATTTTCAAGAAGATCCTTAACCTTGTCAAGATCAAAGGTGAAAATGAGGATAATGACCATGAATGATAAGAGGAAAATGGAAGATAATATATGGATAGGGAGATGGATATGAAAGATAATATTTGAATGATAGGGGGATGGAGGAAGGGTTTAAGCATCAAGTTTCATGACTAATATCCCTTGAATATGCGCTCTAATAGACCATGGGAATGGGAATTAGACTTATAAATGTTGGCATGATAGTAGAAGCTAAGGCCTTATGCAAAGCTTTGAATTAAAGGAGGAGAATGGGGATTGGATGTTTGATAATGGATAGGAGGTTGGAAGGCTTGGTGATAGATAGATGGAAAGGATGGCAAGATTAACATTGGCACACACCTTGAAGGGTGGTGGAGTGATGGAGGAAAAGTGGATTTGGAAGGTGATATGTTTTTAGATGGGAGATGGGGAGAAGATTTCAGATTAGAAAATTTGGATGTCAATTTTGATTTTATTACTTCTATGAGACTTTTAGGAATCCACATGACTTTTCATTTTGATATTTTCTTTATGGGCCTTTGTGGATTTTGAGATTTTTCTCTTTGATTTATGGACCTTTGTGGTCTTTGAAATTTTTAGTTTGACTTGATGGGCCTTTGTGGCCTTTTCAATTTTTCTTTTAATTTTTGGATCAAATTTTCTTTTATTTTTGCATGACTCTTCGAGGAGACATATTGATCCTTTGATACATGTGGATTTTTATATTGAAGCTTTTGAAATTTGGCACCCAAATGGCTTCCAAGAGCAATGGGAGGAGTGTATTGAGATGAATGATATGGAGCTTTGATGGATGAGTTAATGTAGGAAGAATTTTGAAAGTGGATCAAGGATGTATGCCTTTGTTGTTCTTGAAGAATAGGAGATAGAGAAATGTGGGACCCTAATATGGATGGAAGGGTTGATGAGCTAGGGTTGGGACGATAAGGACCAATGATAGATGGAAGGTTTGATGAACTAGGATAGATGGAGAGTTTGGTGGACTAGGATAAGGACCTAGGATGGATGGAGAGTTAGATGGACTAGGATACCTATGTTGAGCATGCGGTGTATAAACAAGGCCATGAAAATATGGATGTACTTGGATAGAAAGGGGTTCTAGGATACCTTTCTCATGAAGGCTTAAGCCTTTTCCTTTGTAATTCATAATTTTGCACATTCATTTAGCAATGGGATATGTATTGTTTTTGAAACAAGATGCAAGTCCATTTTGGGGAGAATATGATATGGATGAAAGGATAGGTGTTGGAAGTAAACTAGAGTGGATAAAGGTGGAGGATCCCAATTTATAGGTGTAGGGTTTATGGATAGCTTGAATAGGTGTGATAGGATCTCGAAATGGGGATGATAGGATACTTTGATCTTGACTAGGAAAAGAATCATTAGATGGAGTAGCTTGATCATCAGATGGAAGGGAATCGTAAGATAGGATGGAAGAATTGTCATGCTCCTGGGATGTGATTGAGTCATGAGAGGGTATGGATTCATAAGATGGGGTGGAGGGAGGACTTGGAATAATATTTTTTTCTTGAGATGAAAGAGGATTATCATGGGTGAATAATGAAAGGAGGGGATCATCATATGGTTCTTGAGAGATGGGATCTTGATCAAAGATTGGAAGGGTTTGTAGAATTTTGGTATCATGGGATGGAGTGGAAAGAATGTTTTGATCAAGATGTGTAGACTGAAATGAATCATTGGATGTAAAGGATATGATAGAAGAAGGTGATTGAATGAAATCGTTATCTTGGGTGAAAGAATCATGAGGTTCATTTTGAATTACGGGGGATGAAGATAAATGTATGACATGACAAGATTGGTCAATGTTATTTGATGGCTTAGATTTAGGCTTCTTATTTAACCTTTGCAAAAATTCAGAAACATTGAATTTGGTTGATGTTGTTTTTGGAGGAGAAGAGGTCACGTTCATATTTCCATCAAAGGAATTGTTAGTTGTTCCCCCTTGTATTTCCTTGATTTTACCTTGTAATGCTCTTATCTATTGAGTAAGAGAACTAAAATCATTGAGTGGGGCCTCAAGATCCTCTCTAATCCTTTCCGTGTCAAAATCAACAGGTAACTTAGCTCCTTGATTGGCCAATGAAAGGAAATATCTTTCTTTATTTCATTCCAAAACTCTATCCATGAGAGTATGGAATTGAGCATATTGTTATGCTTCTTGAAGTATTTCTTCTGTTATCTCATCATTTTTCGGATTATTCCCAGTGCGAAGTCTATGAAAAGGATTTTCTTCTTTATCACCACTATTTCTTTTATCACCCATGTTGTTTAATGTACTTTCCCTTTCGTCCTCTTCTATGTGCTTTTGAGATCTTGTGACAATAGGCATAAGATTTTTCCCAATTTCAACTAACCTTGATTAAAAGATGAAATAATGCAATTTTGATGGATATCCAAGTCAGAATAGAATGAAGATTCTATTGATATGACTTGTGAAATTTCTAATTTTGAGCTCGCGATTCCCCAGTTGAAAGGATGATGATCCTGTTGTGGGAATTAAACCAAAAATAAAAAATAAAGATGATATTGCATTTTGTGAGGTTTTGATCATAGTTTTGTAAAAATAAGGATTTTTGATAAATGCATAATGCTCCTAAGCTCTCTATTGTAGAACTTGAGTGGGACGAGCAGAGTAAAAAATCACTGGTTGGGGGATAAAAGAGGACCAAATAGACTGACTGTGATTATGCCTTTGAGAAAGAGCTATTTTTTGAAAGAAAGCTCATGAATATAATGGTTCTAAAGCAAAATCGTTAGTGAAACCTCTAACAAAGTCATGATATCGATGAATAAAGGTTATGTGATCAAGCAAAACCTTTCAACTTTGGTATAAAAATTTACTCTTTTTCAATAACTTCTTATAACTGAGAGATTTCTTTGGCTTCTTAATCTTCTTCTCTAGGGACTTCTTGGAAAAAGTTGTAGACTTCCAGACCTTGAGCATAGAAAAATACTAGACTGAGATGGCAGATTTTTGGGTGTCAGAAAATTACCCAGGTTTGGAATACAGATGCGCTAAATTTTTTAGTAGATGCGCTAAAATATCCAATCTATGCACTGGAGTGTTGCAGGTATGCGCTAAAACAGAGCATGTATGCGCTAAAACATAGCATGAATGCGCTGAAACAGAGCATGAATGCGCTAAAACAGAGCATAAATGCGCCAAAACAAAGCATAAATGCGCCAAAACAGAGCACAAATGCGCCAAAACAAACTAGGGATGCGTTAAACTATCCAATTATTACACTGAGATAGACGTGTTTTGACAATTTGATGTTTTGGATGATCTTTATCATATTTAAATTTGGAAAAACATGACATACAGTAGAAAACACTTGTTTTGCAAATCATAAAATCTAAACAAAGAGTGTATGTTCTTGAGATTTTCACGGGTATTGAACAAAATAGGCACTTCCAACAGAATCACTCTTATTTGTCAAAAAGGTCATCATAAGAACTACAACCCACATCTTAAAATTGCATTGACTCACACAGTCGTGTCACCCCCTAGAGGGCGCCCATGTTTTTGTCTTTTCCAGGTGTGTACTCAAGGTTAGATTTTTTGATCCCTTGAGCAAACAATCCATGGCAATTATATGGTGAGTTTCTTGGGGGAAGATTCTTCCCTCCCCTTGCACTATGATTTTTGTGATGTTTGGATACTGACACGGTTGACTGTCTACACTATGGTTCTTAATAAAGGTATCCGTTTGGCGTGGCAATAGATAAAATCCCTCTTGAAGAGACCTCCCAATCTTTAGAACAAATATTTTGGGGATGGTTATCTTTGCTCACTTCTGTTGAATATGGGTTTCCCCAAAATTCACTTTTGATTAGAGTGGGTTGGAAAACCTGGCTTTGGTTGTTCCCACTTAGGTCGTTCCTATAGGGTGAGTACTTTTTCCCACTACGACAGTCCTTCTAAAGGATATAATAAATCATGAATTGCATAAGATGAATAAGGTAAGTCTGGTGTTTTGGTCACCCAGTAAAGGGGAGAGCATAAACCTGTTACCCAACAGTCACAGTAAGAAAATGGTTCAATTTTAAACCCAAATGACAACTTTCTACACTAAGTGAAGATGTTGCTTCACAACAAACATTGGATTCATTTTAACCAAGAAAAAATAACGTTTGGTGACTATCCTATGATTGGTTAATTCCATATTTAAGTGACTAGCCTAGGATTGCTTCATTTTACTTTAAAACTAAATTGAAAAATCTCTATCCGCGGATGGCGTCAGAATTAGGATTTGTTCTATTACACTCCCTGTATGCGCTAAAATAATTGGCAAATGTGCTAAAATAGTTAACAAATGCACTAAAGGAACAAGCAGGGATGTGCTAAAATAGTTAGTAAATGCGCTAAAGGAATTAGTAAATGTGCTAAAATAGGCCGCCAATGCGCTAAAATAGTCATCGTATGCGCCAAAACATAGCTCGTATGCGCTAAACCGTGGCTCGTATGCACTAAACCAAAGCTCCAGTCCATCATCTATCATAAAATCTGCAATAAAAAGATTAAAAATGGGGCAAGGCCCCACGGTGGGCACCAAAAATGTGTGTGAGAATATGTGGACTAACTAGAATGATAAACCAACACACCAATAAAATATTAGATCAACGTAAACTAATTAAAAAGATTAAAAAAACTCTTAAATAACAACTCCTTCAAATGTGTCCCATTTTCCTCTATCTCCAAGGATTCGATGCAAGTTACTGGCTCTTAGTTGGTGTAAACAACAACTTGTTGGAATGACAATTTAGGAGAACGAGATTTATCCAACATGCATGTTTATTTGCTAAATGATTGAAACTAAAATGCTATGTTATGAACTTGAAATGCTAAAATTCTTATTCGAATGCAACTATAGTAATCACGCTAAATTCACAAAATCTAGGATGAAATTCAACTCACAAAAGGGTTGTATTTATAGAGTTTTGGAGGCAAGAATCTAGTTGGCAAAAATCGACAGTAGAAAATAAGCCTGTCAAGATGAACGGTAAGAGATTCTGGAAGTTGAGAAAAATATGGAAGGTTGAGAGAATATTGGGAAATGTTTCCTCTTACACAACCTTTTCCATTCAAAATTTAAGGAAAGTTGTCATTTGTGGACTTCAATTATGAGGATTTTGTTAGTAGTTAAGTATAAATCCTTAATTAAATAAATGAATTTATTTAATTACATGTGACAATGAATTTAGAAGCTTCCATAATTAAATAATTAATATTTAATTATGTGTGAGAGATGAAAAAGGAAAGTAATTAAATATTTATAATATTTAATTAAGTGTGAGATGAGGAAAGTTTCTAATTAAATATTTAGAATATTTAATTAAATGTGAAGAGAAGAAAGTTTCTAATTAAATATTTTAGAATATTTAATTATATGAAGAGAATAAAGTTTCTAATTAAATATTCAAAATATTTAATTAAATGAAGAGGGAAGAATTAGAAAGTGTTTAATTAAATATTCGAAATATTTAATTAAATGTGGAAAAGGAATTTAGAGGAATATTCCATTATTTGGATTTAAAAATTCAAACTTAGAATAATATGATAATTAATATAAATAAATTATGAAATTTATTTAATTTAATTAAGAAGAAGATGGTAATAATTAAATAAAATTATTTATTTAATTAAGCTAGAAGAATTAGAAAAGTGAACGATATAAATAAATAATTTTTTTTTTTAATATGTAGATGACTTTAGAAGAATAATTAAATAATTCATATTTAATTAATTAACAGGCTTGATTTATAATGACCATTTTTAGATGTATACATTTTTTATTTTCTTTCATGCTAAATCATTCTAATAGATTAAAGGTTGTTAAAGTTTATGTGGATCTGAATATTTATGAGGGTTTTGATGTTTTAATGAACAACTGATTTACCCCCCCTCTCAGTTGTCTTGTGCATTCAACACCTTGCAACAATTAGGACCAATTTAATCCAACTCACTAATGGTGGATGTATTGGCACACATTTTAACTTAGGTGAAAATCCAAGATGAACTCGATTTATCCAAAATTAGAATAAACTCCAAATGGAAATTGATTATCCCCATTTTCTCTATAGTTGGGTCTTGACATGCTGGATAACTCAAATTTTCATTACATTTTGATGTTTCAGTAAGGGGCCTACAAGATTTGGACAAACTTCTCAACATACAAAAGTTGAATTACATATAAATAATCAATCTTTGAATTTAGTAATGCACAGGAAAACCAATCCTAACATATATTTCTATATAATATAACTATCCTACCTAAATCTAATAATATATCAACTTGCATTAATGCAATTTTATCAATATAACAACACTATGCAAGTTAGGAAATCTTATTTTAATCCTAAATTAACGAGATCTAAAATATGCAAAAGATAGGGCAAGAAAGAGAATGATCAATGAGAAAACAAACTAAAAATCTCAACCTTTACCCTCAACACACACGCACATATATGTATGCATATACATATATATGTATGTATACATACATACACACACACACACACACATATATATATACATATACACACACACATATGTATACATATACATATACACATATATATGTATATAATACATATACATATACATACTATATACACACATATATATGTAAATATACATATAAAATTAGATCCTCCAACATAAAGTTCATCTTGTTGGCAGGCACAATGTTCAAGGTAAGTTATCCATATCTTCTTGTAGCTTCTGGAGGGTCGAAGAGAAACAAGGCAATAGCTAATGTATTAGTTGTCCCTCAAACTAATGAAAAAACCACACTTGGATCACAACATAATTAGGTCTTTACAAATCTACCTGATTCTAACTCAAGTATATACTCCAAAAATTATTAAAAGATAACTTAATCACCCTTCCAAAAATTAGACTGCTTCCTAACAAGTCATACCCTAGTTGGTATGAATCTTCTAAATTTTGTCAATACCATCGATTACTCAGACATGACATTGACCATTGCATGTGCTTAATACACATGATTCATGACCACATAGATAGTGGTAACATTTTCCTCAATAGTAAAAAGTAGAACTCGAATAAGTATTTTGCTAAACCCACCAACCAATTACATATCTACACAGGTCCCTTCTTACCTCATTCTCCCAACTTTATGAATACTTCTTCTTCTACACCATCTGATGATGTCACACACATGAACATGGTGTCTATGACTCTCATATCTCCTTCGAGTCACAAGGCTAAGATACTTGCCATATATTTTACACCTAATGAATTGCCATACCATGGAGAGTATACTCCCCTCTACATTCTCGCTCAAGTCAATGGTAACATCATCATCGATGTTATGGTTGATGCTTCCAATAGGGTCAATTTTTTCACTAAGGAGACAATTTTCATCAATGGTCTACATATGGAAAGATATGATGAGTGCAAGACTACCATCCATACACATGATATTTTTTCCCTCTCCCCTTTGAGATCTATTTCTCTGTCAATCCTTGTCAGACCTAAATTTGTCTCTACAAATTTTTTCATGATACTAGAGTTCAACTTGTTCAAGGCGAAGTGAGGCATTTCATGGTTAGTTTGTATGAATGAAATTGCTTTGGTTGTCCATAAGTGTCTAAAGTTTCCTCATGAGGGCATGGTGCAAGCTATCGAGGACACTAGGTACAAACCACTAGTGTGATGTTGGGGTTTCTCTCTTGACCACTTATGCCCTACTCCAGTGGGACCCATGTTGCCCTACAATGACTTGTTATATAAATCATACTATATATACAATATTAGAAACTCAACAATTGATTCAATCCCACCTCCTCATTTTTTTTCTCCGATTCCCTCTCAGCCTGCTCCTATGCAGCTATGTGCTTTGTCTTCTAAGCCTTCTTTGTCAGGGGCTAAAGATAAGCATACTCCCTTGAGTAGACCCTCTCATAAATCCAAAACATCACAATCTTTGACAATACCTTCCGTTCTTTTGCTTGTGCCTAACATAGGAATGGTAAAGGCCCCTACATTGATGAAGTCAAAACTCTATGTCATCAAATTTTCAATTCTTCCTAACATCCCTCACCCTATTATATATAGTAAGGATGAGTAGTCCTCTTTGTCTAGTCCTTCATGTGTGGCTCCAAAATCTCAACCCTTCAGGGTCCCTCTTGTTCCTCCCCTTGCCCAGAAAGCTCAAGGAGGAAAGGTTGCCACGATTGAGGTTAAGGATCCCACACCCCCAACATATCTTGTCCCTCTTGTGGAGCCTATCCTTCCGCCATTAATATATGTGAAGGTGACTGAACACCTATCATCTCAATTCCTTCTCAAGATCTTGTTCCTAGTCCCCATCTCTATTGGAACCAACTTGCACATGAGCGTAAGCACCACTAACGTGCGATGGAAAAAAGAACACAAAGTCGTGTAGAAATTTATGAATAAGTATTTGGTCTCAATTCCTCTACCTTCTTCTCTTTCTATTCCTACTTATGTCTTACTTCTGGTCTCTTTAAGAGATGTGGATGAACCTCACCCCAGGAGGGTGTAAGTACTCATTGCACCTTCTTTGGACCCGCTTGTCCTCACTTCCCGACCTAATGTTCCCCGACTTGTGTAGCCCATAGATATGCCCCACACAAAGGTCATGTATAGTGTGGCCCTTTCTACTCCTCTTGTACTTGAACATCCTAACCTATCATCCAAGTGTAAGCTTGAGTAGGGCACTATCCCTGAATCCTACCACAAGAATTCTACTCCTACTCTTTCTTCATCTACCTTTATCATTGAGGATATCCCTTCTTCGCCAAAGTTTGTCACTACTCCTCTGAAATAGAGTTTCACACTAAGGCTCCCAATCTTTCACAATCTATAGTTGAGTCACCACACTCCTCCCCAAAGAAGTCTATGTTTGATTCTTTGGATGATATTCTAGAATTGTCAACTACTTTCATAAATTCATTGATACTCAACTCATAGGAACTAGTAGATGGGGATATTGAAGCAGCCACATCTCTAGCCCATGTTGCAAGTGAGATGCTTGATACCACTCTAGTCATTGTTTCATTGTGAGCTCACCCTCCTTCCCCCTATGATCTTGATTGGGAGGAGGATGACCTGTTGGACATAGTTGACTAGATCAGTACCTTGCATATCTTTATATTAGAATTTCTTTATTTGTTTGTGTTCCCTCATACTTGTCTATATATGTTGTAGTTTCTCCTAGAGGACCCAAGATACCATTGTAGGTACTTGGATACATGATAGATGATCTATCCTACACTTCTTCTATTTTTACTATCATTCTTCCCTTTTTCGTAACTTGATTTTTGACTTTTGGGGACAATGCAAAGTGTCAGAGGCATTTAAGCCTTCTTCCATGTTGACCAAAATTTTTATTCACTTTTTCTTCATGTTTTACTTCTTCACGATCTGAAATATTTGGGAACATGATGACGATTCATATGTAGTTATATACAAATGTTGTTGATATGAATCATACTAACCCAAAATATTCAAATCCCCACCTCTCTCGCTCATGTCTCTCTTATGATATGATCCCAAATAACTTGTGTTCCTTTGTGTAACATAGGGAAGGGTAGGGACTATCAGATTCATATTGAAAATCTCTTATTTCATGTCTCTTTTTGGAATATGACTGCATTCAACTATCTTATCTGTCATCTAGCATGGGGGATACCCACTAGACTCTGTCTTCATGATTGTCTATTTTCTCTTTTTTGGATGTCCTACAACATAGTTTACAACAATCACATGCTGATTGGATTGTGGGTGATCCCACAAAACTGGTTTACAATTACATTGAGGAAGGAAAATTGCAAAAATGCTCCCAAAACCAAAAATTCAAGTTTTTAGGGGTTCGCTCAAACTAGGGGGTTCAAGAAAACCCATAAAAGGGTTCACTCGAACCCCCTATTTTGGGTGAACCCCTTTTTCATGCCAGGTTTGCTAAAACCCCATATGAAAAGTTAAAAAAAAAATGGAAATTTTGAAAAAAAAAGGGGTTCAAGCCCCCTTCGCTCAAAGGGGTCAAGGGGGATTCACTCGATCCCCCCTTTTTTTCCCTTCTCCCCCTCTTCTACCAAATTTTTGTAAAATTTTTCCTTTCAAAGCTCGGGTTGAGAATGAAAATGGAGGAGACTTCATAGACCCAACTGGATGATGGTAGTCCTCAGAACGAGCTATCCATCGAATATAATTTTAATATGTTTTGGTTTTATTATGTATTTTTTTAGTTTGATTAAACATAGGTTTTTCACTAAAAATCAAGCTCTATGTTCTGCACATGTGGAAAAATAGTAGATTATCAAATTTTTTTTTGAAAAATATCTATGCACTAGATATTGATGTCCCTGGTCTAACAAAAAAAATTGAATTTCGATACATTCAAAAAGTTATGTATTAGCAAGTAAATCATGTCTAAATTGTAACTAGTTTAACTTCAAAACTTAATTAAGAAAAATATATTCAATGAAATGCTATGAAACCAATTCCATGCACTAGATATCATAGCTACACATCTAAATTAAAAAAAAATAGAATTTTATCCTTCATAGAAAAAAAATTATGTGTTAGCAAGTACACATCACTCTTTAAAAATGGTGTTTACTGTTAAAAACTAGTTTTCGAAGGAGATGGAAAAAGAAGTACAATTTGATTCCAAAAAAAATGAAAAAAATATTTAGAATCTACAAAAATATTGTCTCAAATCACTAGTTTGCATCATCTTCAAATTCCTCACGGTTTAGCTGTTATAGGTGCCTGGAAGTGAAGATTTCGTTAAAAAATTTAGTTCAATGTCCAGTTTGGCAAAAAATTGTAAACCAGTATTGTAGGATCACCCTTGTCGTATGGTCCCTAACATAAAACAACTTGCTATCCATACATATCGACACCGTCTTGTGTCTATATAATCTTTGATGTCTAAATTTTTGCTTTTCTCCCAACATGTTTTTTTGCAACTAACATGTTTGTGGTGATATAGTCTAATCATTCTATCCAGGATCAACTTAGGTCTCTTCCTTAGGGGAAACTCCATGTAGATAGAAGAATTTTCTCCCCCTTTGCATATTGGGTAAAATACTCTCTACCTTTTTCTACTTTAGTTCACACTTTCCTCTTGAAAACATATGCTCACTAAAGTGGGGAAGAAATGTAATGTCAAAAATTGCACCTTGTGCAATTTCACATTTCATATGATTTCCTCTTTAGGAAAACTAAGATAATTATGCTCTCCCAACTAAAAACCATTTTTTCACCACCTAGTATGCCCCATTCTTTGACCATTAAGTTTTATTTTTCCATACACCAATACATGCCACAAAGAAGTCTATGCGTCACACTAGCATCCCATAAAAAATATGCGGCTAAGTTGCTTGTTGAGATGTTACACCTATCACATTTTGGTAGTGTAATGGCTCTTCCAACCTATAGGCACATCGAGAATTGTTGGGCCTTGCTGTTTGAACCAAAAAGTCCCTCTTGCACTAGAATCCCATACAAATTTGTGACTAATTTGTTCGTTGAGATGTTACACCTAGCACATTTTGGAATTGTAATGCATCTTCTAGCCTACAGTCACATTGAGAATCATTGGGCCTTGTTGTTTGAACCAAAAAGGCCCTTTGTTTTGCAAGAGGGGAATTCATTCTTCATTCTACAGGCTTGAACTTCTCCATTTTTGATCTCATGCTCTCTTGAAAGATATATACAACATTTTATTCCTCATTCTATAAAGTTTTTAGAGAAAGCACTAGTTTTCTCCACCCTTTCTATACACACTTCTTACAATAGGCTCATTTATAAATTTCAGAGAAAGCTCCATTGTTGCAACATGAGCTCTTATTGCAGGGAAGTTGTCATCTTGGAGGTTCTTGTCGCTCCTTTGTTACACCAACAAGCTTTTATTTTGGTTCTCGTATAGGGTGACTCTTCAAGAATCTTTCTTTAGCATTTTATCTCTATCCTTGAGTAGCATATGGTTTCTTCATCTTTTTCACATCTATTATTATCATATTGTCTAAGGTTGTCCATGGAGATGGAAACACCAATACAGGGGTTTGACTAAGGCAAACTCCTAAACAACCACCCAACATTTTTCCTTGGTCTTATGTGTGTAGGTAAAAGTGGGAATATATTTTTAAAGTAACCTCGAATTCCATTTGACACTCCCTTGCATCTGGAAAATTGCATAGAGTATTTCTATATCTTTTTGTGACGTCTCCAATTTTCTGTCTATTGGGACTCCAACATGGGTGTGTTGTTGTCCTAGAAAAAGAGCTCATCGAGCTATCCAAAAGACCTATATACCTTGTTATTTTCATTTCTAATGTTTAAAAATTCTAAAAAATTTATATACTTTGTTAAATTTCACTCTCCTATTTCCAGTTCACTTGAGCCATGTTAGTTGAGGTAGGGGAGATACAATTTTCTCCTTGAGATATCGTCAACTTGAGGTTAGAAAATTCCCTCCTCTACACATCCTTCTTTATATGCTCAATAATTGTTGAGACAACCACCTATAATCATTACTTCTCTTTCTCTCTCATCTAGAACCCTAGATTGGCTTGGTGCATTGAATAGTCCCTAGGTGTTATATGTTCTTTTGCTTTGTCTTACATGGGAGTAGTTACCTATGTAAATCTAATATCATTTTCATTTGTGATGGTGAGAGTGTCCTTGGCCTCCTTTTTGTGGTTGGGCCCTAAACAACTCCCCCACTACTAAAACGTCTTCCCATTCTTTAGTATATGTTCTTTGTTTTTTCTCCACAACATGATTGAGAAAGATTATGTCCTATTATCTCTATATGTGGAGAGTGAGGTGAAGGAGGAGGAGTCAACACAACTATTCCAATAGTATCTTCAGACTTCCCACCTTATTCCTCTTATGTTCAAGCTACATCTTGCACTAAGTGATCAATATTTTCATTGTTAATATCAAGAAATTCTTCTTCCTATTTCCCATCATTTCCCTCTTGTTAGATCTCCATTTTTTTTAGTTTGAGAGGGTGATGGTATCTCTAGGTGGAGGGGAGAAATTGGAGGTGATGGAATTGATACCTCTAGAGGTGGACTTGGGATTTTAGAGGTGGCCAATTTGAAAGAGGGATTGGAGCTTAAGATGGGGATTGGATAGGTGGAGGATTTAGTGCTTGAGGTGGAGACTAAGTTGGTGGAGGATTTGGTGTTTTATTAATTTGAGGAGGTGGAGATGTATGACGGGGTGAGAGAGTGGCTCCCCTAGAGGAAAGTGGAGATGCTGTCTAGGCAATAAGAGCAAGGCTATTAGTTTCCCTTTTTAGTAATATGATCTTCCTCACTCCCAATAGACTCAATCTCAATAGTTACTTCTTTCTATTTTTCCTTCCTCTTAGTGGTAGTATCCCTTGTTTCTCTTTTCTCTTTTGGTTCTATTTCTTATGATTCTACCTTAGATGACTTCCCCACTTAAATTTTCTTCTATCTTGGGGTATGGGTTGAACATTGTGTAGGGATTTTCTAACCATTCCACATATATGTTCACCACTACCATAGCCCTAGTCTCTATCAAAGGAAACCTCTTGTATAGGCCAATCAACATTTACAATTGGTTCATTAAATATATTTCTTGCATTATAGGAAGGGTGCAATACCTTCCCATATTATTTCATGTTTTTAGGTGGCTTAGCCATGCTACAAGCCCCAATATTATCTACACTTAGCCTACAATAATAACTTATTCTAAATTCATATGTACTCCTTTACATGTTAACACTATGTTTGGGTCACTTAATTAAATTGGATTTACTTAAGATTCTAGTTGCATAAATTATGCATTCCTAAGCCTTATTATTTCTAGGTTTTGAAAGGGAAACTTATATTAAACAATTGCCATCATTAATTAAAACATCTTAGATTATGTGTGTCTTGGAATCAAGGTCTAGGACCCATTTTCCAAGTGCCAAGAACCAATTTAAAATATGTCTTTGGTGGCATTTTAATGATTCAAATTCATGTTTCAATTGCCAGCTTGTGGAATCTAATTTTTGAGAAATTAGATAAACATCTATAAATACATAGTTATTTTATCAATTCAAATCATCTAGCATTAAGAATTTTTTTACAAGAGAAAATATTATTGTCAAGATCATTGAGGAGCAGATTTATCAAGCATCTACAACATCAATCAAGATCATATCATGATGTCAAAGTTTATGCATCTTCATGTCATATTTTGGAGCTAACATTGTGATGCAGGTTTCAAGCATTCAACCATCAAATGAAGTATCAAATCAAGCATCCAATCAAGTCACTTGATGCAATATATAATCCTCAAAGTGATGTGTTAAACTTCAGCCCTCTAAGGGAAGCCATTAAGGGTTTGGTGATTTATGACATAGTCTTTGTTCATTCATCAAATTCCTTTCATTTTTCATTATTTTTCCATCAAGGTTTAATTACCAAATCGGGGTTTGACCAAGGAAAACCCCTATTCACCCAAAAATACAAAAAATTCCCTCTCTTTGTGTGTGCAGATTCATGAGTGAAGAAGGACTTAAATTGGATCAAAAGTGCAATTTTGCAAAGTTGTCAAAATTGTCATCAAAGTTGTTAAGCCACATAAACTCAACTAGAAGATTTATTTCTGACTTTCCAATAGTGGAATCTATAGGAATCAAGAGTGAAAATCCAAGATCTAAGGACCATGAAATTAGGTTTTGGACCCCTGTATAGAGAACCATTTGCCCTAGGTTGAATCTGTCCTGGCAGAACACTCACCAACCACTTTTGGTGATAGGTACACATCAATCTGCCCTTCTCAGATCTACTTGAAAGTTGTTTATGTTTGTGTTATCCTTTATCTCCACATTTCATGCTTTGCATCACATAATTGAGTTCATTAGGCATTTTATTTTCATCTCCCAAAAGTACATTTCAGTCATTTTTTGTCATAAGAAAACAAGAGATACTCCTAATAGGTTTGGCTCACCTCAAGATTGAAAGTCAATCCTATCCTTGGGAGATCTCTTTTTCTAATGAAATTAGGAATGCGTAAACACACCTTTTAATCATTCCACATTGATCACCCCACTTACATTTTTCTTTATTTCATGTTGGTGAACCCGACATTCTTACACTATAAAATTTCTAATTTGGTAGTCTTTTCAAACCCTAGATCTAGATCTTTCATTGCATTAGTTTGTTTTGAATTTCATTAAGGGTTTCAAAATTGCATTTTGCATCATTTAAAATTGCATTTTTCATCACTTAAATTCATAAAAATCCAAAAATATTGCATAAATATTGCATACATCTTGCATGTTAATTGTATTAAGTGTTTTTTGGTCATTTAGATTAAAATTTTAATTAAATTTGTATTCAAAAAATTGTCATTTTTTTCACTTTTTTTCATTAGTTACATTATGATTTAGACATCAAAATATGGAAAATTTTGTCACAGTAATCAAAGTCTACAACCTGAAACAACGAACACAAATAGTAAACTAAACACTTAGATTTTAATTTTAGAAACCTTTGTGCACGGACCCATTCGTCCTTGGGAAAATCTGTCCCTAGATAGGTGTCTTGATAGAATTTTGCATGCATCACTGTCTTTGTTTTGACTTCCTGTTTCTACTGTTCAAACTGTACTTTGAAATTATGAAAAATGGTTATTGTATGAGCAAGAAAATTGTTATTTTGCTTGATTTGTTGAAATTTTTTGAAAAAACATTATTGCGTACATTTCTGAAGCATTGCATATTTTGGAAAAAAAGTTATTGTGTACATTTCTAAAGCATTGCATATTTTGGATATATTACTTCTCATTTTTGCATAAATAGAGCATGTTTCCTTTTCAAACATTTGATTTTCATGGAGTATCACATGGTTTGTATGATTCTATTTTTTCTACTCATGGGCTCATTGCTATCAAGGAAAATGGTAAGGTGTCCACTAAATCTGCTAGTGATAAGAATATTGAGAAAGCTCTTGTAGACAAAATTGAAGAAAAAGACAAATAGGTGATTGACAGCGGATGCTCACATCATATGATTGGTGACAAAAGAAAGTTTATAAACTTGGAGAAATATGATGGCGGTGTTGTAAGATTTGGAGATAACAATGCTAGTGTGATTTATGGCAGAGGCACTATTTCTCTTGGTGGTAAATATAATACTGATGATGTCCTTTATGTTGAAGGATTGAAGAATAATCTATTGAGTGTTGGACAGATGGTCGACAAGGGATACAATCTTCAGTTCAAAGATGAAAAATGCAGGTTACTGGGAAGTTCTGGAAATGTAATTGCTTAAGGTGCAAAGACAAGAGGTAACATTTTTCACCTGAGTGCTACTAGTGAAATTTGTTTAATTGCTCAAGTTGATGTAAGCTGGTTATGGCATAGGAGGTTGTGTCATGTGAATTTTGATAAAAATTTCAAAGTAAGCTCCACTCAAGAAGTTAGATATCTTCCTAAGTTAGTGAAGCCTACTAACACCATATGCAAGGAATGTTAGATGGGAAAGAAACCTAGAATTTATTTTCGGAGAAAACAACATCATTCTAATGGAGTACTAGAGTTGGTGCATACTAATCTATGTGGTCCCTCCAGAATCCTAAGTCTACAAGGAGAAAGGTAATTTATGTTGCTTATTGATGATTACTCTAGAATGATATGGGTTGCTTTCTTGAGAGAAAAACATGAAGCATTAAAAAAGTTCAAAATTTTCAAAGCTATGGAAGAGAATGAGATAGGTTTAAAGATTAAATGTTTAAGATCGGATAGAGGTAGTGAATTCACTTCCTAGGAGTTCAATTCATTCCGTGAAGAGCATGGAATCAGAAGACAATTATCTGATCCCCGAACCCCTCAATAAAATGGATTTGTTGAGAGAAAGAACAAAAAAATTCTAGATGCTGCTAGAACTATGATGTTGGAAGGTAATGTTCCTGACATCTATAGGAGAGAAGCTATAAGTACTATTGTATATACTATCAATTGGGTAAATGCCAATGGTAATTTTGGTAAGACTCCTTTTGAGTTGTGGTTTGGTTACAAACCTACTATTAAATATTTCAAAAACTTTGGTAGTAGATGCTATATCAAGAGAGATGAAGATATTGGAAGTTTTGATGCTAGGAGTGATGAAAGAATATTTTTGGGTTACTCTACTAAGAGCAAGGCCTACCGATGCTATAATAGAAGATTGAGGAAAATGGTTGAAAGTGCAAATGTCAGATTTGATGAAGAAGTGCTGCTAGATCATCCAGATATTGCGGATATGATTTAGATGACCAACATGACAATACTAATAATGGAAAGAATGCTCAGACACAAAATCAAGTTCAAATTGTTTCGGTGAATCAAGAGAATCAAGAAGGAGAAGCTAGTGGAAGTGAAAAAGAAAGAACAAAAGAACCATAAGTTTGAAAGAATCCTAAAGTTCCAAGGTATGCAAAGCTAAATCATTTTGAAAGTCAGATTATAGGAGATAAGAACAAAGGTGACATGCAGACTAGAAGAAGAATTGCAGAAGACTATTGTCTGATTTCCAAGACTGAGCCAAGAAATGTCAATGAATCATGTAAAGATGAATAGTGGATGTAAGAAATGAAGGAAAAACTAATGCAGATAGAGAAAAATGATACATGGATTCTTGTCCCCAAACCTCAGAATAAAAATGTGATTGGAACCAAATGGGTCTTTCAGAATAAGCTGGAAGAACAAGGTGAAGTGGTTAGAAATAAAGCAAGACTGGTATGTAAAGGGTACTCATAGATGAAAGGTATTGATTTTGAGTAAACCTTTGTCCCTGTTGCTAGAATTGAAGCTGTAAGATTATTTCTTTCTTATGCTTCTTTTGAGAACTACAAAGTCTATCAAATGGATGTAAAGTCAACATTTCTAAATGGTGAGCTAGAAGAAGAAGTATATTTTGAGAAACTAGATGGATTTCAACTAAATGACAAAGAAGATATGGTTTTCCGATTGAAGAAAGCACTGTATGGACTCAAGCAAGCCCCTAGAGCCTGGTATGATAGATTGGATAAATACTTGTTGAATTTTGGATTCAATAAATGTACTGCTAACAATAATCTATATTCTAAGATGGATCAGGATAAAGAGTTGATTATTGAAGTCTTTGTTTATGAAATCATTTTTGAAGGTGATAGTGGCTTATATTTGAAGTTTGTTGATGAAATGCAAAGTGAATTTGAAATGTCTATGATTGGAGAGCTGAAATTATTTTTAGGATTGCAAATTACTCAGTTTAAAAATGGAATTTTTATATCTCAGTCTAAATATGTAAGAGAGTTGCTGAAAAACTTTGGCATCGAAGACTCAAAGACAGTTGGTACACCCATGGTAACCGGATGCAAGTTAACACAAAATGATGATTCTCCTAAATAAAATCAAACAAGATACATGTCAATGATTGGTGGATTACTTTATTTGACTCAAACCAGACTAGACATCATGAATATTGTATGTATGGTTGCTAGATATCAAGCTGATCCGAAGGAATCCCATGTGAGTGTTGTGAAGAGAATTTTCAGATACTTGAAAGGGACAATTGATTTTGGTCTTTGGTATCCTAAAGATGATGATCTTACCTTGAGCACCTTTACTGATGCAGATTGGGCAGGAGATGTGGATGACATAAAAAGTACTAGTGGTGGTTCCTTCTTCTTGGGGAAGAAGTTGGTGTCTTGGTTAAGTAAAAAGCAGAATTCTATTTCCTTATCTACCACTAAGGCAAAATATATTGCTGCTGCAAATAATTGCACTCAAGTAATATGGATGAAGCAGATGCTGAGAGATATCAGAATTGAGTATGATGATCCTATTTCTATATTTTGTGATAACTCAAGTGCAATGAACATTTCTAAGAATCCGGTGCTACATTCAAAGAAAAAAACATATATCTATCAAATATCACTTTTTGAGAGACAAAGCGAGTGATAAAGAAGTCAAACTGGAGTATGTGCCTACTAAAGAACAGATTGTAGACATCTTCACTAAGCCATTGCCTAAGGATACTTTTGAGTATCTCAGAGGGAAGTTAGGGGTGATTTCCCCTCCTAATCTGAACTAAGATGTAAGTATTTGCATCAATCAGTGCATTTACAAGCATATCTTGTTTTAGATTGATGTTGTGGTGGCTGCTACTCAGGGGGAGTAGTCAAATGATTTAGATATGTGGTTTAGAGATTTTGTGCCTTTTCCATTGATGTCAAAGGGGGAGAAGAGAAATGTGAAAAACCTTGTAAAAGCTTTGGGGGAGAAGGGCAGAGAAGAGTAATGTACTTGGGGAGAAGAACAACATGAGAAGAGTTAGTTGTGTTGATGGTATTTTTCACATCATGTTTTGCCATCAATGCCAAAGGGGGAGATTGTTGGATGTTGTGGTTATGCTACTGATATGTGGTTGTCATTGATGTCAACACTATTAGCATTTAATGTTTTGAAAGCTGTAAATGTCGAGGATATTAAGAAAATTATATAAACATGTTGCAGGCTGCCTATGAAGCTGTGAAGTTCAGTGTGGTAGAAAATTTGGTATGTTTATATTCAAAAGTTTCACTTTAAAGGGTTTGTTTCTAAGCCTATCTAGTGTATACTTTGGAAGTTTTAGAGGTGCACATCAAGATTTGTGCAAGTTGTGATTTTATGTGTGCCTACAGTTATTTTGTTACTGTAGCTGGTGTTTCTGGAAGAAGAGAATAAAATTTTGGTAATTCTATTTGTTGTGTATGCTCCTACAATGTTCGTTGATGTTTTTAGATCATCATGCTCTATCCTTGTTGCTCATTCATGGTAATCGGTGTGATCGTGATCGAAGATTTTTTTGTTGTGTGTTCGGGTTTTCATGTTCTTGGCGACATGATGGTTGTAGCGTGTTGCGGATCCTTGTGGATTAATATTTTAATGTTTGGCGTGTTCAAGGAATTTTATTTAAAGGTCTTCATTATGTTGTGACCGACTTCAGTTGGTGTGCATTGAGATTTGTTCATGAATTGGGCCGACAGTTTGTAATTTATTCTTTTATTTTTTGCCGACAGAGTTGTTGATGTAATTCCATGTAACAAATATATAAGAGCGATTGTTTCTTCAATTTTAAGTGTGCGAGGTGTGCTCAATGAATGTATGAAAAGTATGAATTCAAAAAGTGTGAATAAATATCAGATCATTCGATTTCAGAGTAGAGTGTGAAGAAGATTGAGCGAAGTGTGAAAAAGTGCTTCTGTGCTGAACCAAAACTGTAATCAAGATTTTGCAGAAGCTAATTTATTAGTTCATATTTTTCAGATGGTTTTAATCTGAATGTTTCTGTAAGGCAGTAAGCATTCCTATTTGAGTAGTGAGCTCTAGGTAGTGTGCCTGAATGCATGTGCATTCCCTATTCATTTTCATTATACTTCTAACAGGGTATAATCTTTTAGATTAACCTCCTCTATGGTTTTTCCCCTAACAGGGTTTCAATGTATAAAACCTTGGTGTTCTTGTGTTTTTGATGTGTTGTTGATTCATGATTTCACTATTAATTATCAGATCTAAGATTAAAGATTAATAAGGTTGAATAATTTTTAAATTCTGTGACAACTGATTCAACCCACCTCTCAATTGTCTATTCTTGTTTTGCCAAAAAGTTACCCTCCTAACATCTATTGGATTTTTAAGAATGTAATAACACAAGAGGATGCAACCATAGACAATCATGACAATCATAGTTTTTCTTCTCTCGATACCTCTCCTACTTGTGATGAAGGTATCTTGGTGTTAGAAGATACAATCATTGAGCATCATGAAAATCTTGTTTGTCCCTCTTCCCCTACCCTAACCACTTGGGAGGATATTATGGTACAAGAGGATGAGATCATTGACACATTTATTAACATCGCCTTGCCTAGTCTCTATTCCTCTCCTAACATCTCTCCCACTTGTGAGAATGCATTAGTGCAAGAGAGCGCAATCGTGGATAATCATGAAAAACCGTAGTTGTTCTTCTCTCGACGCCTCTCCTACTTGCACGGTGAAGGTATCTTGGTGAAATAAGAAACAATCATTGAGAATCATGAGAATTATGTTTTTCCCTCTTCTAATTCTTCTCCAATTTGGGAATATATTGTTCCAAATGAAGATGATATCAAAGATACATTTCTTTCACAATATGGTATAGATGAAGAGGCTAAGTCAACCTTTGAGTCCCCCTCGTTAGAAAATCATCAACAAGAAGTCACATTCGCTGAAGTTATGGACACACAATTGGCCATTAGATATCCAAAACCTCCTCTTGGACCTCCCTAGAGTCCATTAATTATTGGACCTCCTAAGTCACCTCTAGAGCCAATTCTCATTATAAGACCTCCAAAACGTCCAGGGACTATCTTAAATTTTGTAAGGCAACATTATAGTAACAATTTTTTGCATCAATTGAATTATAATAACATTGGTCACACATATAATACAAGGTATAATAGGAAACCACAAACCATACCTACTTCATTACCACTACCACGACCTAATTTCCCTAGTGCTCCTTGTACACATCTAAAAATGGTCACGGTTAACCAAACTTGTTAATTAATTAAATATGAATTATTTAATTAATATTCTTAAGTCATCTACATATAAATAAATTTAATTATTTATTTATATTGTTCATTTTTCCAATTCTTCCAATTTAATTAAATAAATAAGTTTATTTAATTAATGCTATTTTCCTCTCAATTAATTAAATAGATTTCACAATTTATTTATATTAATTATCACAAGTTTAAATTCTAAATTTGAATGATATTCTTCATTTCACATTTAATTAAATATTTTTAATATTTAATTAAAACACTTTCTAAAATTCTTCACTCTTCTCAATAATTAAATATTTTCAAATATTTAATTAAAAAGCTTTTCATTTCTCTCACATAATTAATTTTTTTTAATATTTAATTAAGAAGCTTTTCATTTCCGAGACATAATTAAATATTATCTATTTTAATTATGGACACATCTTCCATTTGTCTCTTAATCTTCCATCTATCTCTTAAAATTCCATCTTCTTTTCAAATTCTCGATCTCTCACCGTTCATCTTAACAAGTCTGAACTCAACCGTTGATCCTGGTCAATTGGATTCTTGCCTTCAAAAATCTATAAATACAGTCCTCTTGTGAGTTGAAAAGGACCTTGAATTCTAGATTTGCATACGTAGTTATTATAGTTACATTTCAGTTTTATCAGCATTTTAGTATCATAGCATTTTAAGTTCTATAGCTTAAATCATATAGTCAAGAATATGCATTTTTAAATCAATCTCGTTCTCCTAAGTTGTCATTTCAACAAGCTGTTGCTTACACAACTGAGAGCCAGTATCTTTTATCAAATCCTTGGAGATAGAGGACGATGGGACGAATTTGAAGAAGCTACTGCCATGAGAGTTTGCATTTATGCTTTCTAGATTAGCTTTCTTTCAATCTAATGTCTCCTCGGTGTGTTAGTTTGCTATTTGATTAGTCCACTTATTCCAACACACATTTTTGGCGCCCATCGTGGGGCTCCCCCCCCCCCGTTTTTAATCTTTTTATTGCAAAAAATATTCTGACAAGTGACGGACTGGAATCACGACTCGATGCATTCAAGCTTTATTTCAGCGCATCCCGGTCCTGTTTCAGTGCATACCCAACCTATTTTGGCACATCCGAAAACTATTTCAGTGCATCTTGGGTATGTTTCGGCGCATTCAGAGACTATTTCGACGCATACCGTAGTGATCTTTTAGTGCATCCGGTAACTGTTTTGGCGCATTTGAGGGTCTGTCCCAGCACACACAGGGAATTTGTAAAACATAAATTTTGATTCTGACGCCATCCGCAGACAAAATTCTTATTTTCAGTTTTTAAGGAAATGAACCAATCCTAGGATAGAAATTTAAAATTTGGAATATATTAATCCTAGGATAGTCACCACATACTATTTTTGTAGTTAAAATGAACTCCATGCCTATTGTGAAGCAACATCTTCACTTAGTTTAAATCATTGTTTACTTTGTTTGTGGCAATAGGTCTATGCTCTCCCCTTAATTGGGTGATCAAAATACCAGACTGCCTTTTCATTTTCATGCAATGTTTATAATTTCTTACATCCTTTAGAAGGCCCGCCGTAGTGGGAAAAAGTACTCACCCTACAGGAACGACCTAGCTGGGAACAACCAAAGCCAGGTTTTCCAACCCACTATAATCAAAAACGAATTTGGGGAAAGTCCACAATTCGACGACAGTGTGTAGGATAACCATCCCCAAAATCTTTGTTCTAAAGATTGGGAGGTCTCTTGAGGGAGTTTATCTATTGCCACACTGAATGAAATCTTGACTACAAAGCATATTGTAGAAAGCCAACCGTGTCAGTAACCAAACATCATTTTAATCACAGTGCAAGGGGAGGGAAGAATTTTCCCCCAAGACACTCACCATATAGTCGCCACAGATTGTTTGCTCAGGGGATTCGGTATCCACTTCCGTCACCTTGAGTATGCACCTGGAAAAGACAAAAACACGAGCGCCCTCAAGGGGGTGACATGGTTGTGTGAGTCGACGTGATTTTAAGTTGTGGGTTGTGGTTACTATGATGACCTATTTGATAAATTAAGAGTGAGTTTGACTGAATTGCTTATCTTGTTCAAAACAGGTGAAATTATCAAGAATATGCACTCTTTGTTTAGATTTTAGGATTAACAAAACAACTGTTTGCTTCTCTATGTTGTGTTTTTCACATTTAAATCAGATTAAGATCATCCAAAAATATCAAAACTATCCAAACATGTCTGTCTCAGAGGTCTAGCAGATATTTTAGCGCATCCCGGGTCTGTTTTGGCACATTACTACTCTATTTCGGCACATTGCTGCTTTGTTTCGGCACATTGATGCTCTGTTTCAGCACATCTATGCTCTGTTTCAAAGCATCTATGCTCTATTCTGACGCATTTGTGCTCTGTTTTAGCACATCTGTGCTCTGTTTCGGCGCATCTGTGCTCTGTTTCGGTACATTGCTGCTTTGTTTTGGCGCATCTGTGCTCTGTTCCGGCACATCTGTGCTCTATTTCGACGCATATGTGCTCTGTTTCGACACATTGTTGCTCTGTTTCGACACATTGCTTCTCTGTTTCGACGCATCTGTGCTCTGTTTCAGTGCATTTGTGCTATGTTTTGGCACATAGGAAGTCTGTTTTGGTGCATTCAGTCTCTATTTTGGCGCATCCATTTTTCGAGCCTAGGTAATTTTCTAACATTCAGAAATCAAATCTTATCAGTCTAGTCTTTCCCATTCTAAGAGTTTGGAAGTCTACAACCTTTGCCAAGAAGTCTCTAGAAAGAAAAATTAGAAAGCCAAAGAAATCCCTCAGTTGCAAGAAGTTGTTGAAGAAGAGGAAATTTCTATACCAAAGTTGAAAGGTCTCGCTTGAACATAGGACCTTTATTCATCGATATCATGACTATATTAGAGGTTTCACTGATGATTATGTTGTAGAACCTTTGTACTCACGAGCCTTTTTTCAAAGAAGAGCCCTTTTCTCAAAGGCACAACCACAGTCAACGTATTCATCTTTCTTATATTCCCCAACCTATAATTACTTACGCTACTCATCCCAGTCAAATTCTGCAATAGAGAGCTCAAGCACATTAGGCATCCATCAAATCCATCTTCTTACGAAGCTTCGATCAAACCTCACAAAGTGAAAAATCATCTTCATTTTTGATCTTTGGTTTACTTCCTGCCAATAGTATTTTCATCCTTTCAATCAGGGAATCACGAGCTAAAGATTAAAAATAAATAAAAAATCTTTTAAGTCATAGAATCTTCATTCTATCCTGACTTTCATATTCATCAAACATTTGCACTATTTCATCCCTTTGATCAAGGTTAGTAGAATTTGAGTAACGTTTATGCCTTTTGTTACGAGATCTAAAAAGCACATAAAGAAAGACGAAAGCATAGTAAGTGGAATGGGTGATAATAGTGAGAGGGAAGAGATTCCTTGGCGTAGTTCAAATACTGAAGAGATAACAGAAGAAAAGCTCCAAGAAGTAGAACAGGATCCCCAATTCCATACTCTTATGGAAAGGATTTTAGAACGAAACAAGGAAAGATATTTCCTTTCATTAACTAATCAAGGAGCTAAGTTACCTACTGATTTTGACACAGAAGGGATTAAAGAGAATCCTGAAATTCCTCTCACTAATTTTGGTGCCCTTACTCAACAGATAAAGGAATTAAAAGGGAAAATAAAAGAAATGCAAGGGGGTACAACGAAGAAGCATGTTTTGGATGACATATGTCCTTATCCATTTGATAGGAGTCTTTGAATGATTCCTTTTCTGAAACATTGTGAAATCCCTAAATTTGATAGGTATAATGGGAAAACTGACCCCATTGAGCATGTGAGGGATTTCCGAAATATGAGCTTAGAATTTGCTCATGAAGATACCTACTTAATGTGATTGTTTGCACGAAGTCTGGGTGGAAAATCCATGGAGTGGCTTTCAAATATCACTCCCCCCATCAAAACCTTTGAGGAGTTAATAAAAAAGTTTATATCACAGTACTCCTACAACATCCAACACCAGATAACCATGCTTGATCTTTGTAAAGTAAAACAAAAAGTAGGGGAATCTTTCACCACATTTTTACAAAGGTGGATAAGGGTGTTTGCTATATACTCCTGCCCTGTTCCTGAAAAAGAAAAGATAGAGATCTTTATTGATAGTTTGAATCAAGAAATGAATTACAGACTGAACCTTCATTGTCCTCAATCATTTGAAAAATTGATTGAAAATGTGATTATTATCGAAGGTGCTTTGATCAAGTGTGGAGCTCTGAAAATTTGATAAAGATGGTTCAAATTCATACAATAACAACAACAACCATAGTAACAACAATGACAAGTCACGATTTTGGACCCAAAATAAAAATGTTGTGAATGATGGGGTGATAGGTGCTAACAACGTAAATGCGAAGCCTACCATCTTTAATGTGTCAGGTGTTCAATGTAGCAATAATGTTGGAAATTCTAGCACCCAAGGCAATGTTTCCAATCAAGGAAACACAACTAACAATCGTAGAAATAATTTTGGCAATAATCAAAATTCAAATACGCCCATATCTTCATATTATTCAAATCGACGGAGTTTTACTCCCTTGGGCCAATCTTTGGAATCCATTCTCAAAGAGTTATTAAATCAAAATGCTATTACATTGCCACCGCAAAGAGACTATGAGCCTCGAGTTAAACCACCATCGTGGAATGACTCACACTTTTGTGATTATCATAGGTGTAAAGGTCATAAGACAAATAATTTCCAAGGGTTGAAGAATAT
This sequence comes from Sequoiadendron giganteum, assembly GCA_007115665.2. Lineage (NCBI taxonomy): Eukaryota > Viridiplantae > Streptophyta > Pinopsida > Cupressales > Cupressaceae > Sequoiadendron > Sequoiadendron giganteum. Next base: position 6,365,208 of record CM021109.1, read on the forward strand.
TTTTCAGGATTTGATTGATAACCATACCATCATGGTTGAGGGACATAATGTCAATAATGACCATCAAGCATTCAAGAATCCACTCCCTAATTATCAAAAAGGGGAATATTTGGGTGATAAAGGCAAGAAGGTTAATTATATCCATGACGTCATTATCAATCATATTTATATTGATGATCCTCAAATCAACATTATCCAAATCAAAGGTAAGCAAGAATATCAAGAGGTCAATGCTATGACAAGGGGACAAGCCAAAATCATTATCAAAGGAAGCTCATCTAAAGCAGCAATAGCCCCTCCAAACCAATACAATCTGGTTGATCAACTGTGAAAAACATCAGCCCAAATTTCTATCTTGGAACTTTTAAAGTTGTCACCTGCCCATAAGGACATTCTGGAAAAGGCACTTGTTGATAAAACTGTATCCCCTAATCTGGATATCAATAAATTTCAAGCTATGGTGGGACACTTGTCCTCCTACACATGTTTATCTTTTTTTGAAAAAGATGATTCATCCTTAACCCATCCACATAATTTATCACTCTACTTAGAGGTCATGGTTCACAAAGCCTGCATTAGACGTGTCCTAATTGATGGGGGAGCCAGATTAAACATTTGTACTTTAAAATTGGTCCTCGCTTTGGGATATTCTGAAGAATCCATAGATCCACGAAGAAAGATTACAATCAAGGCATATGATGATGAAGAAAGGACTTCCAAAGGCCTCATCATGCTACCAATCAAAGTGGGACCTATTGTGAAGAATACCTTTTGTCAGGTTCTAGATCGAGATCTAACCTATAACATACTCTTGGGTCATCCATGGATCCATGACATGCAAGCTGTTCCATCTACTTATCATCAATGCTTAAAGTTTCCATATGTTGGACAGGAAGTAACAATACCTGCTGATCACATTAGCAGTCAAACTTTCTCTAACCTTAGAACAACTCAAGACACGCTCATCCCACACAATAAAGAGGCTTTGGCCATCTCTACCTCCAAGTACCATGAACAAGCAAGTGAAATGATAAGTAATTTTGGCACCAAGCTAAAATTGAAAGATAATGGAGTGGGAGAATATTCTTTATCTCTCTATAATTTACCCATATCTCCAAGATCCCATGGTCAACCCTCAACTTCCATACAATAGGCGACAACAACTTTAGCCTCAACTTCAGCTCCCATCACCAAGTTTAATGGGACATTTATCAAAGAAAATGAAATGGAAGATAGAGCTATCCTTGATTGGCTCTATAAAGATGAAGAAGAATCAGTACTACATGTCAAGTTTCCCACAAAACAATATGGAAAAGGTTATGCTATCATGCAACAAATGGGTTATGAAGGAAATGGCCCTATAGGTAAAAGGAAAGAGGGTATTGTTGAACCTGTCCAACTAAAAACAATGCACCCAAAAGATAAGACTAGGTTAGGATATGGTGAAGATACTAAGGAATAAGTAGCACAAAGGTCATCAAATAAGGAGTTAGCTGAATCAATTCTGAGAATTCAAGCAAACAATTCTGACACTGACTCTAATGAATATGAATGGGATGACTTCTCTGACAGTACTTTCATCTTAGAGAAAAGGGTAGACGTCATACACAAATTCTCACCCGCATTCTTACAAGGGGAAAGCTCAAGGCCTCCGCTCGATTATGTTCTACAAAGAAATCATGACTCAAGTGAGACCGATTCGATTCAAAGTGAAACAGATTATCCACAAGAGGATACCATCTTAGATCTCCCCTATGATGACGTTAACGATCGCATCTTGACCCTTATGGCTAGTGACCTTACTCATCCTAATGATTCATTTCCTTTGGTACATCCCAAACTCATTGATTGGGAACAAGTCGCACCCATTGATTTTCCAACTTTTCCAAATGATGAAACCATAATAAACTTTCTTTGTTCATCCCATCCCGAAACAAGTTCCACCAGGGAATCACAAGATCAGAGTTTTCGATAGGAAAGTGCCAAGTTTCTTAGCTATGAAATAATTAATATAAAAGAAAGATCTAATGGTGAAAACCTAACAAAGGCAGTATTAGATCAAGAAAAGAGAAAAATAAAAAGCGTATCCAATGGTGAAAACCTTTCAAAGGCGCCAGAGGATGGGTAACTTGACACTCTTCCGGAGCATTATCAGGAAAGGTCTTCCATTCTAATTGAACCAATAAAGGCACTCGATATAGGTACTACAAAAAAACCCAAAGTTTTGCAATTGGCTGCATCTCTAATAGACGAAGAAGTACCTAGGTTCACATAATTTCTCAAAGATAATCAAATTAGTTTTACATGGTCCTACACAGATATGCCTGGATTGGATCCAGATCTCATCATGATATACCAACATGCAATGACAACGATTTTTCATGATATGATGCATACATTCATGGAAGATTATGTTGATGAACTCCTCGCCAAATCTAACACCAGAGAAGGACACATAGATATCTTATTAAAAATATTCAAAAGAATGGAAAAATTCAAAGTGAGACTTAACCCTAAGAAATGTGTTTTTGGAGTGAAATTTGGAAAGCTATTAGGTTACATTGTATTAGAAAAGGGAATTGAAGTGGATCTAGCTAAGGTACAAGCGATTCTTGATATGCCACCACCAAGGAACATTTTTCAACTACGATCTTTACAGGGAATGTTACAATCCATTCGAAGATTCATTGCTCAACTGGCGGATAAAAGTTTACCATTTACACATCTCTTACACAAGAACATTCCATTTAAATGGGAGGACAAATGTGAAGCAACATTTGATTAGATAAAGCAGTATCTCATGAATCCACCAGTATTGATTCCACTAGTACAAGGAGTGCCTCTTATATTATATATTGCCACCACAGAGGTATCTTTAGGAGCATTATTGGCACAGGAAGACAACTCAGGAAAAGAGCGAGCAATTTATTACATCAGTCAAACATTGAAAAGTCATGAGTTGAATTATACTTTCATTGAAAAAGCTTGCTTAGTAGTAGTATTCACTTCTCAAAAGTTACGACACTACATGTTAGCACATACAATAAAGCTTGTGACTAAGATTGACCCACTCAAATATCTTCTAAGGCAACCTTAACTGGCAGGTTGGCTAAATGGGTCATGATCCTGAGCGAATTTGACATTCATTATGTGGATCACAAAGCCATAAAAGGACAGGCAATTGTGGATCAATTAGCAGAAGCACCAATATCGGCATAACACCCAATACACATTGAATTTCCTAATGCCGATGTATTCACAACAATTATCCAGCAATCATGGGCACTCTACTTTGATGGTTCTTACACTCAACATGGTTTAGGAGCAGGGATTCTTTTTATTACACCTCAAGGACATACAATTCCAAAATCTTATCAGCTAGTGTTTCCATGCACCAACAACATAGCTGAATATGAGGCATTAGTAATTGGCATGAAGATTGCAGTAGACTGGAAAATCACCGAACTTCAGGTTTTTGGTGATTCACAACTTGTTATAAATCAAATCAATGATGAATATCACACTAAAGATGACAAGTTGATACCTTACAAAAGAATGGTGGACGACTTAAAGAAATACTTTATTAATATCAAGTTCATACAGATTCCATGTATTGATAATAAAGCAGCAGATGCTATGGCTACAATCGCCTCTCTACTCTAGTTAATAGAAAATCAAACACGATACGATTTCCTGGTGGAACAGCCCATGACAATCCTGAAACTCAAGTCATTTTCCACTTAACCAGTTCTAATTCTTCCTTATATAGCAAAATTTACACTTACCTAAAGGATACTATTTTACCCTTAAAATTGTCTAGGAATCAGAAAAGAAATTTCATCCGTCAATCATCCCGCTACACCTTAATTGCTGACATCTTATATCGGTGTGGACTGGATGGTACCCTTCTTAGATGTCTCGAATGCGATGAATCTAAAAAGGCCTTACAAGAAGTACGCGGTGGAATTTGTGGGACCCACTCAAGTGGACTAACCTTAGTAAAGAAACTTGTTCAATTGGGTTATTATGGGCCGACCATGGAGAAGGAATCATTCATCTTTGTGAAGAAATGTGAAAAATTTCAGATTCATGGGAATCTCATTCATGCTCCGGCTCAGGAATTACAACCCTTCACCATGACATGGCCTTTCACTCAGTGGGGATTGGACTTGGTTGGAAAGATATACCCATCATCTTCAAATGGACATAAATTTATCATTACAGCCACTGAGTATTTCACTAAGTGGATTGAAGCTGTTCCCTTGACAACTGTTACTGGCAAACAAATTTCTTCATTCATTTTGAACTATATCATCTACCGATATGGTATTCCCAACTCTATTATTACAGACAATGGAAGACCCTTTAAAAATCAGGATGTAGACGAGCTATGTGAAAGATTTCGCATCCAAAACAGATTCTCTACGCCTTACTATCCACAAGGGAATGGTCAAGCTGAAGCTTCAAATAAAACAATTCTCAAGATTTTGAAGAAAACAGTGAATGAAGCCGGTCGAGATTGGCATGTCCAATTGAATCCAGCATTATGGGCACACAGAACAAGTATTCGCACACCGACAGGAGCTACTCCTTATGCTTTGGTCTATGGAGTAGAAGCTATTCTACCACTGGAAGTTGAGATTCCTTCACTTCGAGTATCACTCAAAGGGTTAATCAATGATGAAGATTGTCGAGTATCAAGATTGCAAGAACTAGAACTGCTTGATGAATGGCATCAAACTGCAGTTAATCATTTGAAGGGATATCAACAAGTTATGGCCCGCAACTACAATCATAGAGTGAAACCACAAAATTTTCAAGTGGGTGACTTGGTTCTCAAAGAAAACCCTCGAAATCAACAGGATCGGGAAAAGAAAGGCAAGTTCAAACCTAATTGGCTGGGCCTTTTCGTTATCATTACAACGAACCCATCGGGGGGATATCAGTTATCAATTGCAGAAGGGGACCTGTTTGAAGATCCAACCAACAACATTCATCTGAAGAAGTTCTATGCCTGAGAAAATATCAAAAACAATATAAAAAGTCCTGAAAAAAATAAAAATAAAAAAACATAAAATAAAATAAAAAAAGAAAAAGAAAAAAAGAGCCAAAATACAAAAAAATCAAATAAAGAAAAAAATCGTTGCCTTGATGAAAACATGGCAAACAGGCGTCTTGGTAAATAGAAAAGAAATCAGGAAATTAGGAAAAAGTGCAATAAAAATAAACGATGAAAACCTGGCAAACAGGCATTGTTTGTGATTTTATTTGGCTCTCTCATCTATTAGGGTTCATTCTACATATCCATCTTTTCATCGGCATCACACACACACCTCACCATCGCATTCACATCACATCATCTCCTTGAAACAAACAAGGATCTCATCGTGGCTTGATGATTTGAGGGTTATCCTTAGCAGTAGTTGTGTCTAGCAAGAGTCAAAGTACGAGGTCACTAGGGGGCAGTTCGCTTCTTGGAGCTTTTCTAACAGGTAGTCGGCAACATGTGTCTAAAATCAGAACATTGGAGTAGCAAGCCTTGTCCAATCAAACAGAGTCTATACAACTGTTTGATAGAAACAAAGTGGATGATCTTAATCTGAATAAAATGAATGACAAACTTAAAAGCATAAGTTGGAAATTGTTGTTTTGATATTTGATGACATCATATCTTTGGAGTGGTTCAATGATGTATTGAACTAGAATCACAAGGAAGAAGTATGATTTTTCTTTGCTTGCTGTTTGTAAGCTAATCATTAGTATTGTGCAAATTTGTTGTGGGACATGCTCTACAACGTATCATTGATGATATTTTGGAATTTTCATAGGAAAATGGTTAACTTTTGTCTATTTATGCAAACAATACTCAGGTCATCTTGGTTCAATTATACCTCGATGCTTGTATTAACTTGCTATATCAAACACCATGAAAGCGGTACTCAGGTCATCATTGGTGCTAACATACCCTTTGATGCTTGTACTAACTTTCAACATATCAAAAAGTTCAATGATGAAAATCAAGCACAACATGAAATGACAATAAGGAGAATGGTTCATTATTGCATTTTAGGGTTGCATAATTCATCTAGATTTGCATTTTGGGGGCTATTTCAATAGATTTTTGAAGGATTGGTAAAATTCTCATATATCTTTTAAAAACAAAAATTGAGTACGACTGGACATTTGTTCCATCTCATTTCATTATCATTCACATCATTTCACCATCATTCATTATCATTATTCATGCATTCACATTTTACATCATCATTTTATTATCAGTTCATCATATTCATATTAAGTGCATAATTCATTCATTTCATAATTCATCTCATATTATCACTTCATCACATTAACATTTCCACTTGCATACACATCATATCACATACATAAACATTCATAATAAGGTTGCATCCATTCCATTCATTTTTCATTCATCATTTAGGATATCATGTTCATTTCCATTACATCATGCATTATTGGTTCACCAATTATGGCATTATCACTATCATCATAGTACATCATTATTCATGTCATATCATTCATTAAGTAATCATATCATTTATCCATTTCCATTTTAACCATTTATCATTACATCATATCATTTTCACATCATTAAAATCATTTCATTAGATCTTACATCTTGCATTCATTATGAAGGAAAATCAATTTTCAAAATTGCATCATATGTCATCATATTAGAATCATTTCATTACATCTTACATCCTGCATTATCATACATAAAATGAAAGAAAATCATTTACATCATCATTTGCATCAAAATACATCACGAAAATCATACATGACATAGCATATAGAAATAAAGCATGCATCCATCACATGAGCATAAATCATCCATAACATATACATAATCGAATCACCACTGCATCTCATAAATCTCATCAAAACAAATGTCTAGAAATACAAGGATATCAAATGTTTCAACAAGATATATCAAATACAATGGCATAAATGTGTACAACATGTACATCACTGAGGGGCATTTGGTCGAGGCACATGGCTACTATTGCCTCCTGAGGTAGTAGGTCTCAATGGATCTTTGCTCCCAGAAGCTTTGATCTATTTTCTAACTGGTTGACCCACACTCCTGGTAGCACTTCTGGAATGACTGTGTGAATGGGTCCAAGACTGAGTACTTGACTGTGTAAAGGCAATCCTCCTCTCAGGTGGTACTGCCTCGAAGTATCTCATCCTATAATACTCGGCCTCCTGAGCAGTCTCTAGTCCCTCTGCAACAACCTCTCCAATAGAGGTGCTCTCAACTGATCTGAGAAGTCTCTTGGCTAACCCCTCAGCCTGTATGCATCTCTCTCAAAAATTGTGTCTCTTGGTAGTAAGCTGAGCTACCTATGGGTTAGGAGGTAGTGGTTGTGCAACCTGTGCCTGTAGCTAACTAATTGTCCCCTGAGCCTGTGCCAACTGAATCTGTAAAGTTTGAACCTCTGCCTGCAAAACATCTATCTGTCCCTGTGAAGGAGCCCTGATAATGATCCGTGGAGCTGAAGTACTCGACTGGTCCACTACTCTTGAGGTCCGTGGCCTCGTCCTGAAGGGAACATCAAATAAATATCTTTGTCCTCCACCCCCACCACCTCCATCATCCCCACTATCATCACTGCTATCATCTTGGCTACTAGAGTAATCCCCCTCATCTCCCCCCTCATCAATATCCATGGCCGCTGCATCCTCTGCATGTTCCTACCCTATGGCTACCTATGCCTGTTCCTGCCCTCGTCCTCGCTGTATGATCAGTCCTCCCAATAATGGAGCAGATTCCTCAGGACTGGTAAACCTCGAAAAGGGATGTGTGTAAAAGAATGCGGCATAATCATCTACCATCCCTGCATCTATAACCTCTAGATGCATGGCCCACTAAGCTGGTTGTAACTCAAAGTACTCTGCTCGGGCCGCCTCGATGGTAACAATAGGACCCCACTCTGGTACATCCTACCAGCGTCTGGCATAATGTGCCACACCCTACGACATCATATGAACTAGCTTGAGTGCCTCAAGACTCTCATCACTAGAAATTGATCAATAATATAGGGAGTCCGCCCGATCAAATATCTGGATCTGGTAACATATGGCAGCTCTATATCATCTGTCTCCCATGGATCGCAATCTACATATGGTCTCCAGATGACTGTATCCAGATCATCTAACACGCGCTGCCAATACTCCAACTTGCCCAACCTCGGTTGGACAAGCGGCCCTGTGTATGCATAGACATATGGGAACCCAAGGGGATGATCCCTCTGAACAATGGGACGTGTGATGGCAAAATGCTCCCATGCGAATATCTGTAAAAGAGTAACTCCGCAAGAGAGACTCTTCCCATCTGTGTACACGACCTGATGAAGATCGTGGTACAAATGGGCAAGCATACATGAGCCCCATGCATATCTAGTCTTGGATGGAGAAGCATATCCTCCAGAATCCTGCCCCAACCAACTGATAGTCCCTTTTCCCTATGATCAAGACAAAGGAAACCACTGATCATACCTGCTAAGACTAATGACTGCAGGGCATATCTCTCCACCATCTCCTTCCAGGGAATCTCATATTTGGAGACATGAGGATCCTGGAAGACTCGTCTAAAAGCATAGGTCCCTCCAATCTCCTTGTGATCATAGATCACAAGCTCTCCAACTACAGGAATACCCAGAATCCTGTACACATCCTCTAGTGTCACTGTGATCTCTCCTGTTGGAAAATGGAAGGTGTTATGCTCACTATGCCACCTCTCAGCCAAAGCAGTCAACAACACTCTGTTGACCCGATACTGTAGGATACTCAACATAGCTCTCAAACCACACTGTTTTATAACTCCTAAATCCTCATGGGACAATCGAGGAATCATCTCCCATGTCTGAGGAAATCTCTCTCTAATCTGGAGAAGGTTAAATTCCTCCTTTACAACATCATCAAAAAATCATGCAAATCAATCAGCAAGGGATATATCAATCAATTAGTACATCATCAAGCAAGTTCAAATCAAATCAATCAACACCTATTTTCTTTACAGATCGCATGGAAGCAAATTTATCAATCAACACCTATTTGCTTTACATATCGCATGGAAGCAAATTTATCAATCATTTCTACTATTTATTTTTCATATCGCATGGAAACAAATTTAACAGTCAACATGGCTCAATATATATGTATTTGACTTTCAATCGGGAAAAAAAATCTATCATTACTATTTGTTTTCATATCGCATGAAAGCAAATTTATCAAACCTATTTGTTCTTCAAGCACGAAGACAAATTGATCAAATCAAGCTACTCTATCCTTGATGTTATTCAAAAGCATAAAATTAGTTGACTAATCTAGCAACACTCATCAAGCACTTTATCAATGTTTCTTCAAAATTTCAAATTCGAGAAAAATCCCTAGATGTGCCAAAATAGATCATCGATGCGCTAAACCCTATATGCACAATTCTAAACTACGGATGCGCTAAAATAGATCTGCCATGCGCAACTGCGTCAATGCATGACTCTATCTACTATATGCGCCAAAGCAGACCTTCTATGTGCTATTTCATCTATGCGCTATTTTATCCCTCAAATGCGCTATAACAGTCATCTTATGCGCCATTTTACCCTATGTGCTAATCTAGCATCCTACACGGGCAACATTTCTATATGCGCTATTACAGGTACCCTATGCGCCATTCTATGCTATGTGTTACCCTGGATGCGTGACTTTATCTACCCTATGCGCTAAACTATGAATCATATGCGCAAAACCAAGATGCTAAAAATTTAAAATTTACAAAAAATGTGTAAAATCATCAAAAAAAAAATTATGAAGAGGATTAGGTCGACTTACCGGAGGTCTGTATGCAGCTGGTCTCTAATACAGGTGGGCTCACTCAAATTTGTGGTGCTCATAATGGATCGGCATCGCGAATATCTCTCTCAGAGCTCTGAAATTTACCAAAGGTTACTGTTCAAATGACAATGAATTTTCACCCTTTTCACCTTTTAAGGGGGTAAAAGTGTGAAAATATTCAATTTTTTGCTAAGGCAAAGCACTATTTCGAGAGCTAAATCATGAATTCTCCTCCGAAAATCATGCTGATTCTTTTATCATGCGATTTATCTCTCGAGGGGGCATATAGCATTGGTAATTTCTAAAAATTTGGGGCAAAATTCTTTGAAGCAATGCGTAAAACACATCACTTCAAAGAGGGGCAAAATGTACACATCTAAAAATGGTCACGGTTAACCAAACCTTTTAATTAATTAAATATGAATTATTTAATTAATATTCTTAAGTCATCTACATATAAATAAATTTAATTATTTATTTATATTGTTCATTTTTCCAATTCTTCCAGTTTAATTAAATAAATAAGTTTATTTAATTAATGCTATTTTCCTCTTAATTAATTAAATAGATTTCACAATTTATTTATATTAATTATCACAAGTTTAAATTCTAAATTTAAATGATATTCTTTATTTCACATTTAATTAAATAATTTTAATGTTTAATTAAATAATTTTAATGTTTAATTAAAACACTTTCTGAAATTCTTCACTCTTCTCAATAATTAAATATTTTCAAATATTTAATTAAAAATCTTTTCATTTTTCTCACATAATTAAATATTTTTAATATTTAATTAAGAAGCTTTTCATTTCTCTCACATAATTAAATATTTTTAATATTTAATTAAGGAGCTTTTCATTTCCCACACATAATTAAATATTATCTATTTTAATTATGGACACATCTTCCATTTGTCTCTTAATCTTCCATCTATCTCTTAAAATTTCATCTTCTTTTCAAATTCTCAATCTCTCACCGTTCATCTTAACAGGTTTGAACTCAACTGTTGATCTTGGCCAATTGGATTCTTTCCTTCAAAAATCTATAAATATAGTCCTCTTGTGAGTTGAAAAGGACCTCAAATTCTAGATTTTCATACGTAGTTGTTATAGTTACATTTCAGTTTTATTAGCATTTTAGTATCATAGCATTTTAAGTTCTATACCTTAAATCATATAGTCAGGAATATGCATTTTTAAATCAATCTCGTTCTCCTAAGTTGTCATTTCAACAAGCTGCTGCTTACACAACTGAGAGCCAGTATCTTTTATCAAATCCTTAGAGATAGAGGACGATGAGACGAATTTGAAGAAGCTGTTGCCATGAGAGTTTGCATTTATGCTTTCTAGATTAGCTTTCTTTCAATCTAATGTCTCCTCGGTGTGTTAGTTTGCTATTTGATTAGTCAAATTATTCCAACACACACTCCTCATTTTCCTTTGCACAATGGAAAGGAGTATGATCTTGTGGAACAACTTAGAAACACTCCTATTAAGATTTCCTTATGGGATCTCATTCAAGCATCACCTAATTATTATAACATGCTTCAAAATTATTCGCAACAAGTTGTTATTCCTCCTAGTGCACAACCAAATGATCTAGCAACCCTAATTCAAGGAATGAACTCGATCAACTTAGACATTACCTTTCATGAAGATGAGTTACCTCCATTGGAAGTGCAAAAAAAAAAAATTGTTTTCATGATAGTGGCTCTTATTAACAATAATGGTCATATTATTGGAATTAGGCGTACCCTCATTGATAATGGTTTATCACTCAATGTTTGTAGTGTAAGCCTTATAAACAAGTTGAGAGTACAAAATATTCAAATTCAACTCGATTCTTTATCTATTCATGGATTTGATAATGTGGGGAAACAACCGCCCGGTGTGATAAAATTGCCTGTAGAAGTAGGAAAGATTACATTGCAAACTCCAATTGATGTTATTGGTCTCAAGAAATCTCATATAATATTCTCCTAGGTAGACCTTGATTCATGCAATGAATGTGGTTCCTTTCATGTTACATCATCTAATAAAATACACTTACAACAACAAGGTTTACACAATAAAAGCTAGCATGCAATCATATCACAATTATTTGTAAATTGAAACCGGAATCAAAATTTCTCTTACAACATTGACACTAACTAAAAAAGTGGAAATGATTCAAGAAGTATAAGAGAAATCAATCACAAAACTATTGGATAAGGATTGGGGTTTGTTGGATTTTACACCTACATTCATGGGAGAATACAAGATTACACACAAATTAGGAAAATAAAAAGAAGCTGACATAATATCAACACAAGACAAGTCATCAAAACCAGGTGAGCCCACAAACTTTATCAAAAAAGAGGAAAACAAGAACTATACATCCACATATGATGAGTGTGATCATGAGAAACCACCAAATCCAAAAGAAATGAAAAAACTTAATGGAAGAGGTTACAAAATTTTGAAACATCTTGGCTATAATGGAAAAGGATGTGGTGTTAAAGAACAAGGTATTTGTGTCCCTATTGAGCCTACCCCACAAGAACAAACAAGAGGTCTTGGTTATTGTCCTCGAAAGAAATGAAATCATTAAAGAAACCTTCGCTTAATATCAATGTCATCTCGCACAACAATCCTAGGAAAAATATTGACTCATCTTCAAACACATGTCTTAGCGATGATTGTGGTTTATTAGATTTTACACCATCCTTTAAGGGAGGGTACAAAATTTCACAATCTAAAGAGTCTTGTGTATGTATGACACCTTGTACTAAGCAAGAAATATCTCTGTCACAAAAGAAAGGAACATATTCTACTATTGATCAAGAGGATACCTTGTTGAGGCTTCTCCAAGTTCGCTTGATATCTCTCCCTCCAAGAACATCAAAGAAAATTTACAAAAAAAGTTCGTTTTGTGCATATCATCGAGTACATGGTCATTCAACCAATGAATGTAAGGATTTGAGTAATAAAATTCAAAATCTTAAGGATGGCGGTGCTTTTTTTTTGATGCACCTATTTCCTCTAATTGATACTGATTTTCATCCTATCATGTTGCTCATCACTAGGTGGCATTGGTATCTTTATGTGTCTTGCTCATTGCCAATCATGGTAGTGCAATCTTGGGTGCAACCATATTTATCTTGGAAACAACATGATAGTTATTGATGATTGTCTTTGTCTCTATGATTGGGGGGCAAGGATAACTAGTTTTTGGGAGATGTACATTCTTTTCAAGGATCCCCCTTCCTCTCTTTCTACTTAAAATACTAACATAGCAAGTATGTTGACATTTTAAGTGGGGGACATATTTTCCCCCATTCATTGTTTGCATGTTCCCTTCTTAGTGATGATAGCATACATCTCCTAGGAAGTGTGATAATTACATTGGCATTATATTATTGACATTGGAATTATTTCATTTTGGTATTAACGTTTTGACATTTCTTGCTTCACTTTGTTCACAAAGAGAGGTTAAATTTAGTGTAGCATTTCTTGATCATGTTGTGGCACCTTATCAAGGTTATTAGGGAGTATAAATTTTGGTATGGTTGACGTATGAGAGCTTGTAAACCTAGCATGACTTGCAGATCACCAATTTTTTTGTGGGATCACACTTGTAAACCTAGTGTGTGTTTCTCATATTTGTCTTGGGGGATCACTTAGTGTATATTGGACTGCACTAGCCCTTGTGAGCATATTTTTCATCGCCTACCTAGCATAAAAAAACTTGCTTTTCTGTAGAGCAATGTGTTTAATAATTGATTCTACATCTTTATGAGTGTATTTGTTGGATACGGCCTAATACAACTTGCTAGTTCATATTTTTTTGCATTAATTTTGACATTGTATGATTATGTATTTTATTTTGCTGTACTTGATATATTACACTCTCTTGTGTGTCCTTTTGTGCTTATGTTGGTTTGTCATGGGATATTAATCTTGGGGGCTTGTCCACCTCCTTGATCCTTGTCATCCTATGCCATCAAAATTTGTGCACTTGGACCCCTCTTGACATATGTTTGTCTACTTTAGTGTGAGTCTAAGCATAAGTTCACTAAAGTGGGGGCTAAATATAGTGTAGAAAAATGTACTCCTTTATATTTTCACACTATCTTTGGGCCCCTTAGTTAAATTGGACTTAATTAAGCTTCTAATTGACTAGATTATGCATTCCTACCTTATTATTCCCATTTTCTGAAAGAGAAACTTATATTAAACTATTTCCATCATTAGTTAAAACATCTTTGATTATGTGTGTCTTGGAATTAGGGTCCAAGACCCATTCACCAAGTGCAAAGACCCAATTTAAAATATGTTTTTGAACACATTTTAATGATTTAAATTCAAGTTACAAATTTTGGCTTGTGGAATCTTATTTATGGGAAATTAGATAAACATCTATAAATACAATTATTTTATCAATTCAAATCATCTAGGATTAAGGAAACTTTTACAAGAGAAAATATTAATGTCTAGAGCACTGAGGAGCAGATTTATCAAGCATCTATAGTAGCAATCAAGATCATATCATCATGTCAAAGTTTATGCATCTTCATCTCATGTTTTGGAGCTAACATTGTGATGTAGGTCTCAAGCATTCAAGCATCAAATACAACATCCAATCAAGCCATTTCATGCAAGATCTAATCCTTAGAGTGATGTGTTAGACTGCAATCCTTTAAGGGCACCCATTAAGGTTTGGTGAGTTGTGACATAGCCTTTCTTCATTCATCAGATTCTTTTCATTTGTCATTATTTTATCACCAAGGTTTAATTACCAAATTGGGGTTTGACCAAGGCAAATCCCTATTCAACCCAAAAACAAACATTTTTCCCTCTCTTTATTTTTGTGTAGATTTTCGGGTGAAGAAGGATTGGATTTGGATCAAAAGTGTAATTTTGCAAATTTTTCATCAAAGTTGTCAAGTCACAAAAACTCACCTACAAGATTTATTTCCGAATTTCCATCAGTGGAATTCGAAGGAATCAAGAGTGCAGATCTGGGATTAGAGGACTGTGAAATCATAATTTGGACCCCTATACAAAGAACCAGTCTCCCTAGGGTGAGTCTGTCTTGGTAGGAAACTCAACAACCAATTTTGGTGATACGTACACCGTAATCTTCCCTTCTCAGATTTGCTGGAAATTTATTGTTTCAGTTTGTGTTATCATTTATCTTTGCATTTCAAGTTTTGTATCACATAATTGAGTTCATTAGGCATTTTATTTTCATCTCCCAAAAGTACATTTTGGTCATTTTCTGTCACAAGAAAATAAGAGATCCTCCTAATTAGGTTTGCCTCACCTCAACCTGTTGAAATTCAATCCTATCCTTGGGAGATCTCTTTTTCTAATGAAATTAAGGAAGTGTAAGTGTATAGATCACACACCTTTTAATCATTCCACATTAATCACCCCACTTACATTTTTCTTTATTTCACATACAAGTATAGGAAATTGGTCCAATGATCTTCCAATGCAAACTCATGCTTGGGGCTTAAAATATTGTTGAAGGAAGTTGTTTTATTCTTCTTGTCACAAAAATATGAGTCCTTAATATCAAGGCTCTCATACTGGGAATATGTGGGGAGACCAAAAACCTTCTCAATCATCTATGCACTAATATCCAACAAAACCTGTCTAGAGGGTCCAAACACTTTTATTTGCTTTTGGTTGTATCTCTAGGCAAAGGCAAGCACTAGCTCTAGAGACTACACTGAGATTGGGAAAGAAATTTAGCTTACACCAATCCAAATCTGGCCATGCACTTAGCCATGAATGTTTTTCTTCCTCATTTTTTACCCTTTGAATGAATTCTCAGATATCCACATGACCCAAATTTTGGTCTCCTATATTTCCATATGGTAAAAATATCTTGGATGAGGGATCATACCCATCAAAATCATACTTCATCTCTATTCTTATAGGATCTCCTTGCATTATACTGCAATAATCCACATAAATAAAATAATAGAGAATGTCCAATGAACATATCAAGGAGAAGTGTAGTATAAAATCATTCCATTTGAGTTGACACCTACCAAAATTTAGCATAAGAGTCTCATTGTAAAGCTTTGGAGGCCAACCATGACTCATTCCAATCATCAGGAAACCATAAAGTCTAATACCAAAAATGGGTATCCATAAAAAATATTGCCATGTTTTGGGAATCGAGAGTACTCCACAACACATACCTAAAATTTATACTAACCTAACACACCTCATGCCCCAACATCTTGCGAGGTATAATGCTTAGTATATTAGAGATCGAGCATTAGGAATTCTCAATAACTCATGTTGAAATGACATAAGGGGACGAGGAATTATGAAATTCCACTAGGGGATGATTTCACCACGATGTTAGCAAAGAGATGATTTCATCAAGAGAAAAACATCAAAGAAAACCTTGAAAATTTGATCAAATATTGGTATGAAGTATATTGTGTTGGGGATTAGACATTGGACATACCCCATAACTCATGCTAAATATGGTAGACTAGCTAAAGAGACCCCAAATTCCCAATACCAATGAGAGTGTGTGGTGTAAAATATCAAGGATCAAACATCAAGCATACCATGTATCAAATGCCTAAAAGGTCAAACCATCAAGGAAAACCTTTATTATTTTAAAGGTTTAAACAATATTCCATGAAGATTAGTCAGAGTCAAGAGCCAAAATTACAACCTACCATATACAAGATAGCAACGAGACAAAATGAACTCCAATCCAAGTAATTTTATAGATTTTAAGGTGTTAAGGATCGAGGATACCAATTGAATGATATCAACAAAAATAATTCTGACAATTGACCTACTTTGAAAGATAGTGAATTAAGGGAATCAAGGGTTAGGGATCAAGGAAATCCTAGTCATCATACCAAATTGGCATGAGAATATTAAAAGGCTTTATCCCATGTCAAAGATTAGGACATTGGAGGTCCATGTACTAGCGTGCTAGCATAACAAAATCTAAAATTTTGAATGGGTGACACATCCACCCCACACTAGCCATCGAGGATCATAATGTCCAAGGATTATTCATAGTCATGCAAGGATGAAAAAATTTGACAAAACGATAAGTATTGAGGCATGCAAGGAGAGAACAAAAGGAAAATGTTGAATTTTTGAGGATGCTTCTATTGTCATGTTGGGATGAAAAACCACAATGTTTGATAGGCCAAAAGACAAAATAAAATCAAAGGGAAACACTCAAAAAAAGGCATTCTATTAAGCTAGAATGGGGCATGGATATATGGCACAACAAAAATATAATTTTTGGATGCATTGGAAAATAATGAAATTTGGATTGATTTGTTGTTGAAACTTTCTAGTTTAAAATTATACTTATAGAAATGACTTGTGACTTGTAGATATAAATCAACCCTACAAATCTAATTATTGCTAATTTTCAAATATTTTCTTTCCCCTCACCACGATGCTCTCAAACTATTCTAGCTTAAAATTTGGGTATAACACTTTTTGGTTTGCATGTCATAGGGTATTTGTGTATCTTGTACCAAACCATTATAAGGATGCTAAATTAACAACCTTGAAACACAATCAATGATAATAAGTAGTCATTTGGTATGCCTTAAAATGTTGATATAACTAGATAACTATTTTTAAGCGTGTAATGTGTGTTAGAGTGTTGCACCACATTTTCCATTTTAAACACCACATCTGCCTATCTCACAACACATTTGATTTTCCAAACACCACAATTGCTCTGATACACCACATTTGCCAATTCTGTGACACATTTGCTTCCCTGCAATACATTTGAAATGACACAATTGCCTGTGACCTGAATTCATTCACTATCAGAAATTTGAGGCTTAACTTTTCCAAATAGATTCCAGACATCTTTTTCTACAGATTCTGTCCACAACCAGACCAAGAATTTCTCAAATTCATTCATCCTTGTATTTTAGGTTGTATTTTTAGTTTACCATAGGCCTCTCATTGCACTTTCTTAATTGCATCCTTAGGCTTTACCATCATTTTAGGACCTCATTTTATAGATTTTAAGATAGGAATCCTTGCCATTCTTTGTCAAACCTTTGCCTTCAAGAGTAGGTTATCATTGGACTTGATCAAACTGTTTCCTTTAGTCATTGTCTTTTGTGAGCCATTTCCAACTCAATAGTCTAGTGTAGAAACCTCACTTTGTCCTCTTTGTCATTTAGTCCTTTTTAATAAGTCCCTTGACATCCCAAAATTGAGACATTGCCTAAAATTTGTATGGTTGAGTGTGCCTCTCATTAAGTTTACCAATATTGAGTGCATCTTAGAATCTTTTGCATTTGCATACCTTTAGTCTCCCCATTTTTAGTCTCATTTGTATAGCATTCCTTATTCCAAAAAAACCCAAAAACATAGTGCTATAACATTTGCATATTTAGGTCATCCCCCACCATCCCCATAGTTGACCAAAAATTTTATGGTGGAAACAAGACTATAAAGAAAAATAAGACTCATGGATTCCTTTGGTCAAGACACCAACCTTTACAATTTCTCCCATGACATGAATGCAAATACCAACACTTTCCCTAATGAGATGAATGCATATAACAATATGGGGAATTCATTCATCAATCCATTTAGTGAAATAACCATCCCATCCTATTCACACAATAGTTTTGAACAATTCATCCACGGAGATGAAAATGGACAAGTCTTTGAGGAAGACATACAAGCTGCTACACAAAATCCTGAAGTAGCCTCATTTGTGGAAGAGTTAGTCTTGCAAAATTTAGATAGATACCTAGCCATGCTCCTTGACCAAGGGGCTAGATTACCAAAATTATTTGACATCAACACCATAAGAGAAGCATCTCCTGATCCTACCAATCAAACAATACTTCCATGGGGTTACCTTTGCATTTTCACACTTAATTTGGACCTATTTTTAGCATCCCTTGCATTAATTTCCCTTTAGGTCACTTATTATGGGCCCCTAAGACCCCTTTTTGTGCATCTCGATGCATATTTCAACATTAAACATGATCAAAATCCATGAACAACCATCAATATTGGTGACCCACCTTTCAAAGTGGTAAATTAAGCCTTGTGGGACCAAGATGCCACCTTGGGCGTCTTAGTCCTAAGGGCTTTGTTTTCAAGAATTAAGAGGGAGAAATGAAAATATTTGAATTTATTTGATCTTTTTTTGGCCTTTGTGATTTAATCATCAAGTTATTAGATGGGAATGTCTATAAAAGTGAGATTCACACCCCAGTTTCACCTAAGCAAGTAAGAAGCAAGAAATTTGAAGCAAACAAGTGATAAGAAAATCAAAATTGAAGGAGTGTTTCAAGTCTTGGAGCAACCTTCTAGTGTTTTTGCATGTTTTTCAAGTCTATGTTCAAGTCAAGATCTATCATTGCCAAGGATTAGTAATGGATACCTCTATTGAGGATCATGAGAGATTCTAGGTTGGAGATGCAACTAGGCATTTTTCCAAGCCTAAAGACTTGTTTCTTGATTGATTCCATCTTCCATTATTGCTCCATTTTATTCCTAAGGAAGGTATATCTCATGTTTATGACTTGTTAGGGTGATTAGAAATCTCAATTATAGGTCATTTACATTTGCATCTTAGGAATATTATTTTAATACATTTGAATAGGGTTTCTTCATTTTCTAGCTTGCATGATCTTAGACACACTTGAGATTAGGGCACACACACATTTCCAATTTTTAGATCTATGCTTTTTCATCAAGGTTTAATTACCAAACAAGAGGCTTAACCAAGGCAAAGCCCCATCAACAATCAATCCAAATTCCTTTGTTTTGCAAGTCTTTTTATAGGTTCAGATTTAAAGACTTGGTGAAGAAGGAAGTGCAAACCTTAAGCTTTAGGACCACACTTAGAAATTCCAAAAATTTAGAATAGGACTAATACGTCACCTAAGGAATCTTAGTCCTCCCAGGGGTATTTTCTATAGATTCTCTTATGTGATTCAAATATTTTTCATCTACCCCAAAAAACAACAGGACTAAGCCAATAGTAAGGGTGTCTTTGTCCTCCCTAGCACTTTTTGATAGCATTTTTACATTTCCAGAATCCTTGTCACATCTCCAACTTTCCAGGTACACACATCCTATCTTGTTGTTGCATAATTTCATCATTTGCATATCTCATTTAGCTTGCATAACTAGGGTTTGTAGGTTGAATGCTCATTTGTCTTTTCCAAGCATTTGCTTGGTGGTGAACCCCTAAAAGCTGAAAGAACCCTTTCCTAGGTCCTCCTAATTGAGAATTGACTCACCTTGTGAGGTTGATAGTCAATCCAATTAGGGTTCTTAGGACAATATCGAATGACCTAGAGAAATGAGGTGAACTCACCTCTTCATCTGCATTTTTCCATGGTTCATTTATTATGTACTATAGTACTTAAATATCTCAAATATCCATGTATGCATCACACTATAAGATTTCCCTTAGTATTTGTGTACTAATAATTTATATTATCACATTTTATATAGCTCTAAACACTAAGAATAATAAGATAATTGTACACATATAAAATGTGAACATTTAACTACTTGCACTAACATGCAAAAGGATTAAATAGGGGTCAAATCATTTTAACAAGATTCAATGATCACACTCTCTTTCTCCCTCTTTCAAATATAAGAACTTGAATGTGTGGAATGTATCTTTTTATTCTAATAAAACCAACTTGTGATTTTCTATCTCTATCCCTTCTTAACATTTCACTAAATTTTATTTGACTATTCTATTTTTATAAATACTAAAATATTACTCATTGTTTCATTTTCATTTTGACGGTCTCCATCTTTTTGTATGAGACCATTCTTGTTCTTTTATAAAAATTATGGATCTATAGGAGGATGGACTCATTTGCAGTTATGGAAACATCCTAATATCATTTTTGGTAGGAACTAATCCTTAAACTAGTAACCATTAAACTGAATTTTGTATCTATATTATTTCCCATATTTTTTATACAACTCAACTCCTTTTAATCTATCTATTCAAAATTTAAATAATATTATTATCACTAAAGGAATGGATGTGGTTTATCTAGGTGAAATACACATAGAGAAGACCAAATACTATGGCTTTTATTTTTTTGTTGCATCTAGGTGTTTTTGATTATTTATAAATATATTGATATTGATTATTTATTTTTCTTATAGTACTAGTAACTATGGAGGATAAATTGTTCTTATAGCTCACTATCCCATTTCCAAGGTATAGTGCAAGTAATCTCTTATGGCTAACTACTTACTAGTGCATCACAAATTGTAGATAGAAAATCTTGCATACATTTATATTATACAAACAACTATAGATTCCTCCAATATAAGTTTGAAAGTATGAGAAAAATTATTGTTATATATAAAGGTTGTTTAAGGCCTAATATCTAATTGAAGGTCCTACTCACTTCTCTAGACCATTTATGAGAAATCTAGCTTAACCAAAAATGTAGATCTATGAATATTTTAAACCCTTGCATAGAATTTTGACCCTATTTTTTTATAAAAAATAATTGAAGGGAAAAATAATTATATAGATCTCTAACAAGATATATATGTATATACCAAGTAAATAAGTAGATGAAGCATACACCATAAAATACGTTTAAAAGAATAAACCACTTGATATTTATATCTAAATTAAGCTATTTGATATTTAAATTAATCTTTGGATGGACTCAACCTTCGTTAGAAGTGACTATGATTCAAGTTCTTATATTCAAACTTATTTATGTGGCATTTAAGTGTTTTGGTCACCATGTAGTTAATAGAAATGTTGATTAGGACAAATTTATGATAATCAAACAAAGTTGCCATGACAAATTTTTTTATGATTGCAGTCATTTGAGTAAGTTTTTCATAACAAATCATTTGTAATATTTTATTATGTTTATTTACCAAACATAAAGGTCTTTGTTTGACACACATAGAAAAACTAAAAATATATAAAAAAATATGACCACCCTCCATATTGATGTCATTATTTTAACAAAATAATAGTTTAGATATCACAAAAAAAATATGCAATATAGAGAATTATGTGTATATATTATATTTAATATAAACTAACAATTAACAAGTAAAACATACAACATAAATTTACAACAAATATACATGTCCTAGATATTAGTGTTAATAATCTATGTTAAAAAGATAATACGAATTGAACTTATGTCTAGTTCAAATAAGTGACATTAGAAAATAATTCTTATTAAAAATAAAATAATGTACAAAAATTAATTTATTAACAAATATTAAAAATGGGACATTTTTTAGTTGAAAAATAGATTTTTCACATTAAATGTTAAAAAACATTAGTTTATATCATCTTCAAGATTTTAATGAGTTATTTGCTATATGTATTAGAAATTGAAAAATTGAATTAAAATATTGTTTCAATGTCTCACTTAGATGAAAGCTAAGACACACCTTATACTTTCGCTTAAAAATAATGTACACAAATTAATTTATTAACAAATATTAAAAATGGGACATTTTTTAGTTAAAAAATAGAATCTTCACCTTCAATGTTAAAAACATTAATTTATATCATCTTCAAGATTTTAATGAGTTATTTGCTATATGTATTAGAAATTGAAAATGAATCTTCACATTAAATGTTAAAAACATTAGTTTATATCATCTTCAAGATTTTAATGAGTTGTTTGCTATATGTATTAGAAATTGAAAAATTGAATTAAAATATTGTTTGAACATCTAGCTAGATGAAAGCTAAGACACACCTTTATACTTTCGCTTAGAGATTTATCATAAATTGATAAATTTCATCCAAAATTAAAAAATATTTAAAATGTAAATTTATTATAAAAATTAATAATTAAAAAAAAATAGTATTCATGTTATGATATTTATGTTTTTTAACATCTTAAAGAAAAATAAAATTTAAAATTGTTCACATAACTATCACCAAAGAAAAGAAGTTAAGAACTGTTAGAAACAATTTTTTTGTAAAATGGCTCTTTGTTGGATGTAGATTAAATTTTAGCATCTTAACATTTTCCACAAAGATGCGTGTCAAGTAGGAAAATTTTAAAAGTAAAAATAAGTGGCTTGGAAGCTTCCAGATTTTATAATCTTAATTTAATAAGCAGGCAGAGAGGCGTGTCAATAAAATCTATTGACCATTTTAAACGGGCCCTGTTTTCAAGTCAATAACATGTGTTTACTGATATATTTAATATCTCATTAAAAACTAGCAAGATCATAGCTTTAGGTACTAGACACATTTATTGAGCCGAAAGAAAATGGATCGTTTCGCATTCAACTGTTTGAAACGTTTCATTTTAGCTCTCGCTATACTTATTATCCAACGCAGTTGCAATTTATTTGTTGCTGGAGGAGACAACCTCTCTTTGGGGGCTTCTCTAAGGGAAAAGCAAACCATCATTTCAGAGAATGGCACATTTGAATTGGGATTTTTTAGTCCTAATGGAACTACCAACTGGTATGTTGGCATTTGGTATGCCCACATTTCTGAGAAGACGATCATTTGGGTGGCTAACAGGGAAACCCCCATCAGAACCATTATCATGAGAGATGGGTTCTTGTGAACCACTACACGTGAAACATGGGTCAATGAGTTTGACTCATAAATCTACATGATGGAATCCTAATAGCAATATCACAATTTGACATGATGTGGAAAATACCTCCTACTTATCAATGAGTTTAAGGGGATCTATAATGAGTGGTTCATAAGGCACAACACTTGCTAAAGGTTTTGCAAATGGGTTGCAAGCTAAGTGGGCTTAACCTTGGGGAAAACTCCCTAGTTAAGTGCGCTTGAGCTAGAATAGTACCTGGATGGGTGACCTCTTGGGAAGACCCAATGCTTTACCTCTATGAGCATCACCTAGATGCAATGAGTGCTAAGTGGATAATTCATTATCATGAGAGATGGGTTCTTGCGAACCACTACACATGAAGTATAGGTCAATGAGTTTGACTTATAAAACTACATGGTGGAATCCTAATAGCAATCATAATTTGACACGTTGTGGAAAATACCTCCTACTTATCAATTGATGAGCTTAAGGGGCTCTATAATGGGTGGTTCATAAGGCACAAAAAATGTTGAAGGTTTTGCAAATGGGGCTGCAAGCTAAGTGGGATTAAACTCAAGGGGAAAACTCCCTAGTTAAGTGTGATTGAGTTGAAGCAGTACCTGGATGGGTGACCTCCTGAGAAGGCCTAGTGCTTTACCTCCATGAGCATCAATAAGATTTAATGAGTGCAAGTGGATCATTCATTATCACGAGAGATGGGTTCTTGCAAACCACTACTCATGAAACATAGGTCAATGAGTTTCTCGTAAAACTACACGGTTGAATCCTGATAGCAATATCACAATTTGACATGCTATGGAAAATACCTCCTACTTATCAATTGATGAGCTAAAGGAGCTCTATAATGAATGGTTTATAAGACACAACACTTGTTGAAGGTTTTGTAAATGGGGTTGCAAGCTAAGTGGACTTAACCTTGGGGAAAACTCCTTGGTTAAGCAGGCTTCAGCTAGAGTAGTACTAGGATGGGTAACCTCCCGAAAAGGCCCAGTGCTTCACCTCTATGGGAATCACCTAGATGTAATGAGTGATAAGTGGATAATTTATTATCGTGAGAGATGGGTTCTTGTGAACCACTACTTGTGAAATATGGGTCAATGGGTTTGACTCATAAAACCACGTGATTGAATCCTAATAACAATATCACAATTTGACAAGCTGTGGAAAATACCTCCTACTTATCAATTGATGAGATAAAGGGGCTCTATAATGAATGTATCATAAGGCACAACACTTCTTGAAGTTTTTGCAACTGGTGTTGCAAGCTAAGTGGGCTTAACCTTGGGGAAAAATCCTCGTTAAGTGTGCTTGAGTTGGAGTAG
Organism: Sequoiadendron giganteum; assembly: GCA_007115665.2. Lineage (NCBI taxonomy): Eukaryota > Viridiplantae > Streptophyta > Pinopsida > Cupressales > Cupressaceae > Sequoiadendron > Sequoiadendron giganteum. Next base: position 6,389,982 of record CM021109.1, read on the forward strand.
TACTAGGATGGGTGACCTCACGAAAAGGCCTGGTGCTTCATCTCTATGAGAATCACCTACATGTAATGAGTGCTAATTGAATAATTCATTATCATGAGATATGGGTTCTTGCGAACCACTACTCGTGAATCATGGGTCAATGAGTTTGACTCATAAAACTAGATTGTTTAATTGTGATAACAATATCACAATTTGACACATTATGGAAAATACCTCCTACTTATCAATTGATGAGGTAAAGGGGCTCTATATTGAATGGTTCATAAGGCACAACACTTTTTGAAGGTTTTGCAAATGGGGTTGCAAGCTAAGTGGGCTTAACCTTGGGGAAAAATCCTCAGTTAAGCGGGCTTGAGTTGGAGTAGTACTAGGATGGGTGACCTCACAGGAAGGCCTGGTGCTTCATCTCTATGATCATCACCTACATGCAAGGAGTGCTAAGTGAATCATTCATTATCATGAGATATGGGTTCTTGCGAACCATTACTGGTGAATCATGGGTCAATGAGTTTGACTCATAAAACTAGACTGTTTAATTGTGATAACAATATCACAATTTGACACGTTGTGGAAAATACCTCCTACTTATCAATTGATGAGCTAAAGGGGCTCTATATTGAATGGTTCATAAGGCACAACACTTTTTGAAGGTTTTAAAAATGGGGTTGCAAGCTAAGTGGGCTTAACCTTTGGGAAAACTCCTTGGTTAAGCACACTTGAGTTGGAGTAGTACTAGGATGGGTGACCTCCTTGGAAGGCCCAATGCTTCACCTCTATGAACATCACCTAGATGCAATGAGTGCTAAGAGAATCATTCATTATCATGAGAGATGGGTTCTTGTGAACCACTACTCATGAAACATGGGTCAATGAGTTTGACTTGTAAAACTACACAGTTGAATCTTGATAGCAATATCACAATTTGACATGCTATGGAAAATACCTATTACTTATTAATTGATGAGGTAAAGGGGCTCTATAATGAATGGTTCATAAGGCACAACACACGCTAAAGGTTTTGCAAATGGGGTTGCAAGCTAAGTCGGCTTAACCTTGGGGAAATCTCCTTGGTTAAGCACGCTTGAGCTGGAGTAGTACTAGGATAGGTGACCTCCTAGGAAGGCCTAGTGCTTCACCTAGATGCAATGAGTGCATAGTGGATCATTCATTATCATGAGAGATTGGTTCTTGTGAATCGGTACTCATGAAACATGGGTCAATGGGTTTGAATCATAAAACTACATGGTTGAATCCTAATAACAATATCTCAATTTGACACGTTGTGGAAAATACCTCCTACTTATCAATTGATGAGCTAAAAGGGCTCTATAATGAATGTTTCATAAGGCACAACACTTGTTGAAGGTTTTACAAATGGGGTTGCAAGCTAAGTGGGCTTAACCTTGGAGAAAAATCCTTGGTTAAGCGTGCTTGAGCTGGAGTAGTACCAAGATGGGTGATCTCCCGAGAAGGCCCAGTGCTTCACCTCTATGAGCATCACCTAGATGCAATGAGTGCTAAGTGGATAATTCATTATCATTAGAGATGGGTTTTTGTGAACCACCACTCATGAAACATGGGTCAATGAGTTTGACTCGTAAAATACACTGTTGAATCTTGATAGAAATATCGCAACTTGACATGCCATGGAAAATACCTCCTACTTATCAATCGATGAGCTAAAGGGGTTCTATAATGAATGGTTCATAAGTCACAACACTTATTGAATGTTTTGCAAATGGGGTTGCACGCTAAGTGGGATTAACCTTCCAAGGAAAACTCCTTGGTTAAGTGTGCTTGAGCTAGAGTAGTACTAGGATGGGTGACCTCCCGAGAAGGCCCAATGCTTCACCTCTATGAGCATCACCTAGATGCAATGATTGCTAAGTGGATCATTCATTATCATGAGAAATGGGTTATTTTGAACCACTACACATGAAACATGGGTCAATGAGTTTGACTCATAAAACTACTCGGTTGAATCGTGATAGCAATATCATAATTTGGCATGCTTTAGAAAATAGCTCCTATTGTAGTGACATAAATTGTATGCTCTTGGAAATGACACAATTCCTCACCTAATTTGTGAATAATTAATGGTAAAATGTGCCTAATGTAGCCTTTAATATAGTTTTGTAATGTGTTGTACACATTCACATTGGATTCATGGTATTTCTAAGCTAAATAAACCTAAATTTTTCCTAATTTAGTGTTGTAAAGTGTATTTATTTGCATCTTCACATTAAATTTAGAAGGCTTGTAAACTAAATGGACCTAATCTATTTTTGTAATGTGTTGTACACTTTCACATTGGGTTTATGACCCTTTAAGCTAAAAATAACTAATTTTTCCCTAATTTAATGTTGTAAAGTGTAATTATTTACACTTTCATATTAGATTTTGGGCTCTCTTGCATTTATAACCTTAATATCATCATTAATAGGCCCCTAAGACCCTATATTGTACATCCCAAGGCATATTTAAATCAAAATCCCAATAATATCAATAAATAAACTTAATTTCTTAACACCCAAACACTTTTGCCACCTAAGATGGTCCTGTGGGACCCACACACCACCGTGGGTGCACTACAACAAATCCTTGTGATTAGCTCCCTTTTTTGCTCCATTTTTCGCTACCACCGACTGTTTTAATGTATTTTTTTCCAATTTTTTGAAAAAGTCAACACTATTTATCGGGATGGTGCTATTTTTGGAACTTTTTGCATCGATCAATACAATTAGGCGCTAAATTACACACAAATTAGCCCCTAAATTAGTCCCTAAATTAGGTGCAAATTAGTGCCTAAATTAGCACCTAAATTAGCACCTAAATTAGTGCCTAGATTAGCACGTACATTAGTGCCTAATTTAATGTCTAATTTAGTGCCTTCTTTAGTGCCTAATTTAGTGCCTAATTGTTTTGATCTAGCATGGATTAAGGGTTAATGGATTAGGGGTGTTCGAACAAAAAATCCTTCCCCAATATTCGCTGGCCTTCAATTGCTTGCCTACATTTCACTTGCATCAAAAGATCCTTCAACCCTCAACCCTCAACCCTAATCCCTCAACCCTCAACCCTCAACCTTAAACCCTAAATGCTCTACCCTCAACCCTCAACCGTCAACCCTAAACCCTTAAACCCTAAATCCTAAACCTTAGTTAAAACTTCTACCCTCTACCCTCAACCCTAATCCCTCAACCCAATACCCTAAATCATCAACCCTATAGGTCCTCAACTCTATACCCTCAATTCTCAACCCTCTACCCTATACATTGGATCCTCAACCCTCATATATCTTTGTTGCTCCCTCCTCGTCTCTCCTCTCTATCTCAATTCTCCTCCCATCTCTCACTCCATCCATCCCTCCCTCTCTACCCTAATACCTCAATCCTAAACCATCAACCCTTAAACCCTTAAAAAATCAACCCTAAACCCTCAACCCTCAGTCCTTAAACCCTAAATCCTTAAATTGGCTTGTACCCTCAACCCTCAACCCTCAACCCTTAAACCCTTAAAACCAAGTAAACTCTCTACCCTAATCCCTCAATCCTCAACACTTAATCCATTAACACTTAAACCCTCAACCCTTAAAATATATTCCCTCAACCCCTATACCCTCTAATCTATACATTGGATCCTCAACCCTATACCCTCTATCCTCTACCCTAAACCTTAGATCATAAACCCTTAAACCATCTACCCTCTACCCTCTACCCTATACATTAAACCCTCAACCCTCAATTCTCAACCGTCAACCCTTAATCCCTCAACCCTTAAACTCTAAACCCTGAACTCCTATACCCTCTACCCTATACATTGGAACCTAATCAACCTAATCCTTCAACGATATACCCTCAAACCTATACCCTAATCCTTCAACCTAATCTTCTCATTGTATTTAACATAATTTTATACCAAGAATAGGTTTCATGTCAAACCAAGGATATACAAAACACCATTGATCCCTTTCACATGTCCATATAGGAGTTTTATAAGAACTCTTTCATAACCAATAACCTTCACATGAGATTCAGATCTATATGGTACACCTTCCCACCATAATATACTTATAGAACGACTTTTAATGGAAGTTCATATGGAAGGGAGCAACTAAGTCAATGAACAATGCACTTTTCAATGCATGTGTTGCCAAGGCTACAATAAAAATATTTGCATCATATTGAGAGAACTTCTCAAATTAATCATTTGAATCAGTATTCTCATTCTTCCTTTTCTCTTTACAAACTCTATGATAGTGCCCAAGATTATTATAGTTCTAACACTTACCCTTACAAATTCTACGATATTTACTCCCACATGATAAGGATCTTGAAAATTCTCTCTTCTTGTCCTTCTTGCTACCTTTCTTTTTCATTCCTCCCCAAATTGATAAGGCCTCCTTGAGTTACTTGAAGGAACCTAGGTCAATCAAGCATGCACCTTATTATGTTTATGTTGTCAAGACTACAAGAAAGGCATCTACACTATCTTGAGAGGACTTCTTGGAATCATCAACTAAAATCAATCTTATTTTTCTTCGTCTCATATAGGTATGTGCAGAATCATGATGGGCCAAAAAGTGGCAATATGTAAGTGATATGATGGCCCATGTGGCTAAATTTTTTTTTTTACCCAAAATTGATGAAATGAAAAGGGTTTTAAAGGAGATTCTCAACTTTCCACGAATATAAAGTATGCTTTACTTTGAATTTAATAAATAATTATTATTCATTTTCTATTTGAATTTCAACTAAAGTCTTGATTGATAGGCTGATTGAAAAAACATCTATAGCTTTCAAACAACATCACATTTTTTGAATCCAAAACATGTGTCACATTCTATAGGATTTAAAAAAAGGAATTTCATGAAGTTTTGAAAAAGTTAAGGTGGTCAAACATACAAGTTTTTATATCTTTTAAAAGTTGTAATAAAAAATTCATAATTAATTATTTACTTGGAAATAAATTACAAAAAAATATGCATCACATTGGGACATGATTCCTCTACTTATATCTAAAATATTATAAAAATATTATCATTTTATTGTGGTTAGGGTGGTCAAACAAACACCTACTTATTTTTTCCCCGAAATATAAGTACTACTTGTAAGTGTGAATAAGTAACAATGTAAAATAACACTTCTTAATGAAACATTTTATCAAGATTCTACAATAATTAACTAATTTTAAAAGCACAAAAAACTTGAAAACGTCTCATTGTTTCCTATCTCCAAAGATTTATTAAATCACAGGAAGCTCTCAGATTTGATAAGCACTTGTGATTGTTAAAATGCCAATTTAAAGAATGGAATGATGCTAAATGCAATGATGTGATGATTGATGATATCTAAATGATAAAATGAAGCTAATTTAATCTATGCTGACATGAAACTATGGTGAAAGTTGCGGTAAAACTACTATGTAACCATGATATGAAATCTATTGCTATTGCTAAAATGTTGGATACTTGGTTTCTTGATTGCTAATTGTTGTAGAGTAAGATTGAATAAAGTCAGGATCCCTTTCTTTTTTGTACGACGCTATATTTATAGATTTCCTGGTAGCACATTTGCACAAGGGTAGAAAACAGAGGCTTGAATTCGATCTAGAGGATTGAATGGTGAGAGTGTGAACCCCTAAACCTGCAAATGCACAAAGACGACAAACATTGTTAGTGTTAGATCAAAATGCATGCAAATATGAAGGATTCCCCATGGAATCCACCTATTTAAGTTAATATTAGTAAATGAAAAGCAAAACTTAGACAATATGAAAGTAAATCCTAATTTAGCCAATAGAATGATGATCTTATGGCGGAATTGGTGCCAATGATGTGTTGCAATTGGCCCTTTCCCAATTCCTATGGTTGCAATGTAGATTGATGGAGAAATGGTAAAATCTCCAAAGAGATTTGAACATAACCTTGGTGTAAATATGAAAATGTGAAGTATGCTTTGATGAAATGGGCAAAATTAGTTCTCAATTGAAGAGAGTAACTTTGCATGTAAATTGTGGATGAAGATTGAGGAGAAGGGTCTTCAATTTATAGATTCCAATCTTGGAAGAGATAATGGAAATAAGCAAGGGACAAAAGATAATCCAATGGCATTGTGCCACTTGTCCACATGTGATTGGATGAGGAATGAGCACATTTTGGCCAATGTGCATGATAAATGCATAAATTTGAATTTGAAATGGTGAGTTGACTTGTTGAAGGGGGAAGAGAAGTGGAGTAAATGTCACTTGGCTCAAGGTCAAGGACATGTAAGAGGCATTAAATGCCTTGTTGGAAGGACCAAGTCCACTTGGCCTTTTGAATTCAAATGAGGGAATATTCCCTTTTGATGCTTTGTGAGGGAAAATAGAAGAATTAATAAATCAAAGTATTTGATTTATTGTGCAACTTGCATTCTCTAGAGAATTTTAGTGAGAGGGATTAAGTTAATCATGGATTTGATTAAATTAATGAAAAATTAAGTGATGTGACAATTTAGACTTAGATTTATGAATTGATTTAAGTCCAAAATTGAGAGGAAATGATAAATGATTTGATTTATTTAATCAAGAAGGAACATGTTAGATTAAATCAAATAAGGTTTTAATTTATTTAATTTAATAAGAAGACTTTAGAGAATTTAATCAAATAAAATGATTTATTTAATTAAACAGAAATATAAGGTTAATTAAATTAAATTGATTAATTTAATCAAAGGAAGTGATAGACTTAATTAGGTAAAATGACGATTAATTAGATTAAGGGATAGAATTATGAGGAAATGTTGAAAGTGTGGTTTAAGAGGAAACGATGTTAATAATCGGGATCAGGTGTGCCAAAATGAACTTGTACATTTTCCATGTCTATATTTTGCCCCTCTTTGAAGTAATGTGCTTGTTGCATTGATTCAAAGAATAAACTGCTGTGATCAAAGGTCCGGGATTTTTTTGAATTTTTCGGATGCCCCACTACTGCCCTAGCGGAAGGATATTGTTGGATATTGCCCCCTCGAGAGATCAGACAAAAAATTTGAATTTTTCGATGATCTCGCGAAAAAGATGACAAGGTGCCCGACAGGCCAGAAATGCCCCAGAATGCCAGAAAAATGCTTTAAAATGCTAGAAGGGATGCAGGATGACTCTCGGTTGGACGAAAACGGGTTCGGGGGACAAAAAATCTAGCCGAGAGGTCAAATTAGGTCAAAAAACCCTAATTTTTAGGCTTAAATAGACCTTGAGGGGTCACTTTCAAGTCATTTGCAATCTTAACCTTTGCAAAATTTCACATTTGAGCTCTGAGTCTTGGTTGAAATGGCACAATGACAGCTTCCTAGGCACGTGTCGGAGAGGGTTCAGATGCACCAGCGACCAGTCGGTGCAGGACCCGTGGTATGTATCCCTATCCAACTTTCAAATTTATCGCTTTAGGTGCATTAATTAGGGTCCAAGTCCTGCACACATTGCGTGGTGCTATATGGCACTGCGAAAAATGCATTATCGCAATCGCGCGGTCCCTTATGGCACCGCATATGCGAAGTGTGCTGCACAGGCCACTTTGCAATTTAGCATTTAGTTAGTCAAAATCCGTCGCATGTCCCTACTCTACCGCGCAACACAGTTAGGAATTTAGGATTTTCGTTAAGGAGGACCGCATATGCGAAATGCAATGCACAGGCCACTTTTCAACTGTCAAAATGGTTAACTCCACCATGGTGGTACAGTTTGGAACTTTCCAAACTGTGCCACAACCGCAAACAACACCGCATTTGCCAGTTTAGGGCAAATTTAATTTTGAGATGTAGTGAAACTTTAATTTTTCTGACGCGACGACCTTCCTTGTGCAGGTGGAGCCTGGTGTACTTTACTTGCGGGAGCACTGATGGTCGGTGCTTAGCAGACTAGGGGCAATGCCTGAGTTGGTCCAGGAGCATCTTGGTGCCATTGGTCTTTGGTATGTTGCATACGTCCCTCCTGTTCGGGCTCACCTAGGCATGCTTACGGCCCTGGCGGAGCGATGGCATATTGAGACCTCCTCCTTCCCCTTCCTACCGGTGAAGCCACTATCACTCTCGAGGATATATGGCGCATCCTCTGATTGCCTATTCATGAGACCCAAGTCATCTATGATCCGGATGTTGGCAGAGAGGCCTATTATGGGGTTATGCAGATGGTTGTGATTGAGTTTTGTGATGGTCAGATCGACCTAGAGTTATATCACGACCGCGTGCATACGTACAAGTTGATTATTGCTGCTATTATCTCAGGCCTTGTAGTACCTGATCGACAGGGCTGATACTTTAGTCCAGGATGGGGACTAGCATGGGATCAAATGGTTCACTAGAGGGAGTACTTCGCTTGGGGACCAGTATTGTTGGTGTCCCTCTATAGGGATCTTCATGAGTTTGCGTACTTGGATAGTAGGTCTATCGGGGCTAGAGGTACATTCCTGCACGTCTGGGCATGGGAGAGGATCTCAGTGCTTCACCCAAATATCACACTAGTTCTTCTGGAGATAGATGATCCCCTTGTTTGGCGGTACGGTGGGGCATTGATGCACTTTTCTTTCACTGGCATAGGTGGTAATCCGCATTGGTGGTGAGTTCTTGATCATATGAGAGAGTTCGTCTAGAGATCGTGGATGGGTGTTGGTCCATGGCAAGATGATGATCAACAACTCTTCTTTGCTTGACAAGAAGATTGATGCAGGGCCGAGAGCACACCATGATTGAGAGATATCTTCCGGACAGGGTTGTTCGCCAGTTCGGAGAGGTACAGGATAGGCTTGATGACCAGTATGTGGCCATTTTTGCACGTACTACTAGGGAGACAGCATGGGGCCAGCCCATCCTGGCAGCCGAGGCGGTTTCCTCATTTAGGCAGTTAGTGGCTCGACCGTGGCCATATGATCAGGGGCCGACAGATGTGGGGGTTACTGCAGCTTATAGGGCATGGTTCAGACCTCCACTCAGATTGATAGTTCTAGGCGCAGTTGTCCCTCAACATAGACGTAGGGGTCGGGTAGCGGGTAGAGGATGAGGTGGGCCACCTCCTCATCAGAAACCTCCCAGGGATGGGCCACAACAGTCACTTGTCCGAGTAGGGGAGCAGGATGGTCAACCACGGGTAGATCCTCAGTAGTAGCCAGTAGGGCAACCAACCAGGCAGCTAGCAGGATAGCCAGCAGGGCAGGCAACAGGCCAGCCAGATGCCCACGATATATTGATACAGGTTCTGACAATGGAGCAGGATGAGGCCCAACAACGGGTTGCAACATTGATAGCAGAGAGAGATGAGGCACGATCCAAGAGGGATCAGGAGATAGGCCGACGAAGACAGTTAGAGAGTGCGGCGTCCTCATCCCGGGGTTGATCGATCGATATCCGCGATTATAGGGATGCTATCAGAGAGGCCGAGTACTATCGACACCATTACTGACTAGTAGTACCATCAGACCGCAGAGTGCTAGAATTTTCCCAGCAGACAGGGAGGTGACCAGCAGAGGCACATTGTGAGAGGCAGGATGGGGAGGGCAGCAGCCAGCAGGGCTCGCCTCCCTTTTGATCACAGGACATTTTGCTTCTTTTTTTTTTGATATATGGGCTGCAATATTTTGGCCTTATTGTATTATGTACTCGATGTACACCTGATCCGATTTTGTATCATAATAGTATTTTTTGATGATATATATGAGATGATTCACCCCTTTTTTTGATATGTATGGTGCACATGTATGGTATGCAAATGTATGATGTTTATGAGATGTTATGAGATGTTTCTATTCTTATGCTTTATGTTATGCAATGTATGTAATAGATGCATTTTTTGTGTGTATATTTTTCATGTTTTATGTAATGCATATTAATGATGGTAATGGATACAAACGGTAATGGATGCAAATGATTATGGATGAAAATGATTATGTATGATGTAATGCTATCTTAAGATATTTAGAATAATAAATTTATGTTATTCCTCATAACTTAAGATAATGATATAATGCCATGTGTTTTAATGTTGATGATCATGTGTATGCAGGGTGTATGCATGGGTGATGCTTTGATTATTGTTATGATACCATGTTAGTGTGGAAGGAAGACAAAAGAAGAATGCATAATTAATGAGTTAGTTATGATGGTGATTTGCATTGCTAGCAATTGGGATCTTCAAAGGGTCAATTGCGTTATGTTTGATAACACACATAGGTACGATGCATCAAGGTATAAAGAACCAGGATGGCGTGGTGCCTATTGTGATGGACTTTGACTCGACAATCAGATAAGAGTATTCTTGTTCACACTTAACATACATACTTCATTCGGGATGTAGTTTAGATATTCTAAACATCTCAGACCAAAACACAGAAAAGCAAGCTTTCCTATGTGGTCAACAAGATATCCAAAATATCCTCCCTACAAACCAAACAAAATATACATGACTAATTTATTTTACAAGCGTATCCCACAAGCACAACAAATAAAAAGATAATGATCGTTGCCCCCATTCCTTTCTCTCTAAACCTATTTTGTTTAGGCATCATTGAGAGGTCCTTGGAATGAGTGCAAAATAAGATAAGTAAAAAAGACCAAGATAAAGTAAACAAACGAGCTAATGTTCTTTGTACCACTAGCCAAGACTAACTATTGTGAGGGGTACCTGATGCTTATGTCCATCGCAAAAAAGCTTCATCCTAGGACATGTTGTGATCAGGGTTTTGATAGGACTGATTTGGGTGATAAGCTATTGATACTCCGAGTTGACCAACATGCTTGCTTACTGACTTAGACCTTCAAGACTCTGACGATTAGGTGTTCACTTTGGAACCTGCTAGACTTGCTTCTGACTGAATCACCAAAGGGTGAAGGTGATGATTGACCTTATTATGAGTGAGATGAACATGGGTGAAAGTGAGATAAAATGGATGCACCATTTTGGGTTTTTTAAATGTTTTGAGTTTGTTTTTGGAATTTTCACATTTTTCAATATTTTTGGATTTTCGAGATTTATAACAAATAGACTAACTTAAAGACCTATCCTAGGGGTCTCGGGAGCTAATCCATAGATTAGCCTTGCCTACTTTATATACGTAGATACCATGTAGTTCGACTGACAACAAAATTGACTCAATGATAAGATGGACAAATGGATTGCCATCTTATTGTCTAAAGGACTGACTTAAGATGCAGACTAGATAGGCAAATGGACTACCAATGTGACAGATGCCTAAGGACTGACCCTAACTGTCTTGGGGGATGATCAAAGATGAACCTTGCCTACATTCAAGCTTAGAGATGACGTAGTTCGATAAGGTGAAAGACTGACAAGACTCAATGATGAATTTTTTTTTTGAGGATTTTTCCAATATTTCCGCGTGTTTTTGGATTTTTGACTGATTTGGATGTTTTTGGATTTTCTGATGAATTTCAAGAGGATTAAGAGAATATACATGAATCTGATCTGATGTAGGTGGGAACATGCCCCCAATGTGATGCAATAGACTACTTCGATAAAGGTAGGACAAACTGACCTTAGGAATATGCCAAGTAGTACTATGGTGGAATATGATATGGACACCAGCTCAGGCTATGGTATGGATGTGAGCGGATGGGTGGATGGATGATTTGAGATGTAATGGAATGAGTGAGTCGTGCAAATCCTAGTAGATGGGGAGTGCTTTATTTACACTTGTTGCTTGTTTGCCAGGTTTTCACCAAGGTACTTGTCCAAAGCGCCACCAAAGTGGTTTTCATTCGAGGACAAATTTTTTTTATTTTTATTTTTCTTTTCTTTGCTATTTTCAATCCTTTTTTTGGATTTTTTGAATTTTTGCATTTTTTGATTATTTTTTTGTTCTCACCAAGACGCCTGTTTGCTAGGTTTTCATCAAGGTAACCATTTTTTCAGGACTTTTTTCTAATTGTTTTTGTATTTTTTGCTTCTATACCTTACAAGATTTAGACATAGAACTTTTTGAGATGCGAACTATTCATGAGCTCTTGCAAGGGTTTGCCTTCCGGTGTTGACAACTGATATGCCCCCGATTTGTAACTCGTGGTGATGATCAAGGGTCCCAGCCAATTGGGCTCAAACTTTCCTTTTGTATTCGGGCTTGGCACATTCTTCTGGTTCGCTTTTAGCACAAGGTCACCAACTTGGAAAGTGCGTTGCCTGATCCTCTTGTTGTAACTCTGTTTCAGGAAATTCTGGTAGACCTGTAGATGATTCAAGGCATCCATGCACCGTTCATCTAGTAATTCCAACTCATTCAGTCTTGTAACCCTGTATTCCTCATCTGTGATGAGGTTTTGCAATGATATCCTCAGTGACGGGAGCTCGATCTCAATGGGGAGGATGGCTTCTAATTCGTAGACCAGGGGGAATGGGGTGGCACCTGTTGGTGTGCGGATGCTGGTGCAGTAGGCCCATAAGGCAGGATTTAGCTACAGATGCCAGTCACGACCAAAGTCATTGACTATTTTCTTGAGGATTTTCAGGATGGTTTTATTCATAGCTTCTGCTTGGCCATTGCTTTGTGGATAGTATGGAGTGGAAAAGCGATGTTGGATTTTGAATTTTTCACACAAATCATGGACATCCTGATTCTTGAAGGTTGTCCCATTATCAGAGATAATGGATTGCGGAACACCGTATCGACAAATGAGGTAATTCAGGATGAACTTGGATATTTGTTTTCCCATGATGTAGGTCATAGGAATTGCTTCGACCCACTTTGTGAAATATTCAGTGGCGGTGATAATGAACTTGTGGCCATTGGATGAGGTGGGCAAGATTTTACCAATGAGATCGAGCCCCCACTGTGAAAAGGGCCAAGGTGTAACAATGGGATATAATTCTTGAGTTGGTGCATGAATAAGGTTTCCATGTTGTTGGAATTGCAGGCATCTTCTGACAAAGTTGTGTGCCTCTCTCTCCATTGTTAGCCAGTAGTACCCAGTTCTTAGCAATTTCTTAGCCAAGGTCATACCACTCGAGTGCAAACCGCACGTGCCATTGTGTACCTCAGTTAAAGAAGTCAAGGCTTCCTCGGGTTTTAAACAATGTAGCAAAGTTCCATCGATACTTCTATGGAAGAGGGTCTCTCCTAGGATGACGAACCGTGAAGATCTTTTGACAAAGGTGCATTTTAGGTTTGGGGTGATGTTAGTGGGGAGGATTCCTAATCTTAGGTAGGTGTATATGTCATGGTACCAAAGATCACCGGGGCCAACGAGTTCACACACGTATTCTGACTCTGGTACCTCGAAGGTGGGTACGAGAAGTTGCTCTACCAGGAATTTGTGTTTCAAGACGTTGTGAGGAATATCCAGTAAGGACCTGATGGTTGCCATTACATCGGCTGCTCTTTTGTTTGTCCTTGGTATCTTCTCAAAGGTGATGTCGATGAATGATTCTTTGAGTCTTTCTACCACCTTTTTGTATGGTGCGAGCTTATCATCCTTTGTTTGGTATTCACCGTTGACCTGGTTGATGATAAGTTGCGAGTCCCCATAGAGTTTTAATGCCATGATTCGCCACTGTGCTGCAATCTTGAGACCTATGGTTAGAGCCTCGTACTCGGTGATGTTGTTAGTGCATGGGAACGCCAACTTGTAAGATCTTGGTATGCAATCTCCTTGTGGGGTGATAAAGAACACACCGGCTCCTAATCCATGTTGTGTGTGGGAACCGTCAAAGTATAGCTTCCAGTGATCAACTATATTGATATTGAAGATAGACTCATCTAGAAATTCTGATATGAGTGGGTTCTTGGCATAGATGGGAGCTTCTGCCAGCCGATTTGCAATGACCTGTCCCTTGATTTCCTTTCGCTCTACATACTCAATATCATGTTCAGATAGTATCATTACCCACTTGGACATTTTGCCTGTAAGCATTGCTTTGGACAATAGTTATTTTAGAGGGTCTATCTTGGCAATCAGCTTGATTTGATGAGCCAACATGTAATGTCTAAATTTATGAGCTGCAAATACTAGTGCTAGGCAAGCCTTTTCTATTGATGTGTAATTGAGCTCGTGCCCCACCATCGTTCTGCTGATGTAGTAGATGGCCCACTCAATTCCCTTTTCATCAATGTTGGGCTAAAAGGGCACCAAGGGCGGCTGCTATTGCTGAGATGTATAGGATTAATGGATTCCCGACAAGTGGTGGCATCAACACAGGTGGTGTAAGTAGATATTCTTTTATTTTATTGAATTCTTGCTCACATTTTTCGTCCCACCTGAATGCGACTCCTTTGTAAAGTAGGTGTGAATAAGCGATATGTTTATCTGCTAGCTGTGCTATGAATCTCCGAATGGACTAGAGTCTACCTTGTAACCCTCTGAGTTGCTTCAATGTTCTTGGTGCTTCCATTTCAATGATTTCTTTTACCTTTTCCCTGGTTCACCTCTATCCCTCTCATCGAAACTATGTATCCCAATAGCTTCCCCAATTGTACCCCAAAGACACACTTCTTCGGGTTAAGTCTAACCTTGTATTGTTCTAGTCTATCAAAGATTGCACTTAGAGTTGCTGTGTGATCCTGTCTCTTCTTTGATTTGGCCAATATGTCATCCACATAATCTTCGACTATTTTATGGATCATGTCATGAAAGATTAGTGTCATAGCTCTTTGATATGTAGCTCCTGCATTTTTCAACCCAAACAACATCACATTCCAGCAGTAAGTGCCCCAAGGACATGTAAATGTTGTTTTATGTTGGTCCTCCTTTGCTATCATTATCTGATTGTACCCTGAGAAACCGTCCATTAGGGACAGCATCTCATGTCCGGCCGTCATGTCCACTATCATGTCAATGTTCGGTAGTGGAAAATCATCCTTAGGACATGCTTTGTTTAGATCTCTGAAATATGTACAGATGCGGATGCCCCCTTTCAGTTTTGAGTCAGGTACAAGATTTGATACCCATTCTAGATAGTCAATTGGGCATATGAAGCCAACATCCAGAAGTTTCTGTAGCTCAATTTTGACGAGCAAGGCTATTTGTGGGTGCATCTTCCTTAACTTTTGTCTGGCTGGTTTTGCTCCAAGGTAAACAACCAAATGATGAACCACTACTTTAGGATCCAGACCTGGCATGTCAGCATAAGTCCATGCAAAATTTACTTTTCTTTCTTTTAGGAATGCTGCCAACAGTTCCTGTTATTCTATCAGCAGGGACTCTACGTAGAAGGTGATTTGTGGTTCTGATTTTGTTCTGCCAATACTGCTGATTCCTCCTGATGTAGAGCAGTACGGGGGAGATTGAATCCTTCATCCTCTGGCACCTCAGAGAGGTTCTCACCATTGGATGCATCCTTTATGTTTACTGTTTTATGGTTAGAGAGTGCCACAGTGTGGTTTTCACTCAATAACTCCGAGATTATTCTTGATCTTTTCCTTTTGTGACTGAAGGACTCAATCATCTCCCCATAGTATGCTTGGGTGTCCAATGTGATCCCAAATCCTACCTTGTGATCTCCACATGGGATTGTATCCCTTAGTCCCATAAATTATGAGAGCACCTCATCATTTTCGAATGAGTCCAGAATCAGTGGTCCTTGTTGGTCGTGATCGATGAGTTGGAGGTGTACTAAGGTGATTCGGTGGGTTGGTTGGTTTGACTCAGTTGTGGAGGCACTTATCATTAACAAGGTGGAATCTTTGAAAAGTCTAGGGAGACCTGCTATAGTATCATCATCATCACTACTAGGAACATCAGTGACGTCAAAGGTGTAATTATCGAGTGGGATACCTAGGCAAACGGGTGGTCTAGGAGTAGTTGTTGTTACCTGGGGAGAGGACTTGACTGCTCTTCTAGGAGTACCTCTGCCATGTACGGTTATACTCGAAGGATTATACCCTAGGCCAAGGTTCCGCATTCTTCTTTCTACAATGATGGGCTCCAACCATCCATCACTGTTTCTTCCTAGGCTCTCATTCCTGTTATAGCCCATACCAAACATCATTTGTAACCCTTTGCTAGCTTCATCCATGGGTAGGTTGGGAGTGGGTCTTTCATCTTGGTATAGTCTATTGGTGACATCCTCTTCATCCACATTCTCTCAACTAAGGTCCCCCCAATGGTGGAATCCAGAGGGTTCTGCTCTCATAGTTTGGACAGGTGTTTGAACTGGCTGGGGTTGTCCATGCGACCTAGGAGATTGTGGTAACTCTCCTACAACAAAAGCATTTATTTTCATTTTGTAATCACTGCATCCATTGTCCCGGATCATGTTTTTAATCTCGGATATGTTAGGGATGGCGGGTGTCTCTGTCACAGAAGTGGAGGCGAGATTGGCTCGGTTTATGTATGAAGTAGACGACCCTTCAGCATTTTTGGGTACTTGAGGGATCCTGTAAAATTTGGCTTCCAAATTTTTGCAATAGGCAAAAGGTTCAAGATCCCCATATATAGTGACCTCCTCATTCTGATGTGAGAACTTCATGCATTGGTGGTAAGTTGAGGCCACTGCCTTCATTCCATGTATCCACGGGCATCCCAGGAGGATGTTGTATGGTAGGTCAAGGTCGAGGACTTGACAGGTGGTTTCCATAGTTGCCGGCCCCACTTGGATGGGGATCTTGATTATGCCTTGGGACACTCTTTCTTGGTCATCATACGCCCTTATGGTGATGCTTTTGTTCTTATTGATGGAATCCTCAGCGAATCCCATTTTCTTTATGAGTTTTAGAGAATAAATATTAAGGCCTGCATCTCCATCTACCAAGACTCATTTGACTTTCTTTTTGTGGATTAGGACTTGGAGGTGGAGTGCACGGTGATGAGATGCCTGCGGAGGGAAATCTTGATCCGAAAATGTAATGAGATTTGGCGTAACGATGTTACCCACCATAGCCTGAAATTTTTCTGTGTCAAGGGTGGCAGCAACGGTAGACGCAACTAGTGCTTCATCAAGGATCTTCCTATGGGCGACGGAGATTTTTAGTAATTCCATGATGGAGATTTGGGCGGGTGTTCTTTTCAGCTGGTCAATGACATTGTAATCATAGGGAATGGTCTTTGTATTGGAAATGGGGGTCTTAGTAGGTGCCCCAACGATGGTAACCTTTTCGCCTCATGTGGTGACTCCACAGTCATTATTGGCTCCCTTGATATTTATGACAGTGACCATTTCGTCAACACATCCCACTATCTCCTCGTATACTAGATTAGCACTAGCATATTTTTTCTTGCCCTTATTATTTCCTTGGTTATTCCCTTGATTGTTCCCTTGGTTATGATTCAACATCGGATTCGTGTATATTTTTAGGTTTTGGTTTTCGGCCGGCTGCTTGATGTTGATGACCTTATCCTCAATGAGGTCTTGGATGATGTTTTTGAGTCTCATGCAATTTGTGGTGGTGTGTCCTTTGACTTTGTGAAAGTCGCAAAGGAGGTTCTCATTATACCACGGCGGCTTGGTCATAGGTTCCGTGTACTACTCAGAGTTAGAGATTTTGATTAGATTCTCTTTGACCAGCTTCTTCATTATGGAATCAATTGATTCACCAAGAGCTGTGAATTTCCTCTTGGGGGAAAAACTTGTTGCGGGGAGGTGGTCCTCCTTGATTGCCCAAATTGTTGACTTGATTGGTGGAAGGTGGTTGTGGCTGTGCTACTACCGCATTAGTTTGCACATTGTTGTGATTATGATTTTGCGGTTGATGATGGTTTTGGGTATTCTGCTTAGGGGCACTGATGACCACTTTAGCATTGACCACGCCATCATTCATGATATTTTTATTCCTCGACCATGTTTGAGGTTTATCATTGTAGTTGTTAGACGAGCAGTTATCCTGCGATGGAGTGAATGTTGGTGCACCTCCTCGTGCGGTAAAGGCTTTTTCGATGTTGAGCGCCATTGGAATTAGTTGATCATAAGATGTGATGCACTGCATTTTTAGGTAGAACGCCAAGTTTTGATCTAGATTGGCTATGATGGTGCAAACTTGTTGTTCCTTTGGCATGGTCCACTTGCTTTGATTGGCTTTGGATCACCATCTTTGCAAGAAGGATGCAAACAACTCTCCTTTTCCTTGTTTGAGTGCAGACAGTTCTTCCAAACTAACATCCGCCCCCATATTGAAAGCATAATTCTTAAGGAAAGCCTCCATAATTTCCTCGAATGTTTTAATGCCCGTGGGTAGGTGAGAAAACCATTCCATGGTTGGACCAGTCAGGCTATGAGGGAAGAGTCGCATTAGATATGTGTCATCATATGCGACCTCCATGCAGTGCACCTGAAATTCCCTGACATGGTTTTTAGGGTTGCCCGTTCCATTGTATTTGTCAAATTTGGGGATCTCGAATCCCTTTGGGAATGGTACCATGGTGAGACTCCTATCGAATGGATAAGGGCACAAATTGCCTAGTGTCCTTGTGGTTTTTCCTGCTTGTAAGTCCAACACTTGCTGCGAGAGCAGTTTGATTTGTGTTGCGACATCCTTGCTTGGATCGGGAGGTGGGATGAATGAGTGGTGAGGTGTTGGAGGTGTTTGATGGGTGGGGAGAGTACTAGTCGGCATTTGCTGCGAGGTTGGTTGTGCGTTCAAAGCCTAATGGCATGCTTGCATTTGCGTCAACAACGCTTGTTGTTGATCTTGCTGTTGTTGTTCCAACAACGCTTGTTGTTGGTCCATCTGTTGTTGTTCCCATGAAGCCTGCTATTGATCGATCTGTTGTTGAGCTAGTAAAGCTTGTTGTTGTTCTAGCTATTGTTGTGCCAACAAAGCTTGTTGTTGGTTGAGCTGCTATTGTGCCAACAAAGCTTGTTTTTTAGCTCGTTGCTGTGCCTGAAAGTCTTGCAGGGCTTGTTGGTAGGCTTGCAGGTAGATTTCTTGCAATTGCCGTTGGTATTGTACTTGTGCTTGTTGTTGGGCCTGGGATTGAGCTTGTGCTTGGGCTAGAGCTTGGGCTTGTGCTTGGGTTAGAGCTTGGGCTTGCACTTGGGCTTAGGCTTGCGCTTGTTCTTGGGCTTGAGCTTGGGCTTGCGCTTGCGCTTGTGCTTGGGCTTGAGCTTGTTGCTTTTGCTGGAGTACTCTCTGTTGGTTGGCTTTTTGAAGAGTTTGGATCAGCGTGGTGAATGAGTTTGTCATATTGGCTTTCGGTGGGATTGGTGGTGGAACAAGAATCATGCCAACCATTGTGACGGGTGGAGGAATTGTGGTGATGATTGGGATTTGGGTTGCTGGAGGGGTGGTTGAAATGATTGGTCCTTGAGATGGTATGTTTTGGGATATTTGAGGACCAATTATGATGGTGGCTTGAGTGGTTGCCACTTGTTGTTGTGATGACGTGGGCGAGAAGAGGGAATTGGGCATGATGCTTAGATTGCTAGGTTCCGTGAAACCATCGATGTTGAGAGGAGGAAAACCCAATCCAAGAGGTAATGTGGTGGTAAATGAAAATGGGGGAAGAGGTGGAAAGTTACCTTGAAAAAAAGGATTTACAACGTTAGTTGTCTCAAAAAAGTTTACTTCTTCAAGTGGTGGAGAAGTTTGTATGTTTGTTTGGCTAGCTAGTGTTGCACAAAATGAAGATGAGCCCATGTGGTTATGGAAGGTGAGTGGGACATACCGGTGGGATGGATTTTCTGGAACAGATGTAACCCGCGTGGTGGTGATGATTGCTTCTTTGTTAGCCACAAGGTGATGCCTTTATAATTCTTGGAACATGGCACTCCCTTTGTTCACATTCGGCGAGGATGGTGTGATGGTCGATGTGGTGTAAGGTAATTCTTGATTAATATTTGACATTGGGGATGCATTTGGAATAGGCACATCTATACTAGTGCTTGCGTCAAGGTTAGGAGGGGGCAGGACCCCTCCTCTTGCTATCGTATTTAGGTATTTGAACATAGCACTGACAATTTTGTGGTTCTTTGGATTTTGAACCATCTCCATGATTTCGGATTGTGTCATCCCCATGTCTTCGTTCGTGATGTCCTCTTGATGAATCTTCTCTTGAGGATTTTGTGATGATAAGGGAGTGTTGTTTGGGGGATTGTTTGATCCCTCTAGGTTCACTTCGGTGTTTAAATGACTCATGCCCATAGAAGTTAATATTTCTCTCATATTCTCCATGTCCTTCTTGTATTTAGATCTTGTTTGGACCATAAAAAATAGGGATTTGTTCGATCCTAACCTTTTAGGCCCAAAAGAGAAGAACTAGGGAAGCTAAAAGATCAAAGATGGTGGTAATGGGGATGGGCTAAATGGATGGGATGAGTGAGTGAACACCCTTTTTGAAGAACTCTTGAAGGTATATGCTAAACTTGTAAGGGCATTTGAATTGATTTGATTTGTGATAATTTGACTAGATGTGTTAAGTCAAACAAGATTGTTTGTGAAGTTGTATTCCCTAGGAAGTTGCGTTATACTAGGGAAACTTGCACCAATGGATGAATTGGCTAAATGTGTTAAGCCAATGTAATTGTGAAATAATAGACTTTAGGAAGTTGTGTTATCTTAAAAAAATTTTTCCCAATGGTTGAGACTATGTTGGCTAGATGTGTTAAGCCAAGATAGGGTGATATTGATTTATCCTTCTAAGTTTAATGTGATGATTGTTTCTAGAGTTCTCAAAAAGGTTCGATGATGAAATGAGATTTGGTTGATGAAGGAATGAATGAGAATAACAACTCTGATCTTGAACCTTATCCTAGACATGACTCTTTCTACAAAACCTCAGTATTGAAGAACATGCTAGACTTCCTATGGGAGAAAAGCAAACCTTTCAAAAAGTTTGGGATTTTGTTGACAATAAAATGCATACATTGCGGGATTATTCCTTGAGGCCTTTTTGTAAAATTTGTATACAAGTCTTTCCCTTACTTCAAGGAGCATCTCAAGGCGTTGCTCATGGATTTTCAGACTAACTTTCTTGAACTTTGGCTTTGAGATTTTGATCTTGCGGGAAATCGTCGGAAACAACACACATGAAGTTCAATTTGTCTTTTTATCTTGGTTTAATGAAATTATTTTTATCCAAGACACTTGCTTGTTTAGGTTTCAAACTATATGTCTAGTGTCCCACTTTCTTTCTCATCCCACAAGGTCCATTGTGTGGAAATCGAGGAAAATAGGGTAAAAGTTCCTTATATTTTACCTTGTTGAAAAAAAATGACGGTAGAATTTGTGCACTTAGAAACCTCTAGGAATATGATTCCTAGGGAAAGCAAGAGTGTCCAAATTCATCAAAGGTATTTTCTTCTCACAAGGGGTTTGAAATTTAAAGGTCTTTGTGAATGTTTGTTTTTCAAATGTTTTCAAGATCAAGCAATGTATTTCTTCCAATCACTTTTACACTCCTAGGTTGATGAGGCAATATCTTGTTGGGTTCCCACTTGGATAAATCTAGTTGCGCATATCTTGTGCGAATGGCTAAATGCTTGACCACATTGGCTCCCCTCCATGACACTCACTTATTCGGGTCAGCCAAGCATTAGTACCCATGAATCTCCCATGGCATACTTTCCATTTCCACAACAAGACCACATGTATAACGTGGGGTGGCTTGAAAGGACATGACTTTTTGCACCAACAAGATAGAAAAGGTTTTGGCCTTTTTCTAAACAAGGGGTTCTAATTAGGGCATTCCGTTTGTGGGGGATTATCCAACATCAGTGAGAGTCCATTGTTGTCCACCTCATCAGAATAATCCTCATGATTCTTGAACTTTCCTCAAGAACCCACACTTATATACCGGTTGGAAGTCGCTTGGCTTTAGCGTGTTCCTAGTTTGGTCATTCCCTTGGGTGATTACTTTTTCCCACAAGGCAGGCCCTCTAAGATAAACAAGAGCGAAAAAACATTATTCGTAGTTCGATCAACCTTTGTTTAAAAATAAGAGGAGAACACTCGCAATAAGTTTTATTCACACTCACATGTTTTGTTCAATTTTAAAATGCCCAAATTGAAATGTGGAGGCAATCTTTTTAACAACCTAATATTACCAAAATGTTTTTGATTCTCAAGATCGCAATGAAGCACGAGAGAAGCGCATACACATTTTAGATAACATTAATTTGTAAAAAATATTGCAAAACATGGAAAACATTTGCTCATTTTAAACCTCAAAGCAATGATGACTTCTTTTTAAGCACCAAAATGAAGTGTGAGTTTGCCTTGTTCAATTGTTACCTTTTAAACAAAATCTAGTGTGTTTGCCTAAAGTTCTTTTTAGCCCCTTGGCAACTTTTTGAAAGGAAATTTGATTTTGTTAATTTTAAAACCCAAAGCAAAACTAGTGTCCTAAAATCAAAGAACTTATCAAATCCTTTATAGAGTGTTAAAAAACACTTTGTAGAAAACTAAACATGGTGCCATAAAAAAAAAAGTTTTCTTGTTCTTTTTAAACCCAAAGTAAAATTAGTTTTCCTAAGGCCAAATATATTTAACAAATTTTCTTAAGGAGTGTTAAAGAACACTTTTAGTGTTTAGGAACACTTTGGTTTTGTGAACATGGTATCATGATGGACTTCTTTCTTTGCTTTTCCTCTTCTCCAACCTGCAAAATGACAGAAAAATCAGAGAGCAATAATACAGCAAACCAAGTTAATGCTAAAAAGTTAAAAATTTATTCAAATTAAAAAAAACAGACTGTTCCCGCGACGGAGTTTAGCAAGTGTGGTGTTGTTTAGCTAGTGCGGTACTGTTTAGAAAAATAGGCGGTGCCATACAGTGCCACGCGGTCGACTGTATGCGGTGCTCTGCAGAAATAGAGACCGCGGGTGCAGTGGAGTTTGGAAGCGGCGAAAGTTGGCAAAATTTGAAATTTCAAAGGCAGGAAGCGATTGCGGTGCTGTATGGTGCCACGGGTTTTTGGGGGTGCGGTGCAATACAACACCACATATGAGTCCGCGGTGCAATACAGAACCGTGTGCCTGATCCACGCTGCAGTTTCCTGTATGTGAGCAAAAAACGTGAAAAAAACTGTGAAATCTTGAAAAAAAAAATGGGATAAAAGTGAGATAGCCCTCCTTCTAGCGCCAAAATGTGAACCTCTAAACCTGCAAATGCACAAAGACGACAAACATGGTTAGTGTTAAATCAAAATGCATGCAAATATGAAGGATTCCCCATGAAATCCACCTATTTAAGCTAATATTAGGAAATGAAAAGCAAAACTTAGACAATATGAAAGTAAATCCTAATTTAGCCAATAGAATGATGATCTTATGGGGGAATTGGTGCCAATGATATGTTGCAATTGGCCCTTTCCCAATTCCTATAGTTGCAATGTAGATTGATGGAGAAATGGTCAAATCTCCAAAGAGATTTGAGCATAACCTTGGTGTAAATATGAAAATGTGAGGTATGCTTGGATGAAATGGGCAAAATTAGTTCTCAATTGAAGAGAGTAATTTTGCATGTAAATTGTGGATGAAGATTGAGAAGAAGGGTCTCAAATTTATAGATTCCAATCTTGGAAGAGATAACGGAAATAAGCAATGTGGGACAAAAGATAATCCAATGGCATTGTGCCACTTGTCCACATGTGATTGGATGAGGAATGAGCACATTTTGGCCAATGTGCATGATAAATGCATAAATTTGAATTTGAAATGGCGAGTTGACTTGTTGAAGGGGGAAGAGAAGTGGAGTAAATGTCACTTGGCTCAAGGTCAAGGACATGTAAGAGGCATTGAATGCCTTGTTGGAAGGACCAAGTCCACTTGGCCTTTTGAATTCAAATGAGGGAATATTACCTTTTGATGCTTTGTGAGGGAAAATAGAAGAATTAATAAATCAAAGTATTTGATTTATTGTGCAACTTGCATTTTCTAGAGAATTTTAGTGAGAGGGATTAAGTTAATCATGGATTTGATTAAATTAATGAAGAATTAAGTGATGTGACAATTTAGACTTAGATTTATGAATTGATTTAAGTCCAAAATCAAGAGGAAATGATAAATGATTTGATTTATTTAATCAAGAAGGAACATGTTAGATTAAATCAAATAAAGTTTTAATTTATTTAATTTAATAAGAAGACTTTAGAGAATTTAATCAAATAAAATGATTTATTTAATTAAACAAAAATGTAAGGTTAATTAAATTAAATTGATTAATTTAATCAAAGGAGGTGATAGACTTAATCAGATAAATGATGATTCATTAGATTAAGGGATAGAATTATGATGCAATGCTAAGAGTGTGGTTTAAGAGGAAACGTTGTTAATAATCGGGATTAGGTGTGCCAAAATGAACTTGTACATTTTCCATGTCTACATGATGCCCATATCTTGGTTTAATTGGCACATAGGGTTGAAATCCCTAGTTGCATTGAATTGGATGATGGAAATATTATTTTTGTTTACCAATTGGAAGTGTTAGTAGGTGTTAATGCTTGCTTCCTTTGTCTAAAAGAGGGGCACATACAAAAAAGCTATCTTATCATCGAAAAAAAGTTGAAAACGTTAACCCGAAGGCTAACCCTAAGTTGAATCCCAAGTCAGTGGAAGTGGATGGAATTCCCATGTCTTGTCTTGGTGGGGTTGTCACTGGGGGTGATGCTAAGGAAAGCCAAAATCCCACCTTCAACAATTCGTAATGTGGGGAAATCGTCACTGCCAAGGAAACATAGCTAGTAATATGGTAGCCAATGGGCCTCAAGACTCTTGGGTCAGACCCCCCATGGTCAGCTTGTCCTCATAGCCATTGCTGGAAGTCTCTAATGGTAATCTCCCCGCATGGATATCTTTGAATGTTGAGTCCAAAAATCCTTTTGAGTTGCTCTCCCAAGACTACAGTGGCTTTAGAAAAATTCTTGAAGGTACGATGACCACTTCAACAATCAAATATTTAACACCCTAATCCTCCAAAGATGGTAATAATAGGGATGAGGTATTATTGTAGAATCTAATTCCTAACAACTAGTGTTTCTTGAACTTTTAAAAAGAATTAAGGATCAATTCTTGGACATAAAACAATTTAATAGTCTTTTTGGTGAAAAAGAATTTGAACTCCAATTTAAAATAGAAGGTTGAAAATCAAGGTTGACTAATACCACCCTAGTTAATGTACAAAATGGTGATACTACTTCAATTGGGGAGGTTAAGTCCCCCTCACTATGTGAACACACTATGTCCACTACTAAGGTAGCCCAATCTAAGGCTTGCCTAGCAAATTTTGACTCCCTCTGAGAGGGTGACTTAACAGTCATAGCCTCAAAGGAGGAGTATATATTGGATGAAAAATTGGATGAGAACTCTAAAAACCATAGAAATTCCTCGTCAAATTATGTTCCATTCAGATCCTCCAATCATCCTAGTACCACCTATTTGGTTCATTACCCTAATGTGGATAAGAATGAAAAACGTTGTTCTCAAAATCCAACTTAGGATAATCCAAATATGGAATCTTCCACACAAAATTATGTGGCAATTAATGTGGATGAGGAAGGTAATAGTAAAAATCCAAAATTGGAAGAGATTAATAATGATAGATAATATACAAAGGAAAATAATACCAAAGAAATCCCTATATCTAGAAAAAACATGGTATAAACTAAGACTTAGGGAACTAATAACATTGGAAATATAAAAAAAAATTAAACCTACAAAGACCCCTAAGACCTTCCCTAGACTTGACAAGTTGATGAAAAATTGGAACTCAGTTTCCATAAGTAAAAGCATTCAGATATCCAAAAACAAGAGGAAGAACACAAACTTAGTGATTCAACCACTTGTAGAAAAAATAGTTGGAAAGTGAGAACAAGCTACCCAAATTATTTGAGCACTTCAAGAGTAATCAATATGTCTCTTCAATTATTTTTGAGAATGAATTTTAATTGTATATCATGGAACATCAGGGGACTTGATTCCCTTGACAAGAAATACATCATAAGATATTTTTTGAATTTGGAAAAAAAAAAGGACATTATCCTTCAAGAAACTAAGGCTACAAGCTTTACCATAGATACAAACTTGAGATTTGTTTCAAAAGAATCCTCTCATTTCACAAACAAGAATGAAAGAGGGAGGGGAGCTGCAACCATTCTCATTTCCAACAAATGGGCTCAATTTGTGTCTAATAAGGGTACGTCACCCTACAATAGGCTGGTATGGATTACCCTAGAAAAGGATGGAACTAAGGTAGGAGTTTTCTCTATCTATGCCCCTAATGACGATAGGGACAAGACCTCACTCTAGTAGTGGCTCTATAATTTTCTAAAGGTTCCTTGGATTGTGGGGGGAGATTTCAATATGGTGGAGCACTTGGAGGACAATAATGGGGGAATTGACATGACTTGGAATGGTAGTGAAAAATATTTATGGTTGAAGCTAAAATCCAAGCTTAACTTAGTAGACCCTCTAGAAATGAAAATAAGGAGTACAAGGGGATTTGGTTCACCTAGTGTAATGCACATAAGGGTGGTAGGAGGATTTATTATAGGTTGGAAATATTTTATGTGAATAAGGATTTTTTTTGTTCCATACCAAGAAAATAAGGGATCAAAGTCAATTTTTACCCATTTACTTTGTCTAATCACCATCCCATTGAATCCACACTGACGACCAACCAAGGCATGCATAAAGAAAATATAAAGAAGGATGGATTCATTCTGAACTCCCAACTACTAAAGGATAGTGATCTCAGAGATTCTATTTTCTCAATGAGATATAAATAAGTGGCTACTAAAAGACTTAAAGGCCATAGATAGATGGAATCAAAATGTTGAAACATGGAGAACTTTGTTCCAAAATATTGGGAAAAAGAAAACCATTGATACGAGGAGGGAAGAGAATGAACTCCAATAATTCCTTTTATTGGTTGAGTCCAAGGTCCAATTGGATCCTAAGGATGAGAGGTTAAGTGAAGAACTTGCAGCTACTAGAAAAAAATTGAGAAGGTTCCAAACTCACAAGATCTAAGTCTTAAAGGTTCAGGGAAAGTTAAATTGGTTAAACTGTGGGGAAAAAGGCTCAATTTTTTTTCAACTACATTAAGGAGAAAAATATTAAGGAACAGGCTATGAAAATCTAGGAAGGTGACAATTTATTCACTACCCAAGAGGATTTTCTTGGGTAGTTCCATGCCTTCTTCAAGAACCTATTCAATTTAGAGGGGGGGTGAAGAGAACCTTAGATCTAGAGGTTTTATTAAAAGAATTATTCTAAATAAAATAAATGAAATTGATTCAACAAAAATATTTACAAGTATAACTAAGGAGGAAATCAGGAGTTCCATACACTCTATGAGTAATGAAAATATCCAAGGAAAGATGGATTGACCATTGATTTCTATAAAAACTTTGAGGAGTGGAACTATGATGATTTACTTCAAGTTTACCTTGAATCCTTGGAAAGTGGATACCTATGTAGAAAAATGAATAAAGCTATTATCAAGCTCCTTCCCAAAGGGGGTGATAACACACTGATCAAGAAATGGAGGTAAATAAACCTTTTAAATGTGTCTTAGAAATCTCTAGCCAAGGTTATAGCTCTAAGGTTGGTGAATATTCTACCAAAGTTTATCAATAACACACAAATTGGATTCATCAAGGGGAGATATATTCTAGAAAATATTATCTTAAGCTGGGAGGTAATGGATGTTGAAATATGGCTTGTAAGTGTTGTCATTTATGGAAACCTAAGCAACCTAAGCAACCTAAATGGCATCCGGTCTACAATATTATTTTGGTTTATACCGAAAGAACAAAGTAAAGAACACAACATCTAATTGCAAGCATAAAAGTTGATCTAAACACCTTACCGAAAGAATATTTTGGGTTGTTGATCTTTGAGGAAGGTCTTTTGATGTTTTTAATACCTCCGTGAAGGATAACATTTGATGCACACTCATTGGTGTGTGATCTAGAACATTTGGTGCACTAATTTGTTGGTTATTTGTGCTAGATGATCAACCCGATGAGTCTAGTAATTGTGGATGTATAAGATGTAATTAATTAAAAGTATTCATGCTTGATTAAGTTTTGTTTGGGTCATCTCTTTTTCTTAACTAGATTTGGAGGATGCGCATAAAGATTTAGTGGTGGATCTGGTTGACAAGTTGAAAAGAACTTAATACTTTATGAAGCCAACTA
This sequence comes from Sequoiadendron giganteum, assembly GCA_007115665.2. NCBI lineage: Eukaryota > Viridiplantae > Streptophyta > Pinopsida > Cupressales > Cupressaceae > Sequoiadendron > Sequoiadendron giganteum. The sequence goes on from CM021109.1 coordinate 6,418,028, forward strand.
ATGAATTATTAAATATTTGTTAGCGGATATATATATATGAGATCGGTTCTATCATTTGGTGTGTGATGTGTGAGATAGAAGTGTGTATAATAGCGAAGAAGTTTTGAAATGTACGAATATGTGCATGATGCAAAAATCAATAGAGTAATGGTGTTGATGTTGGATTTATGAGCATAGAAGAGCAGAGCAGAGCGAAGAGCAGAATCAATTTGTAGATTCAAAATTCAATCTATGAGCTTCACCAAAACTATAACCTAGCATAAATAGATGCTATCATCTCACTTCAACCTTCAGCTGGTTTTAATCTAAAATTTTGTATGGCAGTGAGCTCTAGGTAGTGTGTCTGAATGCAAGTGCATTCTCTTTTATAAACGATTATATTTGAGTACTCAAATTATGGATTAACATCCACAATGGTTTTTCCCCTAATAGGGTTTCCACACAAAAATTTGTGTCATGGTGTTGAAAAAAAATTCTTTGAATTCTTGCATATTTATTTTAATGTAATGATAAAATGGTTTAAGTTTCAAAGTAATAAAAGTTAATATTTGTTGAAAACCGATTCACCCCCCTCTTAGTGTTCCCTTGAGTCCAAAAATTGGTATCAGAGCATAGCTCCTTTGAAGAATTTTAGTAGCTTAAGGTGGATCTTGGAATGTGATGGAATATGGTAGACTTTAGTAGTAGCTTCTGGTGACACTTGATGACCTTGATTAGTCTTAAGAAGAAGTACAAGAATTAAAAGAAAATCTTGGAGATGTTGATAAATTCATCTAGTCATTGAATGATCATATTGTTAAATCTAGGGAGAAAAGAAAGGATCTTTTTTATCAGATACAAGAAAAGGAGAATGGAAATATGGATGATGCTCACTTGAATCAAATAACCAAAGACTTTGAAAATCTTGCTAGATACATTACAAACTTAAAACATTAGATGAAATATATGATGATGAAGATGACTAAAGAGATTGAAGAAAGAAAGAAAAATGAGGAAAACCTTTCTCAGACCCTGAAAGAGAAATTTGATGAATGTAGTAGAATAAAAGGGGAATTCACTCAGTTGGAAAGTGAATTACAAAGAACTAGAAACAATGAAGAAGAACTTGGTAAGAGGATTTCTACTCTTAGGAATGATATTGTCATTGCAAATGAATACAAAGAAAATTTTAAGATCAGTTCAGTAAAACTTGATGAGCTAAATCAAGGAAAAAAGAGTGGACATGATAAGAGAGGTCTTGGATATGAAAAAGGAGAAAGTTCCAGATCAAGACAAAATAATTTCAGATAGAACAAAAATGGAAGGTATCTGGTAAGCAACCTAATGCACACAAGTTTAATGGGTATTGTTTTTCTTGTAATAAGTTCGGTCATATGATTTCTCAGTGTAGAAGTAATATGAAGTCAAAAGTTTCATCATTCTCTGGTCAGTGTTTCAATTGCAAAAAATTTGGTCATAAATCAATTGAATGTAGAAATGTGTCAAGTTACTATGTTGATAGAAGGAATGTTGAATGCTATACATGTGGGAAAATTGAGCATGTTGCTAATCAATGCAGATATAGAAGAAGCCATTGGAATGATTGGTTAGGAAAAGAAAGCATTATGTGCTACAACTGCATTAAGTATGGTCACATTGCAAGATTATGCAGAAACAAAAATGTAGATAGAGGAGGTCTAGTATATAGAGGCATAAATATAGAGAAAAATGATAAAGGAAAAAAAAAAGGGACTACGGATGAAATCATATATTAGATGAAGAAGACATGGGTAAGGAAGAATGATTTTGATGTTGGAAATGGTTCCATACTGGAACCTGCTTTCGGTAATTCCTTTGGTAATTAATTTTAGGCCATTGGCCTAAGGGGGGTCTTTCAAGAAAATAATTCCTCCCCTATCTATGGATGGTACCGCAATGAAGAGAATAGTCAAGAAGGTGTATTTATGGTGTAAGAAAATCTTGAGTAACTTTAGAAAAAAGAATTCGGACAATTCATAGGTCTAAAGAAGATTTCTGTCGCTATTTGGGAAAATATTTTTTTCAGAAAAATTAGGGAAAATGCATTTATTAATTGTGTGTGAGATATAAAATACAAGTTGAAACTATCATTTTTCACTTTGCATTGAAGAAGAGAAGAAGGAGAGCACTTGATAGACGGATTACGAAGCAGTAAAATTGATTCATCGACAAATCTCAAAATCTATCAGATATTTCAAACCCTAAATTTGAAAAGAAAATGGAAAAAATCAAAGGTTCAATCAATCTATATGAATATTATAGTGCAAATATTAGGTCTATGAGGAATTTTTCACTACATGATGAATTAAAGCAATTGAGCGAAGCTTGTAATGCCCCGCCAAGTAACCCTAAAGGAAGTTGTAATTAACGACTTAAGTGAACCAATTTTTTTTTTTTATAAAGTATAATAACATACACATTCACTTACTAATTAACAACAACCTCTAAGGCTACAAGGTTAGGATTACTTAAACCCACACATACATCTTACATAAACCATAGCAATAAATACTTTATGAAATAAACATCATACATCATAAGAATACCACATAACATAATAAGATGAACATCCAAGAAACAATCTCATAACATTAACTTAATCCAATAGTTACATCACTCATTCCTAGAATGAGACTATAGTACAAAAGTATAACAATTACATAATCTCACCTCATAAACATACGAGGGATAAAATAACTTATACAATCAAAAATATTACAATGCTAGAAAATACAATAAGAACTACGAGCTGTCCATCTGGATGTCTCGCCTCCATGAACTGAAGATCAAGGGGGACCCAATGGTTTTGGTGCATGTTCCACCCAACCATGTGGTACCCGAAGGCCCACCCCCCATGCTAGGAGATAGTAACAATGTAACAAAGATAAAGATCCACAACCTCTAACCAAAGGCAGACTCAAACTAACTCATACTGAAATAACCAAAACAAATGCAATAAACAAGAACAACTCTCACATCATTGACATTGCTTCCAGACATAAAATAGACCAAGTATGTTCAGAGAACCATACACGTATACAAATACCAATCACTAAGGGAATCTCAAGTGCACACAAATTAGAAAACATAACCACTCCAACTCTAGGAGGATACAAATAATAGAACACACTCCAAACATCTTGGAGGCAACAACACATAGTCCACTCCTTTCACAAGAGGTACAAAACATCGCCATTCATGAAAATGGGTAAAACTGAAAGACACCATACAAGGGAAAACAACTGGATGGCATAAAGATTCAACAACCCTTATCTTCTAAGTTTTTCTGGAAGACTTATAATTTAAGACTAACACTAAATCCCAAAAACCCACAATGCAACTTGACGACATAGCAACAAAAGCATTCAAGTCATTAATCAAATCTAATATTTGGATTTCCTAAATCCATATTCATTCAATAGGTAACATTAACAAGGTCAAAGACACACTTATAGGGTTAACTCAAATAATCATATACCCATATTTCTATTTCCATTATAAGAAATCTTAAATAATTTGAACTTACATCCCCTTATGAAATACAGAGAACTAAAACATTTAAGGCAATCACAAGAGCATTACTATTTTTGGATATAATAATCCATATCTCTTTCATATTTCATTCACAATAAATTAATTGCTCTGCTTGAACTATAATAAATTAAAATAGCCATTTGCCTCATCAATATAAACAACTTCTTAATTTACCTTTAAATCAACACAAATCCATGCAAGTAAACTCTTTCCATTTCCTAACCAAATCTTACATCTCATTCAATTTTCTATTTAAAACATTCAATCCCTTTAATATCCTAAAATATTGTTTCTTTATCCATTTTCTCATATACACTAATCAAACCATTTTTAAATATCTATTCAATAATATATTGCATGCTTCTTATTAAAATAAAATACGATAATGAATTTACACTTAATATATGTATATTTATGTTCCATATTATGTATACACCAAATATATATATTAATAACTTAATTATATATATTCTTTAATATTTCAATCACAATGATTAAAATTGCTCTATGGAAATAAATGAAACAAAACAAATATTTGCCTTTTCCAATATAATTAGTTCCTAAATTTATGTGTAATACAACATATTGCAAATACTATATTCAAATTTTCTATCCAAAATCTATACCATGCATTCTAATTTTATCCTTTAAAATCCCTATTCCCAATAATATAAAACTTTTTCTCTTTCAACTTAATTGAAATAATTAAACAAGTATCTTCAATCTACGAATACAAGAAATACTAATTTAAACAATTTAAATCAATTTCAATGTTTACTTCTAAACTAACATTAGTTCTCTATTAACTGGATTCCTTTCATTTTCCAACTAACTCAAATGATTTAATTATTTAATATAAAATACCTTATTCCTATTAAACTAAATTATGCATACTAATCAGTTCCAATACAAATATTTCTTTCAAATACACAACTAACTCTTCTAATTTCTACAATTCATTAAGTAATTCATTATATCGATAAAACTGAATTAAGAATTCATCTTTTTAGATAGGGGAGAAATTACACTAATATTTAATTCTCTAATTGCTCTTAACAAAATAAGTATTTTCAACTATAACTCAAAATATTTCGCTTTAATTTAAATAACCAATTGCCCTTGCAAATTAAATCATTATAAAATTAATCATATTAACATTTGGTCTCTTCCATAACTTATTGTGTTAAAATAAGATCAATATTTGGACTATAACCCAATATCATATATATATTTTTCCAATTAAATCAAATTAATAATTGGACCTTTTACACATGAATTTAAATTTCACAATTAAATCTTAAATATGCATTCTTTAAATAAGATATTCAACTCATTCAATTAAACTTTAACATGCCATTTTAGAATAAACAATAATTTCCCCATATGTTTATAATTTTATTTCCACTAATCTAATATACAAATTTTATTTAAAATAATATAAATAAATATAATACTTTAATATTATAAATTATAATATAAAATATTAAATACATTTTTAACATTATATTAACAATACATAAAATATTAATATTTATAGGGGACATCAATTTATTATTATTTTTAGCTATCAAAGCAGCCAAGGGAAGATAACTTCCCATAGTAGTCTCAGGTTTCATGCTGGGACTCAAAACTGCTGAACCTGGGTATTTGTGATTTCAGTGGGTAAAACTCTCTTAAAGGTGCAAAAACCCTTTAAATTTCCTGGCTAATAAACCCATTTTGTGGTGGAGTTATAATGCAGATGAAACTGTGTATCTGATTTCTACCATGAAAAGATATAATCCACTTTGTGGATTTTAAATCCCATTTTGTATTAACACAAACAATTTTACTTTCTAAAACATTCTAAAAACCTTGCTCAATCTCTATGTCTGAATCCAAAACAAAATAATCGATTTCCTCAAACAAATTAAATTCAACTGAAGTTTTCACAATTTTCACTCAAGAATTTTCACAAAACAAAAGCTACAAATTTATTTGATTATTTTCTTCTAACAACAAATATATTTCCTAAAACAGATTTAACAAACAAATCTTTAATCACTACTATTTTAAAAACAATCAAGAACAATAAAGACACAAAAGAAAACCTGGCTCAAGAAGCTACAAGAAAACTGAATTTTTGATGCAAGTCTCCTCCAAAGATTTCCTGTATTTCCTTCAATCCTCCAACGAATCCAATCCAAAACCCAACCAATGCAAACAATCTTTCCTCCAATCAATTCTACAATCAAATCTCTTTTCAAACCCTTCTTGATGCAAACCTTCCAAAATTTCTTCTTTGTTGTAAAAATGCATTTTTTTCTAAAAACTTTTCTGCCCTAAAATTAAAACATGCATTCTTTATAAATCAAAATACCTAATATAACCCTAATTCACATTACATGCAAATTAGATATTAATTTCAATTTCAATTTTTACAACCCTAATTCACATTGCATACAAATTAGATATTAATTTGAATTTCAATTTTTACAACCCTAATTCACATTGCATGCAAATTATATATTAATTTCAATTTCAATTTTTACAACCCTAATTCACATTGCATGCAAATTAGATATTAATTTCAATTTCAATTTCAATTTCATTTTTTTGAAAGCCCACTTTCAATTTAAAATACAATTTCAAATAATAAATTAATTTCCAAAGTTGAAACTCATTTCCCAAATAAACATTTAATTACAATTTCTAATTTAATTCCCACACGTTGAAATTAAATTCCAAAATTGATTTTAATTCTTTTATTTCCTTTCATTTTCTTGTATCACGTTTAATTAATTAATTTAATTATTTAATAACTAAATTCAACCCCCTTGGATTAAATTTAATTGATTAAATAAATTAAATGTAATTAATTAATTTTAAATTAAACAATCATCAACATGATTTAAATGCAATTATTATAAATATTTATTTCCAAATAAAAAATCCTTCAGAATTAAATAACATTAAAGTAAGACTGAAAATGACTTGACACACACGACTGGTGACACACTAAGGCTAGGGTGTAAACTTGACACATGTTACCTAGCTAGTATCTCCCATTCAACTTAACAGTTGGATTGACATGCTCAAACTGGTGAACCCAGGTGGAGTCGATGTCATGTACCTACAATCTTGCAACCAAATAAACAACATCATACAATATATCCAGCATATACACACCATGAAGAAGGAATTACGGATTCGTAGGGCGCTCGCAAGTGAGTGATGCGAACCCGTCTTTTTCACCAATACACTCATCGAAACTGACACTTCCATCATAATTCCAATAGTCTCATAATAACATCTCATGCTAACTCTACAACATCATTAATCCATAATGCATGTGAAACAATAATTAGATCAACACATCATACAATAATAGTTGTTGCTCAATAGTAGCGAACAAAATATCATAACAAAATGTATCCAGTAACAAAGTAACTGCAACCAAACATAACATAAAGCAAACCAAATAAGGAGCAAAACGAAGGGGTATTACAAAGCTAAACATGGAAATTTGGATATTTGGAATGAGTTTTTGTACTTTGAGAATGAAAAATTTTACATGATGATGTTTTAACTTTGGACAAACTCTACAACATTTCAAAGGAGGTAATTGAGAATTTAACTGGATATTGCAAAGTCAAAGATATACCAAGGAAGAAATATATTCAGAACAAAGAGGTTGAAACCCTAACTAGAATAATTGAAGATCAAAGGGCCTTGATAATTGCAACAATCAAGAATCTTCTTACAAAGTAAATTACACACAAAATAACATATTAAATCTTCTACAGAAATCGAGAAGGAGACACATTGGCTTGCATAATCTACATTTCTCACAAGATGATAATTGAAGGTCAAGACTTTGATGTATGCAGATTGTTAAAGGATCAACTCATGGAGAATGTACAAATAACAAAGGAAATAGATTATCCTTTCAGGTTCAGTACTTTGATTACATGTTTAGTAATGTATTTATTGAATTTCTTGCTGAAAATCAACAATGTAGTTTGGAAATCAAATGAACCGGTATGCAAACAAATATATTCATATTCTAGGAGCTCAGTCGATTGGGATTTAGTATTTGAAAATTTCTTTAAGAATGTGCTTGAAAATTGTGGTTTAGTCATTGAAGTTGGTTCCTCTTCCCATGGCATTGATAAAGGGTAGAAAAGAGGAAAGGAAATTGTTGAATACAACCCCCTGAAAAGCAAAGCTCCCAGAATTGAGGGAAAAGGAAAAGAAAAAGAAATTATGAATATTCTAGATGAAGAATCTGATAAAGAAACTGAGGATCCACTAAAACATAAATTTGATCTAGAAAAAGGTAGTGAGGAATAAGAAGATCTAACAAATGAAAATCTATAGCAGCTTATTCAAGGAGAAGGTGGAATGCAGAAAATAGCTAGGTCATAGTCTGTCAGACCATCATATGATCAAGACATGATTATAAGTGTGTTAAATTCTCATGTTGAGAAATGAAAGATTAGATTGGAAATCCTACAAAAAATTCTTCCCGATGAAATGATTGAATGTAGCAAAGAAACATTGAATTCTGAAACTCAAGAAATAAAAGCTGGTGAAGTTATCTCTCATCTAGAGGAGAAATTCAAACTATCCCATTCCAAAGTGAAGAATAAAAATAATGAGATAAGGAAAGGAATAAACTTGGCCACTAGAAGCTACAACTATTGCATCTATTGGCCCCATGCAGTCAACAAATACAAAGAAAAGTTTGATCAAATTGAAACAAAATTGAATGGCATTGGTAAAAGCTTTGACACATCTCAAGATCCAGATGGAACCATTAGGAAAAGAATATGGGAGCTACAATCAACACACACAAAAATTCAACTCTCTAAGAACACTCTTTTGGATACTTTTTGGAAGGTAAATGATCTAACCGAATGAAGGTTGGAGCAGATGGTGGAAATATTGAGGAATGGTGAGAAATTGGAAGAAGCAATTACAATTCCTGAATCTCTAACTCAAATTTTTAACAAGACTTCCAAGAACAATAGTTTGATCATTATCATTGGAATCATAATAAATGCTTGGAAGAAATTCCTTTCGGAAGTGAAGAAAAACAATAAGATAATCTTCTAAAGATAGCAGTTAATTGTTTTTGATTTTTTGAAGTTTTGATCAAAGGAGGAGAACTGTTGGCATATATGTGTTGAAGTTTTGAAGCTTTGAGGATTTTGAACATGTGTTTTTTCACTATTTTCTCAATATCACTTTTTGTCTTTTTGGCATATGGCATCCATTCTTTTTCATTGATGTCAAAGGGGGAGAGAATGTAGTGAAAAATTCCCCATAGGGGGAGAGAATGCCTTATAAATCTCAAGGGAAGAAAGTGCAGTACATTTTTTGGCAGTATACCTATAATGATTATGACACTTAATCATTTTTCACTAAGTGTTGCCATCAATGCCAAAGGGGGAGATTGTTTGCATATGGCTTGTAAGTGTTTTCATTGATGGCAATCTCAGCAACCTAAGAAACCTAAATGGAATCTATTTTGTAGTATAGTTTTGGTTTCTACCAACAAAATAGAGTAAAGAATAGGGAATTCGGTTACAGGCATAAAAGTTGATCTGAACACCTTACCAGACAGATATTTTCGGTTGTGGATCTCTAAGGAAGGTCTGTTAATTTTTGTGATACCTTGGTGAAGGATTTTTTTTGTATGCACTCACTGGTACGTGATCTAAAAGATCTGGTGCACTAATTTGTTGGCTATCTGTGCTAGATGGCCAACTCGACGAGTATAGTAATTTTGGATGTATAAGATGTAATTAATTAAAAGTATTTATGCTTGATTAATTTTTCTTTGGGTCCTCTCTTTGTCTTAACCGACTTTGGAGGATGCACATAAATATTTAGTAGTGGATCTAGCTGACAAGTTGAAAAGAACTTAATACTTTATGAAGCCAACTGATGAATGATTAAATCTTTGTTAGAAGATATATATATATGAGATCAGTTCTATCATTTGGTGTGTGATGTGTGAGATAGAAGTGTGTCTAATAGCGAAGAAGTGTTGAAATGTGTGAATATGTGTGTGATGCAAAAATCAATAGAGTAATGGTGCAGATGTTGGATTTATGAGCAGAGAAGAGCAGAACGAAGAGAAGAATCAGTCTATAGATCCATAATTCAATCTATGAGCTTCACCGGAATTGTAACCTAGCATAAATAGATGCTATCATCTTAGTTCAAACTTCAAATGGTTTTAATCTGAACTTTTGTATGACAATGAGCCTCTTCTTTTGAGTAGTGAGCTCTAGGTAGTGTGCTTGAATGCAAGTGCATTCTCTTTTGTAAATAATTATATTTGAGTACTCAAATTGTGGATTAACCTCCATTGTGGTTTTTTCCCTAAAAGGGTTTCCACGCAAAAAATTTGTGTGTCATGGTGTTAAAAAATATTTTCTTTGAATGTTGCATCTTTCTTTTAGTGTAATGATAGAATGGTTTAAGTTTCAAAGTAATAAAAGTTAAGATTTTTTGAACACTGATTCACCCCCTCCCTCTCAATATTCCCTTTAGTCAAAAAATGGAATGGTCAAGATACTCCAAGAAAATTTTTGTGATGCTCCTACTTGACTTTGAGAAAGCATATGCTAGAGTGGAGTGGCCCTTTTATAATGATAACATTGGAAGCCTTTGGGTTTCCTAAGTCTTTCACTAAATGGTCAACACTCTCCTCAAGGATGTTGTTGCTTAGGTGGATATTAATGACCTACTTTATGAAGATATTAACCTTGAGAGATCCATCAGGCAAGGATGACCCCTATCACCTATGCTCTTTATTATTGCTTCTGATGCCCATCCATTATCTATTAAGAGAACACACCCATTCTCCAAGGATTAAAGTCATAACACTTCCAAACCAAAATGAGATCATGAACATTCAACTTGTGGATGACACCGCCATATTAATAGAGCTTGAGAAAAATAATATGGAATCCTTGCTGAGGAAACTTAGTCTATTCTACCAAGAATCGGTTACAAACATATCTAATACAAAATCCCACATTCATGGGTGGGATGAATCTCCCCCTGATTGGATCAAAAAGTATGACTTCCAATGGGGATGTCCAAGCAAGCAAGTAAGATACTTAGGGATTCTATTTGTTGTCAATCCAAACTTGAAGGAAATGTGGCTTTAGAATAGTAAAAAAATTGAGAAGAAATTAGAAGGTTGGAATAGGTAGTACCTTTCCCTTACAAGGAAATTTTAGGTATATCAGAATATCTTGTATTCCTACACCATCTATTTAACATTTGTATGGTTATTTAGTAGTTACTAGGTTAACACAATCTAGAAAAGAATCAATAATTTCCTGTGCTCAAATGATAGAGGCAAGAGAAAAAAAAATTCAGTGAAGTGGGAGTGATGCTGCATTGACAAGTTGCGTGGTGGGATCGGTCTAAAAGATCTTAGGATCCATGGTGTTGCTCTGAATACCAAATGGATAGCCAAAGCTATAAAGAGAAATGAGCCCTCCAAGTTCTTGGTAAGGAGCACTATCAAAATTTCTACCCCCAAATGGGCTAAGGCTTGGAAAGGTTTTCCAATCAATGATATTCTCATGGTAAAGTAACTAATGTCTCTGGCTGGATCCATGGCATTCAAAAGCCTATGGAAGGCCTAGGAGGTTGTAAATCATACTATAGAATTTAAACTAAGTAATTCAATAATTAATAACAACCAAAAGTGCAAAAACTATAGCTCAATTTGGTGGAATTTGGAACATAATAATAAGCCCCTCACCTTGGTACAAGGTTTCTCTATTAAAATGTGGTGTCAAATTGTTATCCAATCATTTTAGGATATTCTAGTCAATGGAAAAATAAAAAAAATGAAAAATATAATGAATGACTTTCAAATTCTCGTGTCTAATATAAGAAACTATAAAAATCTTGTAGAAGCATGTAAAGACTCTAATTTTCCACATAATACAGATAAAGTATTAGATCTTGAATGTGACCTCATCTAGAAATATGGCATGGTTCTAAAGGTCATCAAGGCCAAGACCATTTATAGAGATCTAGTTCGTTCTATTTTTGTTAGTGATCATGTTAATATGTGTTGGGGTACTTTCCTGGATAACAAATGGCAAAAAAAATTGATTCTATTTGGCACAATGTAAAAGATCCTAAGAGGCATATTTTAAATGTTTTATTATTCTACGAAAAGTACCATACAAAACCTTAGCATTTGATATTGACATCTACAACATTTGCATAGTCCCTTAATCCATTATGCATATATTCTTTGAATGTTTGTATGCAAAAGAAATCAATAATTTTTTTTTAAACAATATGTTAATTTAGAATGCTAATGACATAATTATCTGGAAAGATATTTTGATTTGCAATGAAAACCTAAATAGAGATTATCATGTGTTTTTGACTTGTTTATCTATTGAGATCCTATGAAACATTTGGAGGGAACATAATGAAGATAGGTTTCAAGGGTGAAGGAGGGTTATTATTGAGTTCAATAAGAGACTCACATTTCTCAACACTCTTTT
>CM021109.1:6430213-6576424 GCA_007115665.2 Sequoiadendron giganteum
AACATCAAAGAAAACCTTGAAAATTTGATCAAATATTGGTATGAAGTATATTGTGTTGGGGATTAGACATTGGACATACCCCATAACTCATGCTAAATATGGTAGACTAGCTAAAGAGACCCCAAATTCCCAATACCAATGAGAGTGTGTGGTGTAAAATATCAAGGATCAAACATCAAGCATACCATGTATCAAATGCCTAAAAGGTCAAACCATCAAGGAAAACCTTTATTATTTTAAAGGTTTAAACAATATTCCATGAAGATTAGTCAGAGTCAAGAGCCAAAATTACAACCTACCATATACAAGATAGCAACGAGACAAAATGAACTCCAATCCAAGTAATTTTATAGATTTTAAGGTGTTAAGGATCGAGGATACCAATTGAATGATATCAACAAAAATAATTCTGACAATTGACCTACTTTGAAAGATAGTGAATTAAGGGAATCAAGGGTTAGGGATCAAGGAAATCCTAGTCATCATACCAAATTGGCATGAGAATATTAAAAGGCTTTATCCCATGTCAAAGATTAGGACATTGGAGGTCCATGTACTAGCGTGCTAGCATAACAAAATCTAAAATTTTGAATGGGTGACACATCCACCCCACACTAGCCATCGAGGATCATAATGTCCAAGGATTATTCATAGTCATGCAAGGATGAAAAAATTTGACAAAACGATAAGTATTGAGGCATGCAAGGAGAGAACAAAAGGAAAATGTTGAATTTTTGAGGATGCTTCTATTGTCATGTTGGGATGAAAAACCACAATGTTTGATAGGCCAAAAGACAAAATAAAATCAAAGGGAAACACTCAAAAAAAGGCATTCTATTAAGCTAGAATGGGGCATGGATATATGGCACAACAAAAATATAATTTTTGGATGCATTGGAAAATAATGAAATTTGGATTGATTTGTTGTTGAAACTTTCTAGTTTAAAATTATACTTATAGAAATGACTTGTGACTTGTAGATATAAATCAACCCTACAAATCTAATTATTGCTAATTTTCAAATATTTTCTTTCCCCTCACCACGATGCTCTCAAACTATTCTAGCTTAAAATTTGGGTATAACACTTTTTGGTTTGCATGTCATAGGGTATTTGTGTATCTTGTACCAAACCATTATAAGGATGCTAAATTAACAACCTTGAAACACAATCAATGATAATAAGTAGTCATTTGGTATGCCTTAAAATGTTGATATAACTAGATAACTATTTTTAAGCGTGTAATGTGTGTTAGAGTGTTGCACCACATTTTCCATTTTAAACACCACATCTGCCTATCTCACAACACATTTGATTTTCCAAACACCACAATTGCTCTGATACACCACATTTGCCAATTCTGTGACACATTTGCTTCCCTGCAATACATTTGAAATGACACAATTGCCTGTGACCTGAATTCATTCACTATCAGAAATTTGAGGCTTAACTTTTCCAAATAGATTCCAGACATCTTTTTCTACAGATTCTGTCCACAACCAGACCAAGAATTTCTCAAATTCATTCATCCTTGTATTTTAGGTTGTATTTTTAGTTTACCATAGGCCTCTCATTGCACTTTCTTAATTGCATCCTTAGGCTTTACCATCATTTTAGGACCTCATTTTATAGATTTTAAGATAGGAATCCTTGCCATTCTTTGTCAAACCTTTGCCTTCAAGAGTAGGTTATCATTGGACTTGATCAAACTGTTTCCTTTAGTCATTGTCTTTTGTGAGCCATTTCCAACTCAATAGTCTAGTGTAGAAACCTCACTTTGTCCTCTTTGTCATTTAGTCCTTTTTAATAAGTCCCTTGACATCCCAAAATTGAGACATTGCCTAAAATTTGTATGGTTGAGTGTGCCTCTCATTAAGTTTACCAATATTGAGTGCATCTTAGAATCTTTTGCATTTGCATACCTTTAGTCTCCCCATTTTTAGTCTCATTTGTATAGCATTCCTTATTCCAAAAAAACCCAAAAACATAGTGCTATAACATTTGCATATTTAGGTCATCCCCCACCATCCCCATAGTTGACCAAAAATTTTATGGTGGAAACAAGACTATAAAGAAAAATAAGACTCATGGATTCCTTTGGTCAAGACACCAACCTTTACAATTTCTCCCATGACATGAATGCAAATACCAACACTTTCCCTAATGAGATGAATGCATATAACAATATGGGGAATTCATTCATCAATCCATTTAGTGAAATAACCATCCCATCCTATTCACACAATAGTTTTGAACAATTCATCCACGGAGATGAAAATGGACAAGTCTTTGAGGAAGACATACAAGCTGCTACACAAAATCCTGAAGTAGCCTCATTTGTGGAAGAGTTAGTCTTGCAAAATTTAGATAGATACCTAGCCATGCTCCTTGACCAAGGGGCTAGATTACCAAAATTATTTGACATCAACACCATAAGAGAAGCATCTCCTGATCCTACCAATCAAACAATACTTCCATGGGGTTACCTTTGCATTTTCACACTTAATTTGGACCTATTTTTAGCATCCCTTGCATTAATTTCCCTTTAGGTCACTTATTATGGGCCCCTAAGACCCCTTTTTGTGCATCTCGATGCATATTTCAACATTAAACATGATCAAAATCCATGAACAACCATCAATATTGGTGACCCACCTTTCAAAGTGGTAAATTAAGCCTTGTGGGACCAAGATGCCACCTTGGGCGTCTTAGTCCTAAGGGCTTTGTTTTCAAGAATTAAGAGGGAGAAATGAAAATATTTGAATTTATTTGATCTTTTTTTGGCCTTTGTGATTTAATCATCAAGTTATTAGATGGGAATGTCTATAAAAGTGAGATTCACACCCCAGTTTCACCTAAGCAAGTAAGAAGCAAGAAATTTGAAGCAAACAAGTGATAAGAAAATCAAAATTGAAGGAGTGTTTCAAGTCTTGGAGCAACCTTCTAGTGTTTTTGCATGTTTTTCAAGTCTATGTTCAAGTCAAGATCTATCATTGCCAAGGATTAGTAATGGATACCTCTATTGAGGATCATGAGAGATTCTAGGTTGGAGATGCAACTAGGCATTTTTCCAAGCCTAAAGACTTGTTTCTTGATTGATTCCATCTTCCATTATTGCTCCATTTTATTCCTAAGGAAGGTATATCTCATGTTTATGACTTGTTAGGGTGATTAGAAATCTCAATTATAGGTCATTTACATTTGCATCTTAGGAATATTATTTTAATACATTTGAATAGGGTTTCTTCATTTTCTAGCTTGCATGATCTTAGACACACTTGAGATTAGGGCACACACACATTTCCAATTTTTAGATCTATGCTTTTTCATCAAGGTTTAATTACCAAACAAGAGGCTTAACCAAGGCAAAGCCCCATCAACAATCAATCCAAATTCCTTTGTTTTGCAAGTCTTTTTATAGGTTCAGATTTAAAGACTTGGTGAAGAAGGAAGTGCAAACCTTAAGCTTTAGGACCACACTTAGAAATTCCAAAAATTTAGAATAGGACTAATACGTCACCTAAGGAATCTTAGTCCTCCCAGGGGTATTTTCTATAGATTCTCTTATGTGATTCAAATATTTTTCATCTACCCCAAAAAACAACAGGACTAAGCCAATAGTAAGGGTGTCTTTGTCCTCCCTAGCACTTTTTGATAGCATTTTTACATTTCCAGAATCCTTGTCACATCTCCAACTTTCCAGGTACACACATCCTATCTTGTTGTTGCATAATTTCATCATTTGCATATCTCATTTAGCTTGCATAACTAGGGTTTGTAGGTTGAATGCTCATTTGTCTTTTCCAAGCATTTGCTTGGTGGTGAACCCCTAAAAGCTGAAAGAACCCTTTCCTAGGTCCTCCTAATTGAGAATTGACTCACCTTGTGAGGTTGATAGTCAATCCAATTAGGGTTCTTAGGACAATATCGAATGACCTAGAGAAATGAGGTGAACTCACCTCTTCATCTGCATTTTTCCATGGTTCATTTATTATGTACTATAGTACTTAAATATCTCAAATATCCATGTATGCATCACACTATAAGATTTCCCTTAGTATTTGTGTACTAATAATTTATATTATCACATTTTATATAGCTCTAAACACTAAGAATAATAAGATAATTGTACACATATAAAATGTGAACATTTAACTACTTGCACTAACATGCAAAAGGATTAAATAGGGGTCAAATCATTTTAACAAGATTCAATGATCACACTCTCTTTCTCCCTCTTTCAAATATAAGAACTTGAATGTGTGGAATGTATCTTTTTATTCTAATAAAACCAACTTGTGATTTTCTATCTCTATCCCTTCTTAACATTTCACTAAATTTTATTTGACTATTCTATTTTTATAAATACTAAAATATTACTCATTGTTTCATTTTCATTTTGACGGTCTCCATCTTTTTGTATGAGACCATTCTTGTTCTTTTATAAAAATTATGGATCTATAGGAGGATGGACTCATTTGCAGTTATGGAAACATCCTAATATCATTTTTGGTAGGAACTAATCCTTAAACTAGTAACCATTAAACTGAATTTTGTATCTATATTATTTCCCATATTTTTTATACAACTCAACTCCTTTTAATCTATCTATTCAAAATTTAAATAATATTATTATCACTAAAGGAATGGATGTGGTTTATCTAGGTGAAATACACATAGAGAAGACCAAATACTATGGCTTTTATTTTTTTGTTGCATCTAGGTGTTTTTGATTATTTATAAATATATTGATATTGATTATTTATTTTTCTTATAGTACTAGTAACTATGGAGGATAAATTGTTCTTATAGCTCACTATCCCATTTCCAAGGTATAGTGCAAGTAATCTCTTATGGCTAACTACTTACTAGTGCATCACAAATTGTAGATAGAAAATCTTGCATACATTTATATTATACAAACAACTATAGATTCCTCCAATATAAGTTTGAAAGTATGAGAAAAATTATTGTTATATATAAAGGTTGTTTAAGGCCTAATATCTAATTGAAGGTCCTACTCACTTCTCTAGACCATTTATGAGAAATCTAGCTTAACCAAAAATGTAGATCTATGAATATTTTAAACCCTTGCATAGAATTTTGACCCTATTTTTTTATAAAAAATAATTGAAGGGAAAAATAATTATATAGATCTCTAACAAGATATATATGTATATACCAAGTAAATAAGTAGATGAAGCATACACCATAAAATACGTTTAAAAGAATAAACCACTTGATATTTATATCTAAATTAAGCTATTTGATATTTAAATTAATCTTTGGATGGACTCAACCTTCGTTAGAAGTGACTATGATTCAAGTTCTTATATTCAAACTTATTTATGTGGCATTTAAGTGTTTTGGTCACCATGTAGTTAATAGAAATGTTGATTAGGACAAATTTATGATAATCAAACAAAGTTGCCATGACAAATTTTTTTATGATTGCAGTCATTTGAGTAAGTTTTTCATAACAAATCATTTGTAATATTTTATTATGTTTATTTACCAAACATAAAGGTCTTTGTTTGACACACATAGAAAAACTAAAAATATATAAAAAAATATGACCACCCTCCATATTGATGTCATTATTTTAACAAAATAATAGTTTAGATATCACAAAAAAAATATGCAATATAGAGAATTATGTGTATATATTATATTTAATATAAACTAACAATTAACAAGTAAAACATACAACATAAATTTACAACAAATATACATGTCCTAGATATTAGTGTTAATAATCTATGTTAAAAAGATAATACGAATTGAACTTATGTCTAGTTCAAATAAGTGACATTAGAAAATAATTCTTATTAAAAATAAAATAATGTACAAAAATTAATTTATTAACAAATATTAAAAATGGGACATTTTTTAGTTGAAAAATAGATTTTTCACATTAAATGTTAAAAAACATTAGTTTATATCATCTTCAAGATTTTAATGAGTTATTTGCTATATGTATTAGAAATTGAAAAATTGAATTAAAATATTGTTTCAATGTCTCACTTAGATGAAAGCTAAGACACACCTTATACTTTCGCTTAAAAATAATGTACACAAATTAATTTATTAACAAATATTAAAAATGGGACATTTTTTAGTTAAAAAATAGAATCTTCACCTTCAATGTTAAAAACATTAATTTATATCATCTTCAAGATTTTAATGAGTTATTTGCTATATGTATTAGAAATTGAAAATGAATCTTCACATTAAATGTTAAAAACATTAGTTTATATCATCTTCAAGATTTTAATGAGTTGTTTGCTATATGTATTAGAAATTGAAAAATTGAATTAAAATATTGTTTGAACATCTAGCTAGATGAAAGCTAAGACACACCTTTATACTTTCGCTTAGAGATTTATCATAAATTGATAAATTTCATCCAAAATTAAAAAATATTTAAAATGTAAATTTATTATAAAAATTAATAATTAAAAAAAAATAGTATTCATGTTATGATATTTATGTTTTTTAACATCTTAAAGAAAAATAAAATTTAAAATTGTTCACATAACTATCACCAAAGAAAAGAAGTTAAGAACTGTTAGAAACAATTTTTTTGTAAAATGGCTCTTTGTTGGATGTAGATTAAATTTTAGCATCTTAACATTTTCCACAAAGATGCGTGTCAAGTAGGAAAATTTTAAAAGTAAAAATAAGTGGCTTGGAAGCTTCCAGATTTTATAATCTTAATTTAATAAGCAGGCAGAGAGGCGTGTCAATAAAATCTATTGACCATTTTAAACGGGCCCTGTTTTCAAGTCAATAACATGTGTTTACTGATATATTTAATATCTCATTAAAAACTAGCAAGATCATAGCTTTAGGTACTAGACACATTTATTGAGCCGAAAGAAAATGGATCGTTTCGCATTCAACTGTTTGAAACGTTTCATTTTAGCTCTCGCTATACTTATTATCCAACGCAGTTGCAATTTATTTGTTGCTGGAGGAGACAACCTCTCTTTGGGGGCTTCTCTAAGGGAAAAGCAAACCATCATTTCAGAGAATGGCACATTTGAATTGGGATTTTTTAGTCCTAATGGAACTACCAACTGGTATGTTGGCATTTGGTATGCCCACATTTCTGAGAAGACGATCATTTGGGTGGCTAACAGGGAAACCCCCATCAGAACCATTATCATGAGAGATGGGTTCTTGTGAACCACTACACGTGAAACATGGGTCAATGAGTTTGACTCATAAATCTACATGATGGAATCCTAATAGCAATATCACAATTTGACATGATGTGGAAAATACCTCCTACTTATCAATGAGTTTAAGGGGATCTATAATGAGTGGTTCATAAGGCACAACACTTGCTAAAGGTTTTGCAAATGGGTTGCAAGCTAAGTGGGCTTAACCTTGGGGAAAACTCCCTAGTTAAGTGCGCTTGAGCTAGAATAGTACCTGGATGGGTGACCTCTTGGGAAGACCCAATGCTTTACCTCTATGAGCATCACCTAGATGCAATGAGTGCTAAGTGGATAATTCATTATCATGAGAGATGGGTTCTTGCGAACCACTACACATGAAGTATAGGTCAATGAGTTTGACTTATAAAACTACATGGTGGAATCCTAATAGCAATCATAATTTGACACGTTGTGGAAAATACCTCCTACTTATCAATTGATGAGCTTAAGGGGCTCTATAATGGGTGGTTCATAAGGCACAAAAAATGTTGAAGGTTTTGCAAATGGGGCTGCAAGCTAAGTGGGATTAAACTCAAGGGGAAAACTCCCTAGTTAAGTGTGATTGAGTTGAAGCAGTACCTGGATGGGTGACCTCCTGAGAAGGCCTAGTGCTTTACCTCCATGAGCATCAATAAGATTTAATGAGTGCAAGTGGATCATTCATTATCACGAGAGATGGGTTCTTGCAAACCACTACTCATGAAACATAGGTCAATGAGTTTCTCGTAAAACTACACGGTTGAATCCTGATAGCAATATCACAATTTGACATGCTATGGAAAATACCTCCTACTTATCAATTGATGAGCTAAAGGAGCTCTATAATGAATGGTTTATAAGACACAACACTTGTTGAAGGTTTTGTAAATGGGGTTGCAAGCTAAGTGGACTTAACCTTGGGGAAAACTCCTTGGTTAAGCAGGCTTCAGCTAGAGTAGTACTAGGATGGGTAACCTCCCGAAAAGGCCCAGTGCTTCACCTCTATGGGAATCACCTAGATGTAATGAGTGATAAGTGGATAATTTATTATCGTGAGAGATGGGTTCTTGTGAACCACTACTTGTGAAATATGGGTCAATGGGTTTGACTCATAAAACCACGTGATTGAATCCTAATAACAATATCACAATTTGACAAGCTGTGGAAAATACCTCCTACTTATCAATTGATGAGATAAAGGGGCTCTATAATGAATGTATCATAAGGCACAACACTTCTTGAAGTTTTTGCAACTGGTGTTGCAAGCTAAGTGGGCTTAACCTTGGGGAAAAATCCTCGTTAAGTGTGCTTGAGTTGGAGTAGTACTAGGATGGGTGACCTCACGAAAAGGCCTGGTGCTTCATCTCTATGAGAATCACCTACATGTAATGAGTGCTAATTGAATAATTCATTATCATGAGATATGGGTTCTTGCGAACCACTACTCGTGAATCATGGGTCAATGAGTTTGACTCATAAAACTAGATTGTTTAATTGTGATAACAATATCACAATTTGACACATTATGGAAAATACCTCCTACTTATCAATTGATGAGGTAAAGGGGCTCTATATTGAATGGTTCATAAGGCACAACACTTTTTGAAGGTTTTGCAAATGGGGTTGCAAGCTAAGTGGGCTTAACCTTGGGGAAAAATCCTCAGTTAAGCGGGCTTGAGTTGGAGTAGTACTAGGATGGGTGACCTCACAGGAAGGCCTGGTGCTTCATCTCTATGATCATCACCTACATGCAAGGAGTGCTAAGTGAATCATTCATTATCATGAGATATGGGTTCTTGCGAACCATTACTGGTGAATCATGGGTCAATGAGTTTGACTCATAAAACTAGACTGTTTAATTGTGATAACAATATCACAATTTGACACGTTGTGGAAAATACCTCCTACTTATCAATTGATGAGCTAAAGGGGCTCTATATTGAATGGTTCATAAGGCACAACACTTTTTGAAGGTTTTAAAAATGGGGTTGCAAGCTAAGTGGGCTTAACCTTTGGGAAAACTCCTTGGTTAAGCACACTTGAGTTGGAGTAGTACTAGGATGGGTGACCTCCTTGGAAGGCCCAATGCTTCACCTCTATGAACATCACCTAGATGCAATGAGTGCTAAGAGAATCATTCATTATCATGAGAGATGGGTTCTTGTGAACCACTACTCATGAAACATGGGTCAATGAGTTTGACTTGTAAAACTACACAGTTGAATCTTGATAGCAATATCACAATTTGACATGCTATGGAAAATACCTATTACTTATTAATTGATGAGGTAAAGGGGCTCTATAATGAATGGTTCATAAGGCACAACACACGCTAAAGGTTTTGCAAATGGGGTTGCAAGCTAAGTCGGCTTAACCTTGGGGAAATCTCCTTGGTTAAGCACGCTTGAGCTGGAGTAGTACTAGGATAGGTGACCTCCTAGGAAGGCCTAGTGCTTCACCTAGATGCAATGAGTGCATAGTGGATCATTCATTATCATGAGAGATTGGTTCTTGTGAATCGGTACTCATGAAACATGGGTCAATGGGTTTGAATCATAAAACTACATGGTTGAATCCTAATAACAATATCTCAATTTGACACGTTGTGGAAAATACCTCCTACTTATCAATTGATGAGCTAAAAGGGCTCTATAATGAATGTTTCATAAGGCACAACACTTGTTGAAGGTTTTACAAATGGGGTTGCAAGCTAAGTGGGCTTAACCTTGGAGAAAAATCCTTGGTTAAGCGTGCTTGAGCTGGAGTAGTACCAAGATGGGTGATCTCCCGAGAAGGCCCAGTGCTTCACCTCTATGAGCATCACCTAGATGCAATGAGTGCTAAGTGGATAATTCATTATCATTAGAGATGGGTTTTTGTGAACCACCACTCATGAAACATGGGTCAATGAGTTTGACTCGTAAAATACACTGTTGAATCTTGATAGAAATATCGCAACTTGACATGCCATGGAAAATACCTCCTACTTATCAATCGATGAGCTAAAGGGGTTCTATAATGAATGGTTCATAAGTCACAACACTTATTGAATGTTTTGCAAATGGGGTTGCACGCTAAGTGGGATTAACCTTCCAAGGAAAACTCCTTGGTTAAGTGTGCTTGAGCTAGAGTAGTACTAGGATGGGTGACCTCCCGAGAAGGCCCAATGCTTCACCTCTATGAGCATCACCTAGATGCAATGATTGCTAAGTGGATCATTCATTATCATGAGAAATGGGTTATTTTGAACCACTACACATGAAACATGGGTCAATACCTCAACCCTAAACCATCAACCCTTAAACCCTTAAAAAATCAACCCTAAACCCTCAACCCTCAGTCCTTAAACCCTAAATCCTTAAATTGGCTTGTACCCTCAACCCTCAACCCTCAACCCTTAAACCCTTAAAACCAAGTAAACTCTCTACCCTAATCCCTCAATCCTCAACACTTAATCCATTAACACTTAAACCCTCAACCCTTAAAATATATTCCCTCAACCCCTATACCCTCTAATCTATACATTGGATCCTCAACCCTATACCCTCTATCCTCTACCCTAAACCTTAGATCATAAACCCTTAAACCATCTACCCTCTACCCTCTACCCTATACATTAAACCCTCAACCCTCAATTCTCAACCGTCAACCCTTAATCCCTCAACCCTTAAACTCTAAACCCTGAACTCCTATACCCTCTACCCTATACATTGGAACCTAATCAACCTAATCCTTCAACGATATACCCTCAAACCTATACCCTAATCCTTCAACCTAATCTTCTCATTGTATTTAACATAATTTTATACCAAGAATAGGTTTCATGTCAAACCAAGGATATACAAAACACCATTGATCCCTTTCACATGTCCATATAGGAGTTTTATAAGAACTCTTTCATAACCAATAACCTTCACATGAGATTCAGATCTATATGGTACACCTTCCCACCATAATATACTTATAGAACGACTTTTAATGGAAGTTCATATGGAAGGGAGCAACTAAGTCAATGAACAATGCACTTTTCAATGCATGTGTTGCCAAGGCTACAATAAAAATATTTGCATCATATTGAGAGAACTTCTCAAATTAATCATTTGAATCAGTATTCTCATTCTTCCTTTTCTCTTTACAAACTCTATGATAGTGCCCAAGATTATTATAGTTCTAACACTTACCCTTACAAATTCTACGATATTTACTCCCACATGATAAGGATCTTGAAAATTCTCTCTTCTTGTCCTTCTTGCTACCTTTCTTTTTCATTCCTCCCCAAATTGATAAGGCCTCCTTGAGTTACTTGAAGGAACCTAGGTCAATCAAGCATGCACCTTATTATGTTTATGTTGTCAAGACTACAAGAAAGGCATCTACACTATCTTGAGAGGACTTCTTGGAATCATCAACTAAAATCAATCTTATTTTTCTTCGTCTCATATAGGTATGTGCAGAATCATGATGGGCCAAAAAGTGGCAATATGTAAGTGATATGATGGCCCATGTGGCTAAATTTTTTTTTTTACCCAAAATTGATGAAATGAAAAGGGTTTTAAAGGAGATTCTCAACTTTCCACGAATATAAAGTATGCTTTACTTTGAATTTAATAAATAATTATTATTCATTTTCTATTTGAATTTCAACTAAAGTCTTGATTGATAGGCTGATTGAAAAAACATCTATAGCTTTCAAACAACATCACATTTTTTGAATCCAAAACATGTGTCACATTCTATAGGATTTAAAAAAAGGAATTTCATGAAGTTTTGAAAAAGTTAAGGTGGTCAAACATACAAGTTTTTATATCTTTTAAAAGTTGTAATAAAAAATTCATAATTAATTATTTACTTGGAAATAAATTACAAAAAAATATGCATCACATTGGGACATGATTCCTCTACTTATATCTAAAATATTATAAAAATATTATCATTTTATTGTGGTTAGGGTGGTCAAACAAACACCTACTTATTTTTTCCCCGAAATATAAGTACTACTTGTAAGTGTGAATAAGTAACAATGTAAAATAACACTTCTTAATGAAACATTTTATCAAGATTCTACAATAATTAACTAATTTTAAAAGCACAAAAAACTTGAAAACGTCTCATTGTTTCCTATCTCCAAAGATTTATTAAATCACAGGAAGCTCTCAGATTTGATAAGCACTTGTGATTGTTAAAATGCCAATTTAAAGAATGGAATGATGCTAAATGCAATGATGTGATGATTGATGATATCTAAATGATAAAATGAAGCTAATTTAATCTATGCTGACATGAAACTATGGTGAAAGTTGCGGTAAAACTACTATGTAACCATGATATGAAATCTATTGCTATTGCTAAAATGTTGGATACTTGGTTTCTTGATTGCTAATTGTTGTAGAGTAAGATTGAATAAAGTCAGGATCCCTTTCTTTTTTGTACGACGCTATATTTATAGATTTCCTGGTAGCACATTTGCACAAGGGTAGAAAACAGAGGCTTGAATTCGATCTAGAGGATTGAATGGTGAGAGTGTGAACCCCTAAACCTGCAAATGCACAAAGACGACAAACATTGTTAGTGTTAGATCAAAATGCATGCAAATATGAAGGATTCCCCATGGAATCCACCTATTTAAGTTAATATTAGTAAATGAAAAGCAAAACTTAGACAATATGAAAGTAAATCCTAATTTAGCCAATAGAATGATGATCTTATGGCGGAATTGGTGCCAATGATGTGTTGCAATTGGCCCTTTCCCAATTCCTATGGTTGCAATGTAGATTGATGGAGAAATGGTAAAATCTCCAAAGAGATTTGAACATAACCTTGGTGTAAATATGAAAATGTGAAGTATGCTTTGATGAAATGGGCAAAATTAGTTCTCAATTGAAGAGAGTAACTTTGCATGTAAATTGTGGATGAAGATTGAGGAGAAGGGTCTTCAATTTATAGATTCCAATCTTGGAAGAGATAATGGAAATAAGCAAGGGACAAAAGATAATCCAATGGCATTGTGCCACTTGTCCACATGTGATTGGATGAGGAATGAGCACATTTTGGCCAATGTGCATGATAAATGCATAAATTTGAATTTGAAATGGTGAGTTGACTTGTTGAAGGGGGAAGAGAAGTGGAGTAAATGTCACTTGGCTCAAGGTCAAGGACATGTAAGAGGCATTAAATGCCTTGTTGGAAGGACCAAGTCCACTTGGCCTTTTGAATTCAAATGAGGGAATATTCCCTTTTGATGCTTTGTGAGGGAAAATAGAAGAATTAATAAATCAAAGTATTTGATTTATTGTGCAACTTGCATTCTCTAGAGAATTTTAGTGAGAGGGATTAAGTTAATCATGGATTTGATTAAATTAATGAAAAATTAAGTGATGTGACAATTTAGACTTAGATTTATGAATTGATTTAAGTCCAAAATTGAGAGGAAATGATAAATGATTTGATTTATTTAATCAAGAAGGAACATGTTAGATTAAATCAAATAAGGTTTTAATTTATTTAATTTAATAAGAAGACTTTAGAGAATTTAATCAAATAAAATGATTTATTTAATTAAACAGAAATATAAGGTTAATTAAATTAAATTGATTAATTTAATCAAAGGAAGTGATAGACTTAATTAGGTAAAATGACGATTAATTAGATTAAGGGATAGAATTATGAGGAAATGTTGAAAGTGTGGTTTAAGAGGAAACGATGTTAATAATCGGGATCAGGTGTGCCAAAATGAACTTGTACATTTTCCATGTCTATATTTTGCCCCTCTTTGAAGTAATGTGCTTGTTGCATTGATTCAAAGAATAAACTGCTGTGATCAAAGGTCCGGGATTTTTTTGAATTTTTCGGATGCCCCACTACTGCCCTAGCGGAAGGATATTGTTGGATATTGCCCCCTCGAGAGATCAGACAAAAAATTTGAATTTTTCGATGATCTCGCGAAAAAGATGACAAGGTGCCCGACAGGCCAGAAATGCCCCAGAATGCCAGAAAAATGCTTTAAAATGCTAGAAGGGATGCAGGATGACTCTCGGTTGGACGAAAACGGGTTCGGGGGACAAAAAATCTAGCCGAGAGGTCAAATTAGGTCAAAAAACCCTAATTTTTAGGCTTAAATAGACCTTGAGGGGTCACTTTCAAGTCATTTGCAATCTTAACCTTTGCAAAATTTCACATTTGAGCTCTGAGTCTTGGTTGAAATGGCACAATGACAGCTTCCTAGGCACGTGTCGGAGAGGGTTCAGATGCACCAGCGACCAGTCGGTGCAGGACCCGTGGTATGTATCCCTATCCAACTTTCAAATTTATCGCTTTAGGTGCATTAATTAGGGTCCAAGTCCTGCACACATTGCGTGGTGCTATATGGCACTGCGAAAAATGCAT
This sequence comes from Sequoiadendron giganteum, assembly GCA_007115665.2. NCBI lineage: Eukaryota > Viridiplantae > Streptophyta > Pinopsida > Cupressales > Cupressaceae > Sequoiadendron > Sequoiadendron giganteum. The sequence goes on from CM021109.1 coordinate 6,444,798, forward strand.
TATCGCAATCGCGCGGTCCCTTATGGCACCGCATATGCGAAGTGTGCTGCACAGGCCACTTTGCAATTTAGCATTTAGTTAGTCAAAATCCGTCGCATGTCCCTACTCTACCGCGCAACACAGTTAGGAATTTAGGATTTTCGTTAAGGAGGACCGCATATGCGAAATGCAATGCACAGGCCACTTTTCAACTGTCAAAATGGTTAACTCCACCATGGTGGTACAGTTTGGAACTTTCCAAACTGTGCCACAACCGCAAACAACACCGCATTTGCCAGTTTAGGGCAAATTTAATTTTGAGATGTAGTGAAACTTTAATTTTTCTGACGCGACGACCTTCCTTGTGCAGGTGGAGCCTGGTGTACTTTACTTGCGGGAGCACTGATGGTCGGTGCTTAGCAGACTAGGGGCAATGCCTGAGTTGGTCCAGGAGCATCTTGGTGCCATTGGTCTTTGGTATGTTGCATACGTCCCTCCTGTTCGGGCTCACCTAGGCATGCTTACGGCCCTGGCGGAGCGATGGCATATTGAGACCTCCTCCTTCCCCTTCCTACCGGTGAAGCCACTATCACTCTCGAGGATATATGGCGCATCCTCTGATTGCCTATTCATGAGACCCAAGTCATCTATGATCCGGATGTTGGCAGAGAGGCCTATTATGGGGTTATGCAGATGGTTGTGATTGAGTTTTGTGATGGTCAGATCGACCTAGAGTTATATCACGACCGCGTGCATACGTACAAGTTGATTATTGCTGCTATTATCTCAGGCCTTGTAGTACCTGATCGACAGGGCTGATACTTTAGTCCAGGATGGGGACTAGCATGGGATCAAATGGTTCACTAGAGGGAGTACTTCGCTTGGGGACCAGTATTGTTGGTGTCCCTCTATAGGGATCTTCATGAGTTTGCGTACTTGGATAGTAGGTCTATCGGGGCTAGAGGTACATTCCTGCACGTCTGGGCATGGGAGAGGATCTCAGTGCTTCACCCAAATATCACACTAGTTCTTCTGGAGATAGATGATCCCCTTGTTTGGCGGTACGGTGGGGCATTGATGCACTTTTCTTTCACTGGCATAGGTGGTAATCCGCATTGGTGGTGAGTTCTTGATCATATGAGAGAGTTCGTCTAGAGATCGTGGATGGGTGTTGGTCCATGGCAAGATGATGATCAACAACTCTTCTTTGCTTGACAAGAAGATTGATGCAGGGCCGAGAGCACACCATGATTGAGAGATATCTTCCGGACAGGGTTGTTCGCCAGTTCGGAGAGGTACAGGATAGGCTTGATGACCAGTATGTGGCCATTTTTGCACGTACTACTAGGGAGACAGCATGGGGCCAGCCCATCCTGGCAGCCGAGGCGGTTTCCTCATTTAGGCAGTTAGTGGCTCGACCGTGGCCATATGATCAGGGGCCGACAGATGTGGGGGTTACTGCAGCTTATAGGGCATGGTTCAGACCTCCACTCAGATTGATAGTTCTAGGCGCAGTTGTCCCTCAACATAGACGTAGGGGTCGGGTAGCGGGTAGAGGATGAGGTGGGCCACCTCCTCATCAGAAACCTCCCAGGGATGGGCCACAACAGTCACTTGTCCGAGTAGGGGAGCAGGATGGTCAACCACGGGTAGATCCTCAGTAGTAGCCAGTAGGGCAACCAACCAGGCAGCTAGCAGGATAGCCAGCAGGGCAGGCAACAGGCCAGCCAGATGCCCACGATATATTGATACAGGTTCTGACAATGGAGCAGGATGAGGCCCAACAACGGGTTGCAACATTGATAGCAGAGAGAGATGAGGCACGATCCAAGAGGGATCAGGAGATAGGCCGACGAAGACAGTTAGAGAGTGCGGCGTCCTCATCCCGGGGTTGATCGATCGATATCCGCGATTATAGGGATGCTATCAGAGAGGCCGAGTACTATCGACACCATTACTGACTAGTAGTACCATCAGACCGCAGAGTGCTAGAATTTTCCCAGCAGACAGGGAGGTGACCAGCAGAGGCACATTGTGAGAGGCAGGATGGGGAGGGCAGCAGCCAGCAGGGCTCGCCTCCCTTTTGATCACAGGACATTTTGCTTCTTTTTTTTTTGATATATGGGCTGCAATATTTTGGCCTTATTGTATTATGTACTCGATGTACACCTGATCCGATTTTGTATCATAATAGTATTTTTTGATGATATATATGAGATGATTCACCCCTTTTTTTGATATGTATGGTGCACATGTATGGTATGCAAATGTATGATGTTTATGAGATGTTATGAGATGTTTCTATTCTTATGCTTTATGTTATGCAATGTATGTAATAGATGCATTTTTTGTGTGTATATTTTTCATGTTTTATGTAATGCATATTAATGATGGTAATGGATACAAACGGTAATGGATGCAAATGATTATGGATGAAAATGATTATGTATGATGTAATGCTATCTTAAGATATTTAGAATAATAAATTTATGTTATTCCTCATAACTTAAGATAATGATATAATGCCATGTGTTTTAATGTTGATGATCATGTGTATGCAGGGTGTATGCATGGGTGATGCTTTGATTATTGTTATGATACCATGTTAGTGTGGAAGGAAGACAAAAGAAGAATGCATAATTAATGAGTTAGTTATGATGGTGATTTGCATTGCTAGCAATTGGGATCTTCAAAGGGTCAATTGCGTTATGTTTGATAACACACATAGGTACGATGCATCAAGGTATAAAGAACCAGGATGGCGTGGTGCCTATTGTGATGGACTTTGACTCGACAATCAGATAAGAGTATTCTTGTTCACACTTAACATACATACTTCATTCGGGATGTAGTTTAGATATTCTAAACATCTCAGACCAAAACACAGAAAAGCAAGCTTTCCTATGTGGTCAACAAGATATCCAAAATATCCTCCCTACAAACCAAACAAAATATACATGACTAATTTATTTTACAAGCGTATCCCACAAGCACAACAAATAAAAAGATAATGATCGTTGCCCCCATTCCTTTCTCTCTAAACCTATTTTGTTTAGGCATCATTGAGAGGTCCTTGGAATGAGTGCAAAATAAGATAAGTAAAAAAGACCAAGATAAAGTAAACAAACGAGCTAATGTTCTTTGTACCACTAGCCAAGACTAACTATTGTGAGGGGTACCTGATGCTTATGTCCATCGCAAAAAAGCTTCATCCTAGGACATGTTGTGATCAGGGTTTTGATAGGACTGATTTGGGTGATAAGCTATTGATACTCCGAGTTGACCAACATGCTTGCTTACTGACTTAGACCTTCAAGACTCTGACGATTAGGTGTTCACTTTGGAACCTGCTAGACTTGCTTCTGACTGAATCACCAAAGGGTGAAGGTGATGATTGACCTTATTATGAGTGAGATGAACATGGGTGAAAGTGAGATAAAATGGATGCACCATTTTGGGTTTTTTAAATGTTTTGAGTTTGTTTTTGGAATTTTCACATTTTTCAATATTTTTGGATTTTCGAGATTTATAACAAATAGACTAACTTAAAGACCTATCCTAGGGGTCTCGGGAGCTAATCCATAGATTAGCCTTGCCTACTTTATATACGTAGATACCATGTAGTTCGACTGACAACAAAATTGACTCAATGATAAGATGGACAAATGGATTGCCATCTTATTGTCTAAAGGACTGACTTAAGATGCAGACTAGATAGGCAAATGGACTACCAATGTGACAGATGCCTAAGGACTGACCCTAACTGTCTTGGGGGATGATCAAAGATGAACCTTGCCTACATTCAAGCTTAGAGATGACGTAGTTCGATAAGGTGAAAGACTGACAAGACTCAATGATGAATTTTTTTTTTGAGGATTTTTCCAATATTTCCGCGTGTTTTTGGATTTTTGACTGATTTGGATGTTTTTGGATTTTCTGATGAATTTCAAGAGGATTAAGAGAATATACATGAATCTGATCTGATGTAGGTGGGAACATGCCCCCAATGTGATGCAATAGACTACTTCGATAAAGGTAGGACAAACTGACCTTAGGAATATGCCAAGTAGTACTATGGTGGAATATGATATGGACACCAGCTCAGGCTATGGTATGGATGTGAGCGGATGGGTGGATGGATGATTTGAGATGTAATGGAATGAGTGAGTCGTGCAAATCCTAGTAGATGGGGAGTGCTTTATTTACACTTGTTGCTTGTTTGCCAGGTTTTCACCAAGGTACTTGTCCAAAGCGCCACCAAAGTGGTTTTCATTCGAGGACAAATTTTTTTTATTTTTATTTTTCTTTTCTTTGCTATTTTCAATCCTTTTTTTGGATTTTTTGAATTTTTGCATTTTTTGATTATTTTTTTGTTCTCACCAAGACGCCTGTTTGCTAGGTTTTCATCAAGGTAACCATTTTTTCAGGACTTTTTTCTAATTGTTTTTGTATTTTTTGCTTCTATACCTTACAAGATTTAGACATAGAACTTTTTGAGATGCGAACTATTCATGAGCTCTTGCAAGGGTTTGCCTTCCGGTGTTGACAACTGATATGCCCCCGATTTGTAACTCGTGGTGATGATCAAGGGTCCCAGCCAATTGGGCTCAAACTTTCCTTTTGTATTCGGGCTTGGCACATTCTTCTGGTTCGCTTTTAGCACAAGGTCACCAACTTGGAAAGTGCGTTGCCTGATCCTCTTGTTGTAACTCTGTTTCAGGAAATTCTGGTAGACCTGTAGATGATTCAAGGCATCCATGCACCGTTCATCTAGTAATTCCAACTCATTCAGTCTTGTAACCCTGTATTCCTCATCTGTGATGAGGTTTTGCAATGATATCCTCAGTGACGGGAGCTCGATCTCAATGGGGAGGATGGCTTCTAATTCGTAGACCAGGGGGAATGGGGTGGCACCTGTTGGTGTGCGGATGCTGGTGCAGTAGGCCCATAAGGCAGGATTTAGCTACAGATGCCAGTCACGACCAAAGTCATTGACTATTTTCTTGAGGATTTTCAGGATGGTTTTATTCATAGCTTCTGCTTGGCCATTGCTTTGTGGATAGTATGGAGTGGAAAAGCGATGTTGGATTTTGAATTTTTCACACAAATCATGGACATCCTGATTCTTGAAGGTTGTCCCATTATCAGAGATAATGGATTGCGGAACACCGTATCGACAAATGAGGTAATTCAGGATGAACTTGGATATTTGTTTTCCCATGATGTAGGTCATAGGAATTGCTTCGACCCACTTTGTGAAATATTCAGTGGCGGTGATAATGAACTTGTGGCCATTGGATGAGGTGGGCAAGATTTTACCAATGAGATCGAGCCCCCACTGTGAAAAGGGCCAAGGTGTAACAATGGGATATAATTCTTGAGTTGGTGCATGAATAAGGTTTCCATGTTGTTGGAATTGCAGGCATCTTCTGACAAAGTTGTGTGCCTCTCTCTCCATTGTTAGCCAGTAGTACCCAGTTCTTAGCAATTTCTTAGCCAAGGTCATACCACTCGAGTGCAAACCGCACGTGCCATTGTGTACCTCAGTTAAAGAAGTCAAGGCTTCCTCGGGTTTTAAACAATGTAGCAAAGTTCCATCGATACTTCTATGGAAGAGGGTCTCTCCTAGGATGACGAACCGTGAAGATCTTTTGACAAAGGTGCATTTTAGGTTTGGGGTGATGTTAGTGGGGAGGATTCCTAATCTTAGGTAGGTGTATATGTCATGGTACCAAAGATCACCGGGGCCAACGAGTTCACACACGTATTCTGACTCTGGTACCTCGAAGGTGGGTACGAGAAGTTGCTCTACCAGGAATTTGTGTTTCAAGACGTTGTGAGGAATATCCAGTAAGGACCTGATGGTTGCCATTACATCGGCTGCTCTTTTGTTTGTCCTTGGTATCTTCTCAAAGGTGATGTCGATGAATGATTCTTTGAGTCTTTCTACCACCTTTTTGTATGGTGCGAGCTTATCATCCTTTGTTTGGTATTCACCGTTGACCTGGTTGATGATAAGTTGCGAGTCCCCATAGAGTTTTAATGCCATGATTCGCCACTGTGCTGCAATCTTGAGACCTATGGTTAGAGCCTCGTACTCGGTGATGTTGTTAGTGCATGGGAACGCCAACTTGTAAGATCTTGGTATGCAATCTCCTTGTGGGGTGATAAAGAACACACCGGCTCCTAATCCATGTTGTGTGTGGGAACCGTCAAAGTATAGCTTCCAGTGATCAACTATATTGATATTGAAGATAGACTCATCTAGAAATTCTGATATGAGTGGGTTCTTGGCATAGATGGGAGCTTCTGCCAGCCGATTTGCAATGACCTGTCCCTTGATTTCCTTTCGCTCTACATACTCAATATCATGTTCAGATAGTATCATTACCCACTTGGACATTTTGCCTGTAAGCATTGCTTTGGACAATAGTTATTTTAGAGGGTCTATCTTGGCAATCAGCTTGATTTGATGAGCCAACATGTAATGTCTAAATTTATGAGCTGCAAATACTAGTGCTAGGCAAGCCTTTTCTATTGATGTGTAATTGAGCTCGTGCCCCACCATCGTTCTGCTGATGTAGTAGATGGCCCACTCAATTCCCTTTTCATCAATGTTGGGCTAAAAGGGCACCAAGGGCGGCTGCTATTGCTGAGATGTATAGGATTAATGGATTCCCGACAAGTGGTGGCATCAACACAGGTGGTGTAAGTAGATATTCTTTTATTTTATTGAATTCTTGCTCACATTTTTCGTCCCACCTGAATGCGACTCCTTTGTAAAGTAGGTGTGAATAAGCGATATGTTTATCTGCTAGCTGTGCTATGAATCTCCGAATGGACTAGAGTCTACCTTGTAACCCTCTGAGTTGCTTCAATGTTCTTGGTGCTTCCATTTCAATGATTTCTTTTACCTTTTCCCTGGTTCACCTCTATCCCTCTCATCGAAACTATGTATCCCAATAGCTTCCCCAATTGTACCCCAAAGACACACTTCTTCGGGTTAAGTCTAACCTTGTATTGTTCTAGTCTATCAAAGATTGCACTTAGAGTTGCTGTGTGATCCTGTCTCTTCTTTGATTTGGCCAATATGTCATCCACATAATCTTCGACTATTTTATGGATCATGTCATGAAAGATTAGTGTCATAGCTCTTTGATATGTAGCTCCTGCATTTTTCAACCCAAACAACATCACATTCCAGCAGTAAGTGCCCCAAGGACATGTAAATGTTGTTTTATGTTGGTCCTCCTTTGCTATCATTATCTGATTGTACCCTGAGAAACCGTCCATTAGGGACAGCATCTCATGTCCGGCCGTCATGTCCACTATCATGTCAATGTTCGGTAGTGGAAAATCATCCTTAGGACATGCTTTGTTTAGATCTCTGAAATATGTACAGATGCGGATGCCCCCTTTCAGTTTTGAGTCAGGTACAAGATTTGATACCCATTCTAGATAGTCAATTGGGCATATGAAGCCAACATCCAGAAGTTTCTGTAGCTCAATTTTGACGAGCAAGGCTATTTGTGGGTGCATCTTCCTTAACTTTTGTCTGGCTGGTTTTGCTCCAAGGTAAACAACCAAATGATGAACCACTACTTTAGGATCCAGACCTGGCATGTCAGCATAAGTCCATGCAAAATTTACTTTTCTTTCTTTTAGGAATGCTGCCAACAGTTCCTGTTATTCTATCAGCAGGGACTCTACGTAGAAGGTGATTTGTGGTTCTGATTTTGTTCTGCCAATACTGCTGATTCCTCCTGATGTAGAGCAGTACGGGGGAGATTGAATCCTTCATCCTCTGGCACCTCAGAGAGGTTCTCACCATTGGATGCATCCTTTATGTTTACTGTTTTATGGTTAGAGAGTGCCACAGTGTGGTTTTCACTCAATAACTCCGAGATTATTCTTGATCTTTTCCTTTTGTGACTGAAGGACTCAATCATCTCCCCATAGTATGCTTGGGTGTCCAATGTGATCCCAAATCCTACCTTGTGATCTCCACATGGGATTGTATCCCTTAGTCCCATAAATTATGAGAGCACCTCATCATTTTCGAATGAGTCCAGAATCAGTGGTCCTTGTTGGTCGTGATCGATGAGTTGGAGGTGTACTAAGGTGATTCGGTGGGTTGGTTGGTTTGACTCAGTTGTGGAGGCACTTATCATTAACAAGGTGGAATCTTTGAAAAGTCTAGGGAGACCTGCTATAGTATCATCATCATCACTACTAGGAACATCAGTGACGTCAAAGGTGTAATTATCGAGTGGGATACCTAGGCAAACGGGTGGTCTAGGAGTAGTTGTTGTTACCTGGGGAGAGGACTTGACTGCTCTTCTAGGAGTACCTCTGCCATGTACGGTTATACTCGAAGGATTATACCCTAGGCCAAGGTTCCGCATTCTTCTTTCTACAATGATGGGCTCCAACCATCCATCACTGTTTCTTCCTAGGCTCTCATTCCTGTTATAGCCCATACCAAACATCATTTGTAACCCTTTGCTAGCTTCATCCATGGGTAGGTTGGGAGTGGGTCTTTCATCTTGGTATAGTCTATTGGTGACATCCTCTTCATCCACATTCTCTCAACTAAGGTCCCCCCAATGGTGGAATCCAGAGGGTTCTGCTCTCATAGTTTGGACAGGTGTTTGAACTGGCTGGGGTTGTCCATGCGACCTAGGAGATTGTGGTAACTCTCCTACAACAAAAGCATTTATTTTCATTTTGTAATCACTGCATCCATTGTCCCGGATCATGTTTTTAATCTCGGATATGTTAGGGATGGCGGGTGTCTCTGTCACAGAAGTGGAGGCGAGATTGGCTCGGTTTATGTATGAAGTAGACGACCCTTCAGCATTTTTGGGTACTTGAGGGATCCTGTAAAATTTGGCTTCCAAATTTTTGCAATAGGCAAAAGGTTCAAGATCCCCATATATAGTGACCTCCTCATTCTGATGTGAGAACTTCATGCATTGGTGGTAAGTTGAGGCCACTGCCTTCATTCCATGTATCCACGGGCATCCCAGGAGGATGTTGTATGGTAGGTCAAGGTCGAGGACTTGACAGGTGGTTTCCATAGTTGCCGGCCCCACTTGGATGGGGATCTTGATTATGCCTTGGGACACTCTTTCTTGGTCATCATACGCCCTTATGGTGATGCTTTTGTTCTTATTGATGGAATCCTCAGCGAATCCCATTTTCTTTATGAGTTTTAGAGAATAAATATTAAGGCCTGCATCTCCATCTACCAAGACTCATTTGACTTTCTTTTTGTGGATTAGGACTTGGAGGTGGAGTGCACGGTGATGAGATGCCTGCGGAGGGAAATCTTGATCCGAAAATGTAATGAGATTTGGCGTAACGATGTTACCCACCATAGCCTGAAATTTTTCTGTGTCAAGGGTGGCAGCAACGGTAGACGCAACTAGTGCTTCATCAAGGATCTTCCTATGGGCGACGGAGATTTTTAGTAATTCCATGATGGAGATTTGGGCGGGTGTTCTTTTCAGCTGGTCAATGACATTGTAATCATAGGGAATGGTCTTTGTATTGGAAATGGGGGTCTTAGTAGGTGCCCCAACGATGGTAACCTTTTCGCCTCATGTGGTGACTCCACAGTCATTATTGGCTCCCTTGATATTTATGACAGTGACCATTTCGTCAACACATCCCACTATCTCCTCGTATACTAGATTAGCACTAGCATATTTTTTCTTGCCCTTATTATTTCCTTGGTTATTCCCTTGATTGTTCCCTTGGTTATGATTCAACATCGGATTCGTGTATATTTTTAGGTTTTGGTTTTCGGCCGGCTGCTTGATGTTGATGACCTTATCCTCAATGAGGTCTTGGATGATGTTTTTGAGTCTCATGCAATTTGTGGTGGTGTGTCCTTTGACTTTGTGAAAGTCGCAAAGGAGGTTCTCATTATACCACGGCGGCTTGGTCATAGGTTCCGTGTACTACTCAGAGTTAGAGATTTTGATTAGATTCTCTTTGACCAGCTTCTTCATTATGGAATCAATTGATTCACCAAGAGCTGTGAATTTCCTCTTGGGGGAAAAACTTGTTGCGGGGAGGTGGTCCTCCTTGATTGCCCAAATTGTTGACTTGATTGGTGGAAGGTGGTTGTGGCTGTGCTACTACCGCATTAGTTTGCACATTGTTGTGATTATGATTTTGCGGTTGATGATGGTTTTGGGTATTCTGCTTAGGGGCACTGATGACCACTTTAGCATTGACCACGCCATCATTCATGATATTTTTATTCCTCGACCATGTTTGAGGTTTATCATTGTAGTTGTTAGACGAGCAGTTATCCTGCGATGGAGTGAATGTTGGTGCACCTCCTCGTGCGGTAAAGGCTTTTTCGATGTTGAGCGCCATTGGAATTAGTTGATCATAAGATGTGATGCACTGCATTTTTAGGTAGAACGCCAAGTTTTGATCTAGATTGGCTATGATGGTGCAAACTTGTTGTTCCTTTGGCATGGTCCACTTGCTTTGATTGGCTTTGGATCACCATCTTTGCAAGAAGGATGCAAACAACTCTCCTTTTCCTTGTTTGAGTGCAGACAGTTCTTCCAAACTAACATCCGCCCCCATATTGAAAGCATAATTCTTAAGGAAAGCCTCCATAATTTCCTCGAATGTTTTAATGCCCGTGGGTAGGTGAGAAAACCATTCCATGGTTGGACCAGTCAGGCTATGAGGGAAGAGTCGCATTAGATATGTGTCATCATATGCGACCTCCATGCAGTGCACCTGAAATTCCCTGACATGGTTTTTAGGGTTGCCCGTTCCATTGTATTTGTCAAATTTGGGGATCTCGAATCCCTTTGGGAATGGTACCATGGTGAGACTCCTATCGAATGGATAAGGGCACAAATTGCCTAGTGTCCTTGTGGTTTTTCCTGCTTGTAAGTCCAACACTTGCTGCGAGAGCAGTTTGATTTGTGTTGCGACATCCTTGCTTGGATCGGGAGGTGGGATGAATGAGTGGTGAGGTGTTGGAGGTGTTTGATGGGTGGGGAGAGTACTAGTCGGCATTTGCTGCGAGGTTGGTTGTGCGTTCAAAGCCTAATGGCATGCTTGCATTTGCGTCAACAACGCTTGTTGTTGATCTTGCTGTTGTTGTTCCAACAACGCTTGTTGTTGGTCCATCTGTTGTTGTTCCCATGAAGCCTGCTATTGATCGATCTGTTGTTGAGCTAGTAAAGCTTGTTGTTGTTCTAGCTATTGTTGTGCCAACAAAGCTTGTTGTTGGTTGAGCTGCTATTGTGCCAACAAAGCTTGTTTTTTAGCTCGTTGCTGTGCCTGAAAGTCTTGCAGGGCTTGTTGGTAGGCTTGCAGGTAGATTTCTTGCAATTGCCGTTGGTATTGTACTTGTGCTTGTTGTTGGGCCTGGGATTGAGCTTGTGCTTGGGCTAGAGCTTGGGCTTGTGCTTGGGTTAGAGCTTGGGCTTGCACTTGGGCTTAGGCTTGCGCTTGTTCTTGGGCTTGAGCTTGGGCTTGCGCTTGCGCTTGTGCTTGGGCTTGAGCTTGTTGCTTTTGCTGGAGTACTCTCTGTTGGTTGGCTTTTTGAAGAGTTTGGATCAGCGTGGTGAATGAGTTTGTCATATTGGCTTTCGGTGGGATTGGTGGTGGAACAAGAATCATGCCAACCATTGTGACGGGTGGAGGAATTGTGGTGATGATTGGGATTTGGGTTGCTGGAGGGGTGGTTGAAATGATTGGTCCTTGAGATGGTATGTTTTGGGATATTTGAGGACCAATTATGATGGTGGCTTGAGTGGTTGCCACTTGTTGTTGTGATGACGTGGGCGAGAAGAGGGAATTGGGCATGATGCTTAGATTGCTAGGTTCCGTGAAACCATCGATGTTGAGAGGAGGAAAACCCAATCCAAGAGGTAATGTGGTGGTAAATGAAAATGGGGGAAGAGGTGGAAAGTTACCTTGAAAAAAAGGATTTACAACGTTAGTTGTCTCAAAAAAGTTTACTTCTTCAAGTGGTGGAGAAGTTTGTATGTTTGTTTGGCTAGCTAGTGTTGCACAAAATGAAGATGAGCCCATGTGGTTATGGAAGGTGAGTGGGACATACCGGTGGGATGGATTTTCTGGAACAGATGTAACCCGCGTGGTGGTGATGATTGCTTCTTTGTTAGCCACAAGGTGATGCCTTTATAATTCTTGGAACATGGCACTCCCTTTGTTCACATTCGGCGAGGATGGTGTGATGGTCGATGTGGTGTAAGGTAATTCTTGATTAATATTTGACATTGGGGATGCATTTGGAATAGGCACATCTATACTAGTGCTTGCGTCAAGGTTAGGAGGGGGCAGGACCCCTCCTCTTGCTATCGTATTTAGGTATTTGAACATAGCACTGACAATTTTGTGGTTCTTTGGATTTTGAACCATCTCCATGATTTCGGATTGTGTCATCCCCATGTCTTCGTTCGTGATGTCCTCTTGATGAATCTTCTCTTGAGGATTTTGTGATGATAAGGGAGTGTTGTTTGGGGGATTGTTTGATCCCTCTAGGTTCACTTCGGTGTTTAAATGACTCATGCCCATAGAAGTTAATATTTCTCTCATATTCTCCATGTCCTTCTTGTATTTAGATCTTGTTTGGACCATAAAAAATAGGGATTTGTTCGATCCTAACCTTTTAGGCCCAAAAGAGAAGAACTAGGGAAGCTAAAAGATCAAAGATGGTGGTAATGGGGATGGGCTAAATGGATGGGATGAGTGAGTGAACACCCTTTTTGAAGAACTCTTGAAGGTATATGCTAAACTTGTAAGGGCATTTGAATTGATTTGATTTGTGATAATTTGACTAGATGTGTTAAGTCAAACAAGATTGTTTGTGAAGTTGTATTCCCTAGGAAGTTGCGTTATACTAGGGAAACTTGCACCAATGGATGAATTGGCTAAATGTGTTAAGCCAATGTAATTGTGAAATAATAGACTTTAGGAAGTTGTGTTATCTTAAAAAAATTTTTCCCAATGGTTGAGACTATGTTGGCTAGATGTGTTAAGCCAAGATAGGGTGATATTGATTTATCCTTCTAAGTTTAATGTGATGATTGTTTCTAGAGTTCTCAAAAAGGTTCGATGATGAAATGAGATTTGGTTGATGAAGGAATGAATGAGAATAACAACTCTGATCTTGAACCTTATCCTAGACATGACTCTTTCTACAAAACCTCAGTATTGAAGAACATGCTAGACTTCCTATGGGAGAAAAGCAAACCTTTCAAAAAGTTTGGGATTTTGTTGACAATAAAATGCATACATTGCGGGATTATTCCTTGAGGCCTTTTTGTAAAATTTGTATACAAGTCTTTCCCTTACTTCAAGGAGCATCTCAAGGCGTTGCTCATGGATTTTCAGACTAACTTTCTTGAACTTTGGCTTTGAGATTTTGATCTTGCGGGAAATCGTCGGAAACAACACACATGAAGTTCAATTTGTCTTTTTATCTTGGTTTAATGAAATTATTTTTATCCAAGACACTTGCTTGTTTAGGTTTCAAACTATATGTCTAGTGTCCCACTTTCTTTCTCATCCCACAAGGTCCATTGTGTGGAAATCGAGGAAAATAGGGTAAAAGTTCCTTATATTTTACCTTGTTGAAAAAAAATGACGGTAGAATTTGTGCACTTAGAAACCTCTAGGAATATGATTCCTAGGGAAAGCAAGAGTGTCCAAATTCATCAAAGGTATTTTCTTCTCACAAGGGGTTTGAAATTTAAAGGTCTTTGTGAATGTTTGTTTTTCAAATGTTTTCAAGATCAAGCAATGTATTTCTTCCAATCACTTTTACACTCCTAGGTTGATGAGGCAATATCTTGTTGGGTTCCCACTTGGATAAATCTAGTTGCGCATATCTTGTGCGAATGGCTAAATGCTTGACCACATTGGCTCCCCTCCATGACACTCACTTATTCGGGTCAGCCAAGCATTAGTACCCATGAATCTCCCATGGCATACTTTCCATTTCCACAACAAGACCACATGTATAACGTGGGGTGGCTTGAAAGGACATGACTTTTTGCACCAACAAGATAGAAAAGGTTTTGGCCTTTTTCTAAACAAGGGGTTCTAATTAGGGCATTCCGTTTGTGGGGGATTATCCAACATCAGTGAGAGTCCATTGTTGTCCACCTCATCAGAATAATCCTCATGATTCTTGAACTTTCCTCAAGAACCCACACTTATATACCGGTTGGAAGTCGCTTGGCTTTAGCGTGTTCCTAGTTTGGTCATTCCCTTGGGTGATTACTTTTTCCCACAAGGCAGGCCCTCTAAGATAAACAAGAGCGAAAAAACATTATTCGTAGTTCGATCAACCTTTGTTTAAAAATAAGAGGAGAACACTCGCAATAAGTTTTATTCACACTCACATGTTTTGTTCAATTTTAAAATGCCCAAATTGAAATGTGGAGGCAATCTTTTTAACAACCTAATATTACCAAAATGTTTTTGATTCTCAAGATCGCAATGAAGCACGAGAGAAGCGCATACACATTTTAGATAACATTAATTTGTAAAAAATATTGCAAAACATGGAAAACATTTGCTCATTTTAAACCTCAAAGCAATGATGACTTCTTTTTAAGCACCAAAATGAAGTGTGAGTTTGCCTTGTTCAATTGTTACCTTTTAAACAAAATCTAGTGTGTTTGCCTAAAGTTCTTTTTAGCCCCTTGGCAACTTTTTGAAAGGAAATTTGATTTTGTTAATTTTAAAACCCAAAGCAAAACTAGTGTCCTAAAATCAAAGAACTTATCAAATCCTTTATAGAGTGTTAAAAAACACTTTGTAGAAAACTAAACATGGTGCCATAAAAAAAAAAGTTTTCTTGTTCTTTTTAAACCCAAAGTAAAATTAGTTTTCCTAAGGCCAAATATATTTAACAAATTTTCTTAAGGAGTGTTAAAGAACACTTTTAGTGTTTAGGAACACTTTGGTTTTGTGAACATGGTATCATGATGGACTTCTTTCTTTGCTTTTCCTCTTCTCCAACCTGCAAAATGACAGAAAAATCAGAGAGCAATAATACAGCAAACCAAGTTAATGCTAAAAAGTTAAAAATTTATTCAAATTAAAAAAAACAGACTGTTCCCGCGACGGAGTTTAGCAAGTGTGGTGTTGTTTAGCTAGTGCGGTACTGTTTAGAAAAATAGGCGGTGCCATACAGTGCCACGCGGTCGACTGTATGCGGTGCTCTGCAGAAATAGAGACCGCGGGTGCAGTGGAGTTTGGAAGCGGCGAAAGTTGGCAAAATTTGAAATTTCAAAGGCAGGAAGCGATTGCGGTGCTGTATGGTGCCACGGGTTTTTGGGGGTGCGGTGCAATACAACACCACATATGAGTCCGCGGTGCAATACAGAACCGTGTGCCTGATCCACGCTGCAGTTTCCTGTATGTGAGCAAAAAACGTGAAAAAAACTGTGAAATCTTGAAAAAAAAAATGGGATAAAAGTGAGATAGCCCTCCTTCTAGCGCCAAAATGTGAACCTCTAAACCTGCAAATGCACAAAGACGACAAACATGGTTAGTGTTAAATCAAAATGCATGCAAATATGAAGGATTCCCCATGAAATCCACCTATTTAAGCTAATATTAGGAAATGAAAAGCAAAACTTAGACAATATGAAAGTAAATCCTAATTTAGCCAATAGAATGATGATCTTATGGGGGAATTGGTGCCAATGATATGTTGCAATTGGCCCTTTCCCAATTCCTATAGTTGCAATGTAGATTGATGGAGAAATGGTCAAATCTCCAAAGAGATTTGAGCATAACCTTGGTGTAAATATGAAAATGTGAGGTATGCTTGGATGAAATGGGCAAAATTAGTTCTCAATTGAAGAGAGTAATTTTGCATGTAAATTGTGGATGAAGATTGAGAAGAAGGGTCTCAAATTTATAGATTCCAATCTTGGAAGAGATAACGGAAATAAGCAATGTGGGACAAAAGATAATCCAATGGCATTGTGCCACTTGTCCACATGTGATTGGATGAGGAATGAGCACATTTTGGCCAATGTGCATGATAAATGCATAAATTTGAATTTGAAATGGTGAGTTGACTTGTTGAAGGGGGAAGAGAAGTGGAGTAAATGTCACTTGGCTCAAGGTCAAGGACATGTAAGAGGCATTGAATTCCTTGCTGGAAGGACCAAGTCCACTTGGCCTTTTGAATTCAAATAAGGGAATATTCCCTTTTGATGCTTTGTGAGGGAAAATAGAAGAATTAATAAATCAAAGTATTTGATTTATTGTGCAACTTGCATTCTCTAGAGAATTTTAGTGAGAGGGATTAAGTTAATCATGGATTTGATTAAATTAATGAAGAATTAAGTGATGTGACAATTTAGACTTAGATTTATGAATTGATTCAAGTCCAAAATTGAGAGGAAATGATAAATGATTTGATTTATTTAATCAAGAAGGAACATGTTAGATTAAATCAAATAAGGTTTTAATTTATTTAATTTAATAAGAAGACTTTAGAGAATTTAATCAAATAAAATGATTTATTTAATTAAACAGAAATGTAAGGTTAATTAAATTAAATTGATTAATTTATTCAAAGGAGGTGATAGACTTAATTAGGTAAAATGACGATTCATTAGATTAAGGGATAGAATTATGATGAAAAGCTGAGAGTGTGGTTTAAGAGGAAACGTTGTTAATAATCAGGATCAGGTGTGCCAAAACGAACTTGTACATTTTCCATGTCTACAGAGAGATTGAGAAGATTGAGAAGATTTTGGGAATGGTTCCTCTCCATGTAAACACCAGGCAAGAAGATAGGAAGGATCAGAGGAAGAAGATTGAGAGGATTGCCTGCAAGCTTTCTCGTGAATGCCAATTGCATTTATTTTGACATATAATGTCTAATTTGGTAGGTGAGAAAATAGAGGAATTTGCTTTATGCTTTTATTTAAATATTTTTATTTCTTTAAATTAGCAAAAGGGGAAATAAATAATTTAATAAAACAAAATATAGGAGTTGTTTATTAAATTAAATAAAAGGAATAAGATAATTAAACAACACAGTATTTAACCTTGTTTAATTAGTTAAGATTGAATGATGTGATTAAGATAGAATAAATAGGGGAATTTGATAATTAAATAAAAAAAAGTTTTTAATTTTGTTTATTTAATTAAGATGAAATAATAGTAGAATTTAAATAAGAATTTAAACATGAACTATATAAATAAATATTTCTATTTATTCAATAGTAGATAAATTTAGAATAATTAATCAAAGAAGTCGTATTTAATTAATTAGATTCTCTAGACCATTTTTAGGTGTATACATTTTTGCCCTCTTTGAAGTGATGTGTTTACACATTGCTTCAAAGAAAATTTTGTTGTTGCTGCTAGTATCGATGAAAAAAATTCAGTATGCCCTAGACATTGATTTTTAGGTGATGATGGATATATGCCCCCTCGGGAGATAAATTGATGATTTTTTTGTTTTGGAGCAAGATGCTAATTCCTTACTACACCCACTGGTTTGAGCGAGTACAACATCATCGACGCTCGACCTCTTAAGGACCTTTGGTACGTACCCCTAGACCTCCTCGTAATTCTTATTTTTTGTCATTTTTTGTTCTTTTTATGTTTTCAATGTTTTTCATAGTTTTAGTGCTTCAAGATTGCATTGTAGCGCTTTTACACTCTGGTGTAGCGCTTTTAGGTTTTGTTTTAGCGCTTCAGAAAATTAGGGCTTCAATGTGATATTGTAATGCTTCAGTAGGCTAGTTTAGCGCTTTGGTAGGATTTTTTAGCACTTCAAGCATTTAAATTAGCACTTTTAGAATATTAGTGCAATGGTAGATTAGATTAGTGCTTCAATGTTTATTTTAGCGCTTCAAACTTCTGTTTTGGTGCTTTGAATTTCTGAAATAGTGCTTCTGATGTGTTAGCACTTTAATAAATTGTTCTAGCGCTTTTGACTGATGAAATAGCGTTTATGATATTTTAGTGCTTTTGAATGTCTGTTTTAGCACATCTAAGTCAGATTTGCAAAATTTGTCAAATTTAAAGCTTGATTTTGTTTAGTTTGATCATGTCAACCCTTCAGTTTGATATGATTTGATGATCTAATAACCTTGATGATTTTCAACCTCATGACGAATGATTCAGATGATTGATAAATTTTAATTATCCTCATGATAGGTGAGGAATAAAATCAATTTTGATGAACCTCGTGATAGGCGAGGTTGATTTTAATAAATTGACCTCATGTAGGTGAAGTACAATTTAGATTGATAATGATGACCTCATGATAAATGAGGTTTGATGATGCTTGCTTATGAGTTTTGATCAAAATTCGTACCAAGAGCTGATTAGATTTGATAGGATAATGACATGTGATATTTGACATAGTGTACTGATTTAAAACATTTCATGATAATAGGATCCTCTGGATAACCTCTAGATTCGAGAGCATTTTCCATGGACCTTTGACTTGATTCCACAGCTGACACCAGATGAGACAGATTATTGTTCGGTGCAGACTAACTTCTCTTCTTGACATGCCCCAGATTAGGATTAATCGGGGGCTTCTCATAGCTTTAGCCAAGTGGTGGCATAGTGCTCATAACACCTTCCACTTACCCACTAGCGAGGTGACAGTTACTCCAGAGGATGTTTGACGTATTTTATGGATTTTATTTGTCGGAGAGATTGTTGTATATGATTCACAAGAGGTGGGCGGAACAGATGCTCTTCATAGGGTTTTTCAGGATGAGCATATTGCTAGGATGTGGATTCCATGGCGAGAGATGGTGGATTATTATGCCACCCTACCTTCAATTTTGGCAGGATTTATTGGAGGGTTCATTTGTCCATATCATAGATCAAAGGGACTATCTATCGCATGGGGCTAAGTTCTTGAGAGTATGGTTGTACATGGGACTTGCTATGCTTGGGGGATGTGCATGCTAGCCCACTTGTATCATGATTTTCATTCAACAGTTTATTTGAGGGGGCACAATTTATCATCAGGAGCTACCTTGCTTTAGGTTTGGGCATGGGAGCATATTGTTGTCATCCGTCCAGTGCCAGTTTGAGATAGGCCTGCTACTAGGCCATATGTTTTCAAATATAGAGGTCGACTTACCCAGTCTAGGATGGGTAAGTTGGAGCATTGGAGGCATATTTTTGATGATTTAGAGGTTGTGACATGGCGCCCATATATTTGGATTGTGAGCATTGGGATGATGATGATGCAGAGATGGGTTACCTTTGTGACTCTATGTATTTGATTGGCCGAACCCATTTTTTCCTAGAGAGATTCTTACTGTGGAGAGTCTACAGGCAGTATGGTATTATGTAGTGCATACCCCAAGGTGTTGCACATTATGCCTGATGGCAGAGTGATGTAGGATATTGGGGGCCTTTTTTATCATATGATACTTTATTAGAGGGATACCGTGCCTTATAGCCTTAAGCCTAGGACATACACCATGATATTATAGAGGAACCAGTGACAGAGGAGTATGTGGATTTTCTTGCATTACATCCATTCCCTCAAATAACTATTCCTGATGAGCCAACACCACTACCTACAGAGGAGGATGTTGTTGTTTCTCCCGATCGATGATAGAGGTGAGAGGAGGATATTGTGGAGGAGCAATCTATAGATGATGAGGTGGAGGAGGATGTGGTGGAGGAGCAGGCCGTAGATGTTGAGGTGGAGGAGGATATTAGTGAGGAGAGTAGCAGTGATGAGAGCAATAGTGATGATGAGGATGATGGAGGGGATAGTGGTAGAGGGGTTGTGGCTGGCAGTATAGGGTCATCCATTTGTATGCCTCGTAAGATGTAAGCAGTGGAGACATCTTTCTCAGAGCATCAGACATAGATTTCCACCCTTCAGGTACATATTCAGACTTTGCAGGGGCATCTTGTGCAGGCTTAGGGTTTACTTGTGTAGACTCAGACACAGCTACAGACATAGGCACAGACTCATGCACAAGCCTTAGCATAGGTATAGGGACAGTTGGCAGTTGCGTAGACACAGATTGCCACACTGACGGTGGAGAGGGACAGTGCTAGGAAGATCGTAGAGAGGGCACAAGCAACTGCTGAGACCTTACAGCGGATTGCCGATGGTACTACTATTGGTGATTATATGAGGGAGGTTCTTTGTGCCGGTTGAGAGGCATATTTTTATAGAGGTCATTACCATGATGCCGTCCCTATCGAGCGGAGAGTTAGTTATGTGTTGTCTTGATTTGGGAGGACTCATTCCCAGATAGTTAGCGAGGGTGTGGTTCATCCTCCATGGAGAGATCTAGGAGATCCTGGTCCACATGGTGGGGGTGGTCATGGCCCATATATGCCTACACATTCTGGTAGTACCAGATCCTAGCTACTTGATATGATTTTGTGATATACCTTGAGACATGATATATATTCTGATTTAACCATTTTTGATGACCTATTTCTTTTATTTCAGATTTCATTATATACTTGACATTGATGAGTTATATGATTTATATGATATGCAGCTGACTTTTATCGATCCATGATGTGTTCTATTGATTACGATGGATGCATTTATTTTCCATGCTTTATATGCCATGTGATGATTTTTTTTTTTAAATGATATGTGATGATATGCAATGGTTCTTATGATGTTCTATTTAATGCTTATGTATGATGAATGATGCATGGATGTATGATGTATGAATGCACGATGGATGTTTGTTGAGAAAATGATGATGTGTTTTATATGATGATTGTCCATATACATGGATGCAGATGTAATGGTTTAAATAATTTATGATCTGCGATGTATGCATTTTTTTATTATGACATAATAAATAGATGATAATGATGTATGATAGAAAATGATGAATTGATGGGAATGTGATGATATGATGTTTGTTGTAATAAATAAAATGATGAATGATATGGTGCAATAAATACAATGATTGATGTAATAAATGTATGATAATAATGTATGCTAATAGAATGTGAATGGATGACGTAATTAATGGATGAATGCAATGATACAATTTAATTTTGAAACTTTCTCTTAGAACCTTTATGTGATATGGAAAAATGTGATATGATGAATGCAAAACTATTTGATTCAAATATATGAATAATGATGATAAATAGAAAGCTTTCTAAGGTATGTAAATGATAATGATGATGCAACTACATGATTATGATGATGCTTTTGTTTTATGTCAAGTATACTCAATCTTATTAATAAAAAAATATAATCATCAATTTGAATCCTTTTTATAACAAACACTCTGCAGATGTAGAAATAATTTATGAATGCAATCTAATTTTATCATGCAAAACTATATACAAACTATTGGAATTTTAATAGTACTCTTGTGCTTTGTATCATCATAGAGCTTTAAAAATGTTGAAAGTGAGTACAAGCATCAATGGCATATTTTAGACCATGATGACCTAAGTACGACTTCCATGATTTTGGATATTGCAAGTGAACACATGCATTGAGGTATAATTAAACCAAGATGACCTGAGCATTTCTTGCATAAATTGAAAAGAATCAATCACTTTCTTATGTGAATTCCAAATGTCATCAGTGATACATTTGAAGAGTACGTCCCATGACAATTCACACAGTAATTATGATTAATTCACAAACAATAGACAATGAAGAATACCATTCTTCTTCCTAGCTTCTGTAGTTCAATACATCATCGAGTTCCTCCAAAGAAATGATAATAATGATCAAAGTACAACTTATCCATCCTTTGCTTAAAGTATTTCAATCATTAGTCACATTAGATCATCCATCCTAATATTATGACATTTTTGTGATTTTATAAGATTTTGGATTAAACCTAACCTAAAGACCAATCCTATGGGCCTCAAGGGCTTATCGAAGATTAGCCTTGCCTACGTTTTACATGCAGAGACCACGTAGTTTGACTGGACGACTCTGTTTTTGACTTTTTGATTGATTTTTGACCTATTTTTGGATTTTGATATGATATGGATGGCTAATATGTTTCCGATGGTGATTGATGTTCCATGCTGGGTTGTGTTTCGATCATTTTTCTTTTTGCGTTTGTCATACTATTGTTTGTCAGTTTTGTTAAGGTCAATGTTTTATTGCCCCCAGTGAGATTCAGATACTGCCCCCAAGCTAGAGTGAGACATGACCATTTGAAATGATATTATAATGGATGTAAAATGATGGTGAGATTAATGACCATGATATGTATCAAAATAGATGGAAAAGATGGTTAAAATCACATATAGCGCCTATTTGCAGGTTTTCACCATATATTTTAATTGCACTTTTTTTTTGTATTTTCTCTTTTCTCATTTTTTTTTTGTATTTTGTATTTTTCTGTTACCAAGATGCTTGTTTGCCAAGTTTTCATGAAGGCAACCATTTTTAGGATTTTCAAACCGTGCACTAGGTGATTTAGGTGTAGAAATTTCTGAGATGGATATTGTTGATAGGTTCATCAAACAGATCCCCTTCTGATGTTGACAGTTGATAGGCTCCTGATCCATAGAATGATATGATGACAAAGGGACCTAGCTAGTTAGGTTCAAACTTCCCTTTCTTTTCTCTATCTTGCTAATTTCTAGGGTTTTCTTTTAGGACCAAATCCCCAACCTGAGAGATTCTAGGTTTTACCTTTTTATTGTAGCTCTGGGACATTCTTTGTTGATATGCAGTTAGATGATTGAAAACTTGTTGATGACGTTCATCCAATAGTTCCAGTTCTTGAAGCCTAGATACTCTATAATCCTCATCTAAGATGATTCCTTTTAGTGATAACCGGAGTGATGGAATCTCTACCTCAATGGGTAATATGGCCTCTGATCCATATACCAAGGCATATGGTGTAGCTCCTGTCGGTGTTCTGATGTTGGTTCTATAGGCCCATAATGCAAGATTGAGCTAAACATGACAATAACGTCCAACATCGTTAACCGTTTTCTTGAGTATTTTTAGAATTTTCTTATTGGACGCCTCTACCTGGCCATTTCTCTGAGGATAATATGGTGTCGAGAAACTATGTTGGATATGAAATTTTTCACACAATTTCTAGACATCCTAGTTTTTAAATGGTCATCCATTATCAGTGATAATGGATTGAGGTATGCCATACTGACAGATTATATAGTTCAATATGAAAGATGAGATCTATTTTCCAATGATGGTTGTAAGAGGAATTGGTTCTATCCATTTTGTAAAGTATTATGTCGTTGAAATTATAAATGTGTGCCCATTAGATGAAGATGGGTTTATCTTTCCTACTAGATCTAGTCCCCACTGACAAAAGGGCCATGCTGATGTGAACGGGTGCAATTCCTAAGTTGGTATGTGGATTAGATTACTATGAATCTAACACTTTTGACATTTCTTGACAAATTGATAAGAATCCTTCTCCATGTTCGGCTAGTAATACCCCAGACGGAGGAGTTTCTTTGCTAGAGTTATCCCACTCAAATGGGTTCCACAAATACCATCATGAACCTCATGTAAGGCTATCTCAAATTCGTTATGTTCTAAACATCGGAGAACAGTGTCATCTAGACCTCGATGGTAAAGTATGTCGGCGATTAAAGTATGTCGAGCGGATTGGTGGATGAAGTTGCGTTTTTGGTTTCTGGAAAGATCAGGAGGAAGGATGTTGTCTTTTAGGTACACATAGGCCTTTTCATAGATGGAGGATTCAATGAAATCTAAATGGTATATGGTTTGAGATTCTAAACTTTTATAAGAAGGATTAGATACTTGTTCTACAATAAACTCATAACGACCATGTTTCTCGGGTAATTGTAAAATAGAAGCAATTGTCGCCATAGCATTTGCCACTTTTTTTTCTGCCCTTGGAATTTTATCAAATTTGATATTGAAAAATTATTGTTTGAGATCATCTATCAGCTGCTTATAAGGCATTAAATTCTCATCTTTCATTTGATATTCGTCATTTACTTGATAAATGACTAGTTGAGAATCTCCATACACTTGTAACTCTATGATTTTCCATTCAATTGCCATTTTGACACCAATGATTAATGACTCATACTCTACCACATTATTGGTACATGGAAATATTAGTCTATAAGACTTTGGGATGGTGTGTCCTTGGGGTGTAATGAATAATATTCTTGCACCAGATCCTCTTTGGGTATATGATCCATCAAAGTAAAGTATCCATTGTTGTGTTGTTACTGTAAGAATGTCTGCATTAGGAAACTCCATTGTCATAGTACGATCATCAGTTAAAGGAGCTTCAACTAATTGTTCGGTGATCACTTGACCTTTGATGGCTCTTCTTTCCACATATTGAATATCAAACTCACTTAAAAGCATGACCCACTTGGTCAATTTGCCTATTAAAGTAGCCCTGCTGAGTAGATATTTTAATGGTTCAATCTTTGCTATGAGCCTGACTGTGTGAGTCAACATGTAATGCCACAACTGGTGGGTAGAAAATACCACTACCAAATAAGATTTTTTGATGAAGGTATAATTTATTTCATAGCCATTCAGAGTTCTACTGATGTAGTAAATGTCTTGTTCCCTTCCTTCATTATCTTCCTATGCCAATAATGCTCCTAAAGAAATATCCATTGTTGCAATGTATAGTATTAAAGGTCTTCCTTCTATAGGTTGCATGAGAATAGGTGGTGACATTAGATATTGCTTTATTTGGTTGAAAGTTGTTTCACACCCCTGGTCCCATTTGAACACAACATTCTTATGTAATAGATGATTAAATGGGTGACTTTTGTCTGCCAAATGAGAGATAAATATCTCGATTGATTGTAACCTTCCTTGTAGTTACCTTAGTTGACTGATGTTTTAGGGTGGTGGCATTTCCATTATTGCCTTTACCTTTGTTGGATCTACTTCAATACCTTTTTCTAAGACTATGTATCCTAAGAGTTTTTTTGATGTAACCCCAAAGACACATTTCTTAGGGTTTAGTCTGACATTGAAATTTTCTAGCCTTGTGAAAATTTTGCCTAGGATATCCAGATGTCCTTCTCTGGAATAATATTTATCTAGAATATCATCCACGTAATCCTCCATAAAGGTATGCATCATATCATGGAAGATAGTGGTCATTTGTCTTTGATAAGTTGCCCCTGCATTTTTCAAACTGAAGGGCATGACATTCCAGCAAAAGGTTCCCCATGGACATGTGAATGCAGTTTTCTCCTGATATTCCAGTGCTATCTTGATTTGGTTGTAACTGAATAAACCATCCATTATTGATAACATGGCATGCCCTGTTGTTAAGTCCATGATGATGTCAATATTAGGCAAGGGGAAATCATCCTTGGGGCATGCCTTATTTAGATCCCTGAAATGTGTACATATCCTGATACTATTATCTGACTTTGATACAAGCACAATATTTGATATCCATTCAGCATAATCAATAGATCTAATGAATCCTGCATCCAATAACTTCTTCAGCTCAACTTTTATGATCAATGCGATATGTATATGCATATTTCTTAATTTATGTTTTACAAGTTTGATTCTAGTAGGCAAATACAAATGATGCATTAAAAGATTTGGGTCTAAACCCGACATATCAAAGCATGAACAAGAAAAATTAATGCTTCTTTCTTCAAAGAATTTGATAAATTTAGGTCTTTCTTGTTTTGTCATAGATTCTGCCAGATGTAAAATCTTTGCTCTTTCTTCTGTACCAATGTTTATAGATTGTGTAGGCTCCACTAGAACTGATGACCTTTCATGATAATGCTCTGGAAGGGTGTCAAATCTCCCATCTTTTAGTACCTCAAAGAGGATCTCACCATCGGATGCATTCTTTATTTTTCTCTTTTCAAGATCTAATACTACGATAGAATGGTTTTCACCATTAGATCCATTATTCCTATTTTTATTTTTGTAACTAGAAGATTTGACACCCTCTAGATGATCCACATTGTTATGAGATTTATGGATAGAACTTGTATTAGGTTCGTCACAACAAAGGAAATTTATGATAGTATCATCATTTGCATAGATGGGTATATTTAGAGGTTCAATGGGTTCCCAATCGATAAGTTTAGGATGGACTAAAGGCAGGAAGTCATCAGATTGACTTGGGTCGATGGCGGTAAGGGTTCAAATAGTTATGTCATTAAAGTTGTCATTAGGGATGTCAAGGTCAATGATGTTACTCTCCTCGAGATTATCTAGTTCACTTGATGTCTGTTCATCCTCACTTGAGTCATCAATATGTTGTGATTCTAATACAAGTGATCTAGACTCTGAGCTCTGTCCCTCCTCACGTATAGGTGCATATTGTTTTATGACATCAATTTGGACATCTATGTAAGATATATTAGAATATAGATCCCATTCATATTCATTAGAATCTATTTCAGAGCTATCTCTTACTTGAAGGATTCTTTCAACTTCTTTCTTAGTCATTTCTTGTTTTTCTTCTTCTGAGTAACCCAGTCCTATCTTATCCTTTGAATAAAGAGTAAGAGGCTGAATTGGTTCCACAATGCCTTCTATCCTTTTGCCAATAGGTCCCTGTCCTTCATAATCCATTTTTTCTAAAATAGCCTTTCCTTTACCATACTCTTTTTACTTGATGTTGATGTATTTTGATGTCGATGCTTCTTCATCTTTGTATAACCAATCAAGGATAGATTTGTTTTCTAATTCATCCTCTATAGTACCAGATTCACAAATATTCCCTCTAGAACCATGGCAGGTTGTGATGTTTGTTGTTTTATCATTGATGGTTGCCATATGACTTTGGAGATGGCATCAGTTATGAAAGATTAAGAGACTGCTCAATAGAATATTGTCCCATGCCTTTGTTTGTTAGATGGACCTGTTCTTGGAATTTTTGTGATAGAGAATTTAGAGGATCCTTATTGTTTGTTAATGTAGATTCAACAACACTTGTATTTGTTGATTTATCCCTTTTTTCAACCCACTTGGATGTAATGTTTGGATCTTTTTCACCATCGGATGAATTTGAAATGCATGCTTCCCTATTGTGAGGCACAAAGGTGTCTTGAGAAGTTCTAAGTGTGTTACAATGTTGAGGATTGTTATAATCTATTGATATAGTCACCTCTTGTCCATTAACTAGAAATTTCAAACATTGGTGATAGGTCCAAGGTACTACCTACATTTCATGAATCCACATACATCCTAAGAGTATATTTTAGGTTAACTCTTTTTCTAGTACTTGGCATGCTATATTTTTCACCATTGGTCCCACTTGAATGGGCAAGACAATTAGTCCTTTAAAAGATCTCTCTTCTTCATCATAAGCTTTTATTGTCATTTTTCTTTGGGCATCAATAGCATTATCTGAATACCCTAGTGCATGGATTAACTTTAAAGTATAGATATTTAAACCAACTTCCCCATCTATTAGGACTCTTTTAACATGATGTTTGTGGATAAAAACTTCAATATGGAGGGCGGTGTTATGTGGATGATTAAGCGACACATCATCCTATTCAGAGAATGATAGACAGTGTGGTGTGGTCAAATGTCCCACCATAGCCTAAAATTGACAAATATCTAGGTTGTTGTGTGTTGTGGTGGAAACAAGTGCTTGTTCTAAAATCTCCTTATGGGATGTTGATAGTTTAAGGAGTCCAAGTATTGATATTTGCACTGGTATTTGTTGAAGTTGTTCAATAATGTTGCATCGAATTGGAGGTGGAGTGGTGTTTTCAGTTGCAAATACCTTCAAAATTACCTTGGATTGCCCCCTTGTCATTACATTAACCAGTTGATAGTCTTGTCTTTCTCTGATTTTTAAAAAAATTATCTGATTGTCAGATATTTGTATACTCGGGATTAGATCTAGTGGTATAATGTCACTAGTTTTGTTGTTGTTAATGTGATTGCCGATGGTAGTATCACTTTCTACTTTGGAAAAAAAAATATCATGCTATCATAAACGTGATTGACATTTTTTCCTTTACTGTTTGTGGAAGATGACTCTCCCTTGTCTTAATTTGGCAAAGGGTCTTTAAAGGCTGTATGATCGTTTTTGTTTTGATGTCCCTCTATGTATACCTTTTTTTTGTCAATAAGATCTTGGGCTATATGTTTTAATTCCATACAATCATTTGTCTTGTGTCCCTTATTGTTATGGAAGTTACTATAATCTGCATCATTCTACCATGGTGGTTTGACTTTTGGATCCCAAAATCGTGCTTCTCATGTAGTGATAAGACCACTTGCAACAAGTTCCTTCATTGTTGATTCCAGTGTTTGGCCTAATGGTGTGAATTGACGCCAATTTGATGATTTTTGATATGTTTGTGGTTTTGATTCTCCATTGTTTAGATTATTGTTTTGATTGATATTTGACTTGATATTTTGGTCACTATTTTGGTTTGTCTTTGCTGTAGAGGCTATGAAGCTAAAAATTGGCTTTGCATTTTGTAAGTTATTTGCAGTTTCGTTGATCCCGATATTTCTATTCTTTTGCCAAAATTTAGGTTTGTCATTGTTGGTATATTGATTTGAGGAGTTGGTGGTGTTTGATTTTTCATTGTAGTGTTTGATCACCCCTCGTTTGACTAAGGCTTCTTCAATTTTAAGGCCATTTTCAATCACTTTTTCGAATGTTGGAGGACATTATAATTTGAGCATATAACTCATTTCATCAATCAAGTTATCAATAAATAACTCCATTTTCTCTTCCTCAGGTATGTAGCAAGGATACCTAGCAAATAATCTTTGCCATCGCTGTAAAAAGGATATGAATGTCTCGCCTTTGTTTTGCTTCATGTTATAGAGTTCCTTGACCATGACGTCATGTTGGATGTTAAAGGAATATTGTGATATGAACCTATTGAAGAGCTCTTGAAAAGTTCGTATTCCTGGTTGTAGTTTGGAAAACCACTCCATACACTGACCTCCTAAGCTTCTTGGAAATAACCTCTTTAGGTAAGTTTCTTCCTATTCAAACTCTAAGCTCATGGTTCTAAATTCTTGTACATGGTCGATTGGGTCCGTCTTATCATTATATTTGTCATATTTTGGGAATTCACGGTGTCTAGGGAATTGTATCATATCCATAGTTGGGTGAAAAGGATAAGGACAAATATCTTGTAATGCATACCTTTTCGTGTTTCCCTTTCACATATCTTGAATTTCTTGTTGAAAGCTTTGCATTTGTTGTGTGAGGGCCACAACTTGATCTGTGTTTAGCGTATGTTGTGGTGTTTCGGTTTCATTTGTTCTAGGTGCTTATTTTAAGCGATTGACATCAAAATCTTTGGGAAGTTTGGCACCCGATTCAGCTAGCATTAGGAGATATTTCTCCATGTCTTGCTCTAAGATATTTTCCATAAATTTATGGAATTTTGGATCCTATTGGGCTGTTTGTATGTCTTCTACCATTGTTTCGATTTTGTCATTTTGATGTAAGTTGTTCCAAGGATTTTCTTTTGCCATGATGTTTGATGTTTCAAGTTATTTTTCTAAGAGTCTCTGCTTTTGTAACCTTGTGAATATTGGCATACAAGTTTTTGTTTTTCGCACCAAACTTTGATCTTATATATCTTTTAAGTGTCAAATGGATTTTAACAAAGTCAAATAGGATGATATATCCTATTGATGAGACTAGGTTAAAAATATGATTACTATATGCCTCATTTTGTGATAGTAGGATGATAATATCCTGATGAAGAAACTTGCTAAATAACCAAGATTTTTTTTTGATTTGTTTGACACTTTATAGTTTGCAAGATCTGAGTTTCAGTTGAAAAGAATGTTAACTTGTAGGAACCTATCTATTTTTAGTTTCTAAACAGTGTCTGTATTGAAAAGATACTTCTAGTTGATAAAAAATTCTAGTTTTAACCAATCTGAATGATAATTTTGGAAGCTCTCTATTTTTATTTTTTTATTTTTTTTGGAAGCGCTAAAACAGAGTGCAAAAGCGCTATTTTGCGGAAGTGCTAAAAGAGAGTGTGGAAGCGCTGTGAAAGTTTTTTGAAGTGCTATTTTGCGAAAGCGCTAAAATAGATGTTAGAAGCATTGAAATAGAGGGTGTAAGCACTACTTTGGATTTAGAAGTTCTAAAACAGACCTCAAAAGTGCTAAAATAGACCTTAGAAGTGCTAAGACAAAATGTGGAAGTGCTACTTTGGGTTTCAATGATTTTGTCCGATTTTTTAGTTGTGAAGATATTTTTTTTTAGGAATTTCGACTTTGACAAGATATCTCCACTAGTAATTTTCTGATGTTGGATGATAAGCCTAAAGATTTTGAGTTTCCTTATTGAAAAAATTGATCGGGCCTGGTGGAGTATTCTATCATTGCCTGTGGGATGGAGGACTAACGTATGGGTTGACTATGATTATGATATTTCGTAAGAGCTCTTCTTTGGAAATAGGTTTGTGAATAAAGAGGCTCTAAGGTGTAATCACCAATATAACCTCTAGAGAAATTGTGATATCTATGTATGAAAGTTCTATGATGAAGCAATATTTTCCTACTCTGATATAAGAAACGTCTTCTTTTCAAAATATTTTTATAACTAAGTGGTTTCTTTGGTTTCTTGATTTTGAGGGATTTCTTGACAAAATTTTTGGATTTCCAATCTCTAATCATGAATTTTACTAGGTGGTTTTGTTTGACTCTTTTTGGTGTTTTTCTAGATGATCTTTACCTGAATTAAATGATTTGAGAACACGGAAAGCAATTGTAGAACAGTTATTTTTAATCCTAGAATCTAAATAGGTAGTGTATGTTCAAAAACCACGAATGGTCCTTATTAATTTTCACTGGTTTGTTTTAACAAAGATACACTTCAGACAGACTCACTCGTAAATTCAAAAAGGTGATCGTTATACTCAACAACCCACATCTTAAAATTGTGTTGACTCACACAGTCGTGTCACCCCCTAGAGGGCATCCGTGTTTTTGTCTTTTCCAGGCGCATACTCAAAGTTGGATTTCTCGTCCCTTGAGAAAATGGTCCTTGGCAATTATATGGTGAGTGTCTTGGGGGTAGATTCTTCCCTCCCCTTGCACTATGAGTGTTACAATGTCTGGTTATTGACTCAGCTGGATACTACACTATCGTTCTTAGATAGGGTTTATGTACGGTGCAACAAATGATAAAATCCCTCAGGAGACCTCCTGATCTTTAGAACAAAGATTTTAGGGATGGTTATCTTGCACACTACCATTGAGTTGGACTTTCATCGACAACTTGCATTTGTTTAGAGTGGGTTGGAATCCTTGGTTTTAGTCGTTCCCACTTAGGTTGTTCCCGTAGGGTGAATAATTTTCCCACTACGACAGGCCTTCTAAGGGTTTTAACAAAAGCGTAAAATTGCATGAAAAGGAAAAGGTGAGTCTGACACTTTGATCACCCAGTTAAGGGGAGAGCATAAGCCTATTCACCACACAAGCACAACAAATAATGATTTAGTTTAAGCCCAAAATACAATGTACTAATCTAAGTGAAGATGTTGCTTCACAAAATCAGGCTACTTCATTTAACTAATGCAACAAAATATGATGACTATCCTAGGATTGGTATATTTAAATTAAGTCTCTACCCTAGGATTGATTCTTTTTAGTCCAAAAATCATAACATTCTGGCCATGGTCACGACAGATCCAGAAAAAAAAAAAGAAAAAAATAGAAGCGCTGAAACATAAATTAGAAACACTATAGTTTAGATCAGAAGTACTACAAAATTTGTCAAAAGCACCATAAATTTTTTCCAAAGTGCTATAGAAAATTTTGAGAACAAAGACCAATTATGTCATGAAATTCTAGTCGATGCGCTGAAATAGGTCATGGAAATGCTATAGTTTCCCTTTTAGAATCACTAAACAATTCTTCATAAGCGCTATAGTTTATGTTGAAGCACTGAAACAGAGTTTGGAAGCACTGAAGTTTGCCTCAGAAGCGCTATAGTTTTTGTCGGAAGCATAAAAAAACTCTCGTTCACGCTAAAATAAACACACTAGAATCCTATATGACACTTTTCAAAGAAAAATTATGAAATATGGGGTTATGCCCCATGGTGGGCACCAAATTGTAAGTGTGAATAAGTAATAATGTAAAATAACACTTCTTAATGAAACATTATATCAAGATTCTATAGTAATTAACTAATTAAAAGCACAGAAAACTTGAAAGCATCTCATTGTTTCCTATCTCCAAAGATTTATTAAATCACAAGAAGCTCTCAGATTTGATAAGCACTTGTGATTGTTAAAATGCTAATTTAAAGAACAAAATGATGCTAAATACAATGATGTGATGATTGATGATATTTAAATGATAAAATGAAGCTAATTTAATCTATTCTGACATGAAACTATGATGAAGGCTATAGTAAAACTATTACATAGCCGTGATATGAAATCTATTGCTATTGGTAAAATGTTGGATGCTTGATTGCTTGATTGCTAATTGTTGCAGAGTAAGATTGCATAAAGTTGGGATCCCTTTCTTTGTTGTATGGGGCTGTATTTATAGATTTCCTGGCAACACATTTGCACAAGGGTAGAAAACAGAGGCTTGGATTCGATCTGGAGGATTGAATGGTGAGAGATTGAGAAGATTTTGTGAATGGTTCCTCCCCATGAAAACACCAGGCAAGAAGATAGAAAGGATCGGAGGAAGAAGATTGAGAGGATTGCTTGCAAGCTTTACTATGAATTCCAATTGCATTTATTTTGACATAATTTAGACATATAATGTCTAGTTTGGTAGGTGAGAAAATAGAGGAATTTTCTTTATGCTTTTATTTAAATTAGCAAAAGGGGAAATAAATAATTTAATAAAACAAACTATAGGAGTTGTTTATTAAATTAAATAGAAGGAATAAGATAATTATACAATAAAGTATTTAACCTTGTTTAATTAATTAAGGTTGAATGATGTGATTAAGATATAATAAATAGGGGAATTTGATAATTAAATAAAACAAAGTTTTTAATTTTGTTTATTTAATTAAGATGAAATAATAGTAGAATTTAAATAAGAATTTAAACGTGAACTATTTAAATAAGTATTTCTATTTATTCAATAGTAGAGAAATTTAGAATAATTAATCAAATAAGTCATATTTAATTAATTAGATTCTCTAGACCATTTTTAGGTGTATACACTACTGTATTGAAATTTCAAATTTTCACCAAATAGATTTAAAAATAAAATAAACCTAGTAGTTTAGAAACTACATTCAATTTGCTACAGATTCTATTCTTACATATTTTTGAAATAATTTCTAGATAACTTATTCAAATCTTTACATCAAGTTGCCTAACTCTGATTTTTTGAATTTTCATCACCACTTGAGGGCCTATTTTTTCCATGATGATCCTGCACATACCCATATATTTAGTCTTTATTGTAGTGATTGAAGTTGTTGTAACTCCAAATCTTAGCCTTGAAATTTATAAAACAGTTGTATCTCCCATAGGACATGGATCCTAATATGCTTCTCTCTTATTGTCCCTTTTTCCTTTCTTTTTTGGTCTCCCATTTAAATAGATAGGACCTCTTTAGCTTATTTACGAGATTTTACCTACATATCTAAAGTTAATTATTCCACTAAATAATCCATCTTAATATTAGAGGTGTGTGGCCAAAAAGTGTAGCCTTTGACATTTTTTCACTCATTTTGGCCTTTTCCCTTACATTTTGCCTTATTTTGCTTTGGTTTAGTCTTGAATGCTTGCAAATCAACAACAATCTAATGATGTTTTAAAAAGGTGTTGTGAAGTGTTGTAACACATCTTCCCACTTTTCTAAGACCCTTTCAACACAATTCACCTAAACAACCCCCTTTTACCCCTTTCCAAGCCTTTTGACAAAGTGTTGTAAAGTGTTGTAATGCATTTTCACACTTTCCTAGGCTTATCATCAACCAATTAACCATTTTCTTATGTTAATTTGTCCCCTTAATGTACTTTTAGGCATGACTTAAGTGTGTTTCAAGAGGCAGACCTAATAAACATCATTAATCACCATTTTATTCTTGACCACCACTTGAATTTTCCCAAGTGGACTAGGTCACCACCTTGGGCGACCTAGTCCCTTTTGGCTTAAAATTCAAAATTAAAATAATTTCTTAACGAGAATTTACCTCTAAAACCCTAGTGTCAGCCTATCATGTGTCATTTTTGAGAAATTAGGGCATATCTTGTATAAATAAGGGTTTTCACCTTCATTTTCCCTCTCCTAAGCTCATTTTTGAATCTCTTCACAAGCACTCTTACACTCAAGCTTCCCAAGAAATAAATCAAGCACAATGGCATGTCACAAGAAACCTCCATTAGAGTTGGTTCTTGCATGTTGAAAACTTCAACAACAAAGGATTTGGTGAGCATTTACACTATTTATCATTCAAACATCCTTTCCTTTTATTGTTTCTTATTTGGGTTTAGCCACCATCAAAGAGGTTTGACTTAGAAAAACCCCTAATCTTTAGTAACCCTAAAATTTTCCTTGTTTTTGCATGTGTACTTGCAGGTGTGTATGCAGATTTAACAAGTTTCAAAGTGTTGGAGAAAGTACAATTATTCCATTCAAGTCACATCAAGACATCAAATCCTAGGAGGAGCAAAAGGACAAGTTGCAAGTCATTTTTGGGAGATTCAGACATGGGTTGCTGTAGAGAAGGAAAATACCAATTGGGACCAACAGAATCATACCTTCAAGCTTTTGAAAGTACTAGGAGGACTAGGTCACCACTATTGGTGAACTTGTCCCTGTACCGAGCCTGAAATAGGGTTTTTGCATTTTTGGGTACCCTTTTCCCCAAAACCCAGTCCGACAAAGTTTCCCAATAGAAGGACTAGGTCGCCCAGCTTGGCATAAGTGTCCCTCTATTGATTTTAGGAAAATTACAAAATAGTCTAGGGCCTTTCATCTGCAGCTCTCCATTTCTAGGTGCACCATCTCTGTGTTTTTCTAGTTTACTTTAAGAATTGCATACATTTAGGGAATATAGTTTAGATGCATTTAGTTTACATTTTCTTTGTTTACATTTCATAGATAGCATTAGTCTCATCAACCACACTCCTCACATAGATCACAACCCTATTCATCCCAAAACCCTTATCTTTGAATGCAATCACCAAAAAGTGTCATATCACCAAAGTGGAAAGAGAGCCATTCCTACACCAAGTGCTCCTAGGTGAAAAACCCTAGGGGCATAGTAAGGGGAATCCTCTTTCCCTTGTTTGACATATATATAATTTTTGGTGGTTCATTTTGGTGAACCTGACCATTACAAAACTTGTTAATCTTCTAATTTTATAGTTCCATCTTAGGATTAAGCTTGCATTGCATTAGGATTTTACATTGTTTGCATCCTAGGGTTTATAAGATAATGCATTAGTGACAAGTTCATGTTAGCTTACATTTTTGCATATACCTTTTCATTGCAAATTTTTAAAATTCTGCATTTTCACCTTAGGAATGCATCATACAGCTTGAAATACATCAAAACCAATCAAAAACATCAAAAAAATTGAAAAATCCCTACTGGGACTAATTCGCCATTCTGGGCGACCTAGTCCCAATTCACATTTTTAACTGCATGTTATAGCATCAGAAACCTTATTTTTGTGCTTCTCAGACCTCCTGGTACCATATACCATAAGTCTAGAAAGTTTTGAGAACATAGGTTTTATGCTTCTAACTCAAAATCATCAATTTAGGGTGGTCATTTTTTATATACCTTCATCATTAGATCTACAAAATGCTTAAATTTCTGAAATTGTGCTTAACATTGATAAAAGTAATTTTTAATTTTACTTATACACTGTTTACATTCATAAAACAATGCATAATTTTGTAATAATTACTTTTCATTATTTCATATACATTGTTTACATTCTTAAAACTTAGCATACATTGGATAAACATGTTATGTATATTCATATCTACATTGTTCATATTGCTGCAATAGTGCATGAAATGGTTACATATATTTGTCATTTTTGTTCAAACAATGCTAGTATCATACAAATGTATATATGATAGGAAACCTTCCATACCTTCTCCCTATGAGATTGTTTTAGTGATAGAGAATACAACCTTAGATGTTCTGAACAATCATATTAGTTCTTCCCCTAATCTCTCTCCTCTTGGTGATGTAGAGATTTTGGTGTTAGAAGAACCAATTAATGAGAGTTTTGAGAATCCTAGTTGTTTCTCTCCTCTTACCTCTCTTAACAAACTTGAAAACATAACCATAAGGGATCATGACAATAACCTTTATCCTTCTCCTAGTATCTCTCCTAGTTGTGAAGGAGATACTTTGCAGCTTGAAAATACAATCGATGAACATCATGAGAATATTAGTTGTCCCTCTTCTCCTAGGGAACCCCTTATTAAACATGAAAATTGCA
Source organism: Sequoiadendron giganteum (assembly GCA_007115665.2). Classification (NCBI taxonomy): domain Eukaryota; kingdom Viridiplantae; phylum Streptophyta; class Pinopsida; order Cupressales; family Cupressaceae; genus Sequoiadendron; species Sequoiadendron giganteum. The sequence continues at coordinate 6,481,170 of CM021109.1, forward strand.
CCATTGATCATTCTCCTACTTGTGATGGAGTCCCTTTAGAAGAACCAACCTTTGAATGTGAAGAACATTCAGTTTGTAGTTCTCCTAAAAACTCTCCTCCTAGGGAGACTATCATGGTGCAAGAACGTGTGAACCTTGACACCTATCCTTCAAACACTTAAACTTCCCCAGGAGAAGATGATCAAGTGACATTAGAATCCCCTTCACCACCAAATCATACAAATAAAGACAAGATTCTTGAAGTTATGACTACACAAGTGGGATATCCTTTAATTAGTGAGCCTCCTAAGTCTCCTCCCACTAGTGAATCACATAAAAAACTAAGAGATATCTTGAAATCCGTGATGCAATCTACTCATAACAATATTTTTCAGCCACTAAGTTTTAACTTAGTGACTCAAACATCTAAGGGACCACACATCACTCCTACTCCATTACCCTTTTCTCAACTTAGAGTCCCTAGTGTTGAGGACCTTAAAAATGCTCCTGCTGATATATCTGTATGGCAACTTATTCAACTTTCACCTATAGTAAATTTTTTATTTCAAGAAATGGTGAAATACAGATGGAGGAGATCCAATCCTACATTAAATTAAATAATATCACATCCCCTTCTCATCCCCTACAAGTGACCCAATCCGAAATCACATTCCCTAAACATGAACTACCCTCACTTGAGATTCAAAACAAGAATGATCCATTGATGATAAAGGTGATCATTCATGAAACTCTAGTCAGGCACACTCTCATAAACAATGGAGAAAAAATTAATGTTTGTAGCATGGACCTCCTCAACAAACTTGACATCGACAAAAATCTCATTCAACTTAATGATGTTCATATTCGTGGATTTGACATGTTAATAGGAAACCACTAGGGATGATCATATTACCTATCATGGTCATCCCTATAGTGTTTCCTACCTCTATCCATATCATGCAAGGACCCCTTGCATACAATATTCTCTTAGGGAGACCATGTAATCATGCTATGAAAGGAGTCCCATCTACCCTTCACCATACAATGAAATTTGAATTCAATAACAATGTATACATGATGAATGCAAATGAACGAAGCTACGAATCCACTAATCACAACATTCCCAACTCCCCTAATCATTTCATTTCTAGATCCAAACTTATAAAATTTGATGCTATTCATTCACCTACAACACAACTCTTTCATGATCATTTGGGGTCATTAGATTTGAGACCTCCTCTCAATAAAACTTCCAAAATCTCACCCTCTTGGTCCAAAGAGTCATATACAAACAATTCTTTTTCCAATACAAGTTCTAGTAACGATTGGGGTCTTACACCTCCTTTTAAAGGAGAGTGTGAAATATCACAACCTAAACCAAAATAATCCTATGTTTTACATGCTCAACTTGGTTGTACATCAACAAAATTACCCCATGGTGGTGATGGGGGCTATATAACACACATCCCTCATGAGGGAACAATACAACACTAAAAAGGATTGGTGTTCTTGTACATAAACCACTCCTTCTCAAAAGCACATAACTCCTTCATTTAACTTGGAATATTGTTATGGTATCAGCTACCATCTCCCTCCTACAAATGGATGCAATGAACACATGATGCAAATTGACATATCATACTCTTTCAAGACAGATTTAGGGTTACCTCCCTTCTCTCCATTTTCTTCAAACAATAAACTTCAAACATCTCACAGAGCTTGGTGCTCTCCTTTTTGTGGGGGCACATAATTTCTCTCACTAATACTTACCTTCATCCTATTCAACTCACCTTTGCCTTGCACTAAGTGGGGGCAAGGCATTTGTTAGCCTTGTCCTCATGTCACTTATCGTTGCCTTTTTTGACTAGACGTTAACCTCTCATGAACATACAAGAGCAATCTTGGGATGTGGATGACATGTCCTAAGCTGGCTCACATGTGACATACGTATCCCTTCTTTCCTTTCTTTACTTTAAAGAAATTTCTCACAACACAGTGCATAAAGATTCCCTTAAAGTGGGGGCATACATTGGCATCATTTATTTTGCATTTTATTTTCTTTATCCTTGGTTCCTAGCACAACCTTATCACTTCATATGATGTTTTTCTCATTTTATGGGTGAAATTAGGTGTAATATCTTTCATAAGTGTGACGTATCTTAGCATATTACTTTCCTCATAGTGTCTTGATGTGATGCACTGCATCCCCTAAGTTGTGAATTTTCTATCCTTTGATTGGTCCTCTTTTGGAAACATTAGACACAATGTTTCCTAAGTAAAAGACCTCATATGAAAAAAAAAAGACTCATTCGAACACTCATTTCTAGTTTTGTATTTTGAATATTGCACTTTTGCATTAGTGCATACATGGCCACCTTGCATAATACAACTTGCATGCTTGTGGTTCCATCTTGCACTTGCTCATGAGTTCTAAGCATCCAAGGCTTTGCTTGTCTCATGAACCACACCCTTATCTTTTGTGGAACCTTATCAAAGTTATCAAGAGGTATAACTTTTGTATGGTTGAGCGGGAAGCCCAACTAGTAGCACGACTTTCCCCATAGCCATCTTTTTTTGTGAGTGCATACCAACCGTGTGTATGTATCTCACCCCCTTTTTTGGCATTCTCATCTAGCGGACAACCAAAAGTCTCGTTAGCCCAGAGTGAGTACCCTCTTTATTTTCGGACAAATAGCCTAGATCTGATCCACAACTAGTTGGACAAATGGTCGAAGCTTGATCTGAATTTTCCTCTCTCTCCACTTTTCAACATCACTCCTTGTGTGATAGTTTGTGCTTATGTTTGGTTTGCTATGGGATCTTGATCCTAGGAGCTTGACCATCCCTCTTTATCATAGTCATATCACCTTACTAGCATGATTACATTAGATTCCGCTCAACACACATGATTCAACTACTTTATTGTGAGTTTGAAGCAAGTTCATCCTCTCTATCATGTTATGTTCTTTCCACTAAATAAAAATATTGAATTAATACAAAAAATAAATAAAATATATATTTGGATTTAAAATAAATAAATAGATAAGGAAGTTCTATTTAATTATATTATCTATAAATATATATTTTGTTGGAAATATATTTTATTCAGTAATAGTAATTGAATTTTATTGCAATATTATTTGTTTTGAATTAATATTTAATTGCAATTAAAATGGCCTATTTAATTATTTTTGAGAAAAATGCTCATTTGTAATTAAAATAGGAAATACTTGATAATATTCTGAATAATAATAAAAAAATAAATTATTTATTTTACTAGTTTCAAGATTAGGTTTTTGTGGACGAAACTGAAAAAGATTTTTTTTATTTAAAAGGGAAAATATTCATGGAACGACACCAATTAGTTTTTCAAAAAAAAAGTCAAGGTCTTCTTGATTTCTCTACGAAATAAAGAATATGGGTTTTCTTGTTCTTGATTTTTGGGAGAAGTATTAAAAATGGGGTTGGAAAGAAGATCCTTGAGGACAGTAAATTGGGAATGGTGAAAAAGGAGAAGACTTAGAGGAGATGGAGAATTGAGAAGAAGAGGATAAATTATAAGGAGACTACTAGAAAAGCCAAACATAAAAGAAGAAGAGAAGAATAACCAAGGGAAGAAATATTAGATTGGAATTAATTTCTAAGTTTTTAGATCCACTCTTTTTTCTTTTCATTTTTCCTTTTCTTTCTGTGAAAATGTCAATTGCCAATTTGGCTGAATAATTTAAATGCTTTGCTTATTGTTTGTGAATCAACATCTTACTGTGTAATTTGTAAATTAAGCTAAACTATGTGAGAATTGGAATCATTTCCATGTGAAAGATAAAAACTCCATTTCAGATTTCTAATTGAATTCAATTAGTTGCATTCCTTTTTTTCTTTTACAAATTTGGTTGTATAATTTAAATGTTTTGCTTATTTTTAGTGAATCAACATCTTGTTGTGTAATTTGTAAATTAAGTTGAACTGTGTGAGAATTGGAATTATTTCCATGTGAGAAAGATATAAACTCCATTTCAAATTTCTAATTGAATTCAATCAGCTGTATTCTTTTTATTCTTTTGTAAATTTGGCTGTATAATTTAAATGTTTTGCTTATTGTTTGTGAATCAGCAACTTGCTGTGCAATTTGTAAATTAAGCTGAACTATGTGAGAATTGAAATTATTTCCATGTGATAAAGATAAAAGCTCCATTTCATATTTCTAATTGAATTTAATCAGCTGCATTCTTTTTATTCTTTTCATTTTATCTTACTAGAAAAATTAACCCTTTTTAGCTGTGCGAAATTCTGAAGGCAAAATTTGTGCCTGTAGAAAACTATGTACCCTGTTAATTTTCTCCATTTATTTTTATATATATACATATATATTTAAAAAAATTATATATAAATGTAAATTTTTGTTACATTTCTTTTGGAATGCAAAGTGAACATAATTAAATTTACATATATATATATATATATATATATACAACTTCTAAATTCGGATAAAAAGCTAGATTTTCTGATTGGTTAGATAATGAAAATAGTAATTCTTCTCAAATTAACAAATTTATAAAAAATATTAAATATTTCTTAATTTTCGTTTGAGTTTATCAATATATATAAATTCTTATTCTTTGCACATGCAAATAACAAAATGAGTAAACTTATTTTCATTTAATACATAGCTGAATGGGTATTATTTCCTTTATTTCGTATAAATATCAATCAGATTTAAACCAAATGATTTGGAAATGGAAGATTTATCATTTTGAATGCAAATAGGAAAATCATAAATGCTGGAAATTTCTTTAATCCAATGATGAATAGTGAAATTACTCAAATGATAAGTGTGACATGTAATTTAAATGTAGAATTTTATGCTATTGTGAATCATTTTCTAAATAAATCAAGTAGTGAACTTGGAATTGAAATATGCATTTTGCATGAAATAGTGAATGTTTAAATCATATGCAACTTGTGAGAAACTTATATTATTTATGCTATGCATTATTTAATTTCTTCTGAGAAACTTCCAAAAGTGGGTATTATGCTTGGTTGCATTCTTAATATAATACTAAGGTGAACGGGTGATTGAATTTTTAAGAACGTATACTCATTTATCCTCTAGCTTATATATGTACTCACATACATACATGAGCTATATCTTCTTAATTTTTTATCTTATTGTTCTCATATTGATGAAATCTCTCTGATTCTATGAGTTTAGAAGTACTAATTCTTGCTTTATTAGCATAGACTTGTGTGCATTCTAGCATTGCTATGATTATTATCATTCATGAAGCTTCATGTGATTGGCATATGGTTTTCAGTGTACTTGTATAATATTTGAGAGAACATTGGAGGTGGAATTGTTAATTTATTTCCAATTGCTTGAGAGAAATTCATAACAGAATTGGCATTACCTTATTTTCCTATGCATAGTTGATGTATTAGTGAAACCTGGAAATGTCGCTTGTAAACTTATGTTACTTATAAAATAACTTCACTATGCTCCTTTTTATGTGAGATATTTATGATATCTAGATGATGTTTGGATGAATCATTAGCCTTATATAAAATTTCACGTTATTACCATGTTGGATGTTCTTGAGTTGAAGTCTGTTTTGAAATTAATTATACACCTTATGTTTTACCTCAAGTTGGGGAATGAGACCTAGGATGATCTAGATGCATCAATTTTATGAGGAATATAATAGAGCGAATCTCTACAATTGATGACTATGAGTCAAAATTGTGTAATGACATTGTAAATGGTCATGATAGTGAGATAGCCTGATCATTGCCGGTGAGGCATCTTGTAACTTGTAAAGTTTTTATTAAGCTGATGAGGCACTTTCTGCGAGTGGTTTTGCATCCCTATGAGGGTTTTCCACTCATGAAATTCTTTGTGTTATGGTTCTTTTGTGGGTGCATTGATGACCTTTTCATTTCCTTAATTGCATTACAATATTTGAATTTATGTGTATTGTGTTATCTCTGAGTAAGTCTACATGGCTAGAATATGTAAAGGCATGACCTTGTGTTGATATTCTTATTGACTCATTAATATATGGAATTCATTTTGAAATGAAAATGAAGTAATTAATCCTCTTTTTCCGCACCATTTTATAAATAATTTATTCTATTAAATTATTTTAGAAATTAAAAAAGATATAATTCGTAAGTGAGTTTTCTGGATCTTACATTTGGTATCAGAGCACTTAGGTTCAATGCTCAGGCCTTGAGTCTTCTATGCTTAGGTGGCATTATGGTATGTGAACCTGTTGTATTGAATGGAGAACCCTAGCTATGGGTCAAGATTCTTTTGATGAGTTGGTGATTCTTAGATGTATAGTTGGAACCGATTAGAAGTTTAGAAGTAGTTTGATTATTTTGGAACTCTATAGGTGTGAGACCCCTTCACCTTAGTCATGTTTTCATATAAATTTATAGCAAGAGTGATGGTGACTATTTGAAATAAGACAAGATGGATAATATATAGTGTTATTTGAAGTGAGCCAAGATGGATAGTATATGGTGACAACCCATGAATGATGATGTGGCAATAAAAGTGAATTAGTAAGAGAAATATATTGTGAAGAGAGATATCTCTGATGATGTAAAGGATGAATGAATAGAAAGATACAAGGAATGGAGAAAAGATGAAATTTTGATATGAGTGAGAAGGAAAAACACCTGTGAAATAAAGTTGATAATAATGGATAATTATTGGTTGAGCCTTCTCGAAGGTAGGAAAACTAAGAAGGATGTTTTAAAGGTGAGAATGTTTGTAACAATAATAAGCTTTGGGAAATTTGATTGTGGAGCAACGTCTTATTCTTATGGGATTCAGATCTAGTATAATCCACAAGATCATGTGAAAGTGCAAGGTTCAAATGTATTAAGAATCTTCATTGGTGATTCATGATAAAAGTTGGTTAGATAAATATCGGGATCTGTCTAATAGACAAGGTAGGAATGATTGATGTGGTGAATCATATATGCTTGATTGTTATTAGTGGTAAGTACGTATACATATGTACTATATGAGAGTGATACTTGTGGAATAATGTACTTCTCCTACTCTATGCAAACGACACATCTGTATGGATGATTGTATTCATAGCATAGAAAAATTGTTGCCTTAATTATACTTATATTTATACTTGAATGAGAAATTTTCACTACACTTATACTAATCTGAATGATGTATATTTTCATATCATTGTGTGAGTGATGCACCAGAGTAAAGTTATTGATTCCTTTGTGTGGATAAAGTACTTGATTAGTGATTACATTTCAGAATGTGTGTGTGAGATATACTTTTGATATTCATTGTGTTTACTGGATCGAGTAATGATCACTATAATTGCACTACTGTAATTTATGCATATTTCACCTTTTGTGTGAGCAATGCACTTGTGCAAGAGATGCACTTACCATTTTTATTGTATGAAAAATTGAATGAGTAACATTCATTATATGCAAATTATATTTTATATTTGTGGAAGTAAGGCACTACAAGAAGATTATGTATTCATACCTTGTGTGAGATCTGCACTAGGGGTTCATGCATTCTTGTGATAATTATTCATTCTATGTGCACTTGTGTGTCTATGCACCATCATAGTATCTAGTTTTTATTTTATGCAATTTGATATAGATTATTCCTGTTGATTGTGTTGTGTGTGATAAGCTTTAAGCTTACCTTTCAGGATAGGATGCCGAATGTGGGTTAACAGAGAAGGTGATCTCCTTTTTCAAGATCAACCAAATTTTGTATTTATTCTTTGGCCAAAGTGAGTTGCACCATTGAAATAGATGTATAATGAATGCCTAGAACTTTTATATGTTTCTCTGCTACATCTTGAATGCAAGAAATATGTTCATTCTAGTATAGAGCATATAAGCATCAGGCATGCATCAAGATTTTCCCTCTTGACCTTGTTATTAGTTTCTAGGCACCTCATGCAGGACCAAGTGTTCTCCGAGTTAGGAAGAATCCCAGGGAAGTGTTGAGCTTCATGGTTGGGTGGAAAAAGTACCTTAACCATGATCTTGACCTTTAGCTTGTGGAAGACCACTGGGTTATGGTAGCTGAAGATTGGTTAAATATTCTATTTTCTTTATGTGATTCAGAAGATGGATATGTATCATTGTACTAATGGTTGTATGACTTATGTAGTCAGTTGATGTAATTGCACTTCTCTATGATGCACTCTTGATGTGGTTGCAAAATAGTAGAGAATTATTCATATATACTTATGGATATCTTTGATATTAGGAGTGGTAGATTAAGATTTACTCCTTGTGAAATTTAGTAAATGGTGGAATAATTTAATGTGTTCTTTTAGAAATCCTAGCACCATTGCATGACATTATCTTTTGAACATCTAATCAAATTGATCTTATGTGGTATGTACCATTACTTGAATTCCTACTTGTAGTATGCACTACCATTGGTAAGAGTGTTGTGCTTTGTAAATATACTAACATATGAATGATGCACTTGCATATTTGGAGATATAACATGTATGCAGATTATATGTATGCTTCAATTATTGTTTCTTTTGATTAATGCACATCAATGATTTTGGATCGCAAATGAGTCTCTATATAAGGATAATTGTGTGAAGACAATATACCTTGATGAATGGAGAATACACGTAGACGATATATTGTCACACAAGAGTATCTTTCATAAAAAGAAGGTATGCAAACAAAAATTATATCTATACATTTCTACATACTTATGATCAAGTGGTGATCTAGTTTAAAACTCTTGATATATTAGAGTGGTAGCCTCTTTAATTGTAATATTTGATTCTTCCATGAGATATTGACATTTGAATGAGATAGAAATAACACTAGTGTGTAAAAGAAAAGATTGGAATGTCGAAGAAGAACCACAAGCAACTTGATCAAAGTATCAAAGCATAAGGGTATGGTAAGAGCAAGTATACAGGTGCATGACTATACATTTGAGGTTAAGAAAATATTCAAATTTGATTATTTTACCTAAGCATGGAAATGATTAAATCTTGTGAAGATGAGAAAAAATGTTTCGAAGAATTTCTGAATTTGAATAGGTACTAACATGGACTAAAGTGCAATGTTGTTTTTAGGAGTGTCGTAGAAAGATCATGTCATCATCATGAGGGTGAGAACATATAGTTGGAGAGAGGAAAGCTAGCCTGGTGAAACTGAATGATATGTTTGTTAATCTGGAGTGTGCTTGCATTACGCTAAGAATTTAGCTTAGTGAATTTTGTGAATAAATGTTTTGAAAATATTTAAATTTTAAGGATGAGTATTGATTATACTCTAGGATTATTACATCTTGGAAAGATAGGAAAATTTAGAAGTCTATGTTTGGAATTTTGAAAAAAAAAAAATCATTTTATTATGTGTAACAAGACATCGGGACAATGTCTTCTCCTAGGGGGGAAGGATATCACGTTACATTATTTCCACTCAATTAAAATATTGAATTAATAGAAAAAAAAATTAAAACCTGTATTTGGATTTAAAATAAATAAATAGATAAGGAAGTTCTATTTATTTATATTATATATAAATATATAATTTTTTGGAAATATATTTTATTCAGTAATAGTAATTGAATGTTATTGCAATATTATTTGTTTTGAATTAATATTTAATTGCAATTAAAATGACCTATTTAATTATTTTTGGGAAAAATGCTCATTTGTAATTAAAATAGGAAATACTTGATAATATTATGAATAAAAGAAAAAATAAATTTTATTTATTTTACTATTTTCAAGATTAGGTTTTTGTGGAAGAAATTGAAAAAGAATTTTTTTATTTCAAAGAGGGAAAATATTCATGGAACGTCACTAATTAGTTTTTAAAAAAAAGAAAAGGTCTTCTTGATTTCTCTGCAAAATAAAGAATATGGGTTTTCTTGTTCTTCATTTTTGGGAGAAGAGCAATAACTGTTAAAAATGGGGTTGGAAAGAAGATTCCTAAGGAAAGTAAACTGGGTATGGTGAAAAAGGAGAAGAATTAGAGGAGATGGAGAAGTGAGAAGAAGAGGAGAAATTATAAGGAGACTACCAGAAAAGCCAAACAAAAAAGAAGAAGAGGAGAATAACCAAGGGAAGAAATCATAGATTGGAATCAATTTCCAGAATTTTAGATCTACTCCTTTTTCTTTTCATTTTTCCTTTTCTTTATGTGAAAATGTCAATTGCAAATTTGGCTAAATAATTTAAATGCTTTGCTTATTGTTTGCGAATAGGCATATTGTTGTGTAATTTGTAAATTAAGCTGAACTGTGTAAGAATTGGAATTATTTCAATGTGAGAAAGATAAAAATTCCATTTCAGATTTCTAATTGAATTCAATCAGCTCCATTCTTTTTATTCTTTTGCAAATTTGGTTGTATAATTTAAATGTTTTTCTTATTGTTTGTGAATCAACATATTGTTGTGTAATTTGTAAATTAAGTTGAACTGTGTGAGAATTGGAATTATTTCCATGTGAGAAAGATAAAAACTCTATTTCAAATTTCTAATTGAATTCAATCAGTGATAGAAAAGCAGATGGTGTGGAATACGCTTTCCTAACACTAAAACCTCAGAGGAGAAGTGCAAAAACCATCATTTATAACTTTCATACAATTAATATGCACACATACATGATAACATAAATAAAACATACAAACAAAGAAGACACCAAATTTACGTGGGAAAACCCTTTCGGGAAAAAACCCACCACACCAAGAGCAATCACTTTGTATTTTAGTAAAATGTTTACATACAAAGTTAATAGACCTCTCTTAGACTTCCTTCTCTATTACAATGCTATTACAACATACATGGAATTCATACTCACCGTCACCCCTTAGTGACTACTCCCAATACATTTGACTATTGCAAATCTTGCATGCATCATACTATCAACCAACCAATCAGTTGTCTTAATTATACACCTTCTCACTAACAGAAAAAACCAATCACTTCATGTCCAAGTCACCCTCCAATCATGCATTAGGCCATCCTACATTTAATTCTTCTTGCCATAATCAGATTCAGTCAACCGCCGAATCGAGCCTTCTAATTAATGCTTTCACCTCTTCAAGCAATCAACCAATCAGTTGTTGATTTACAACAGCGATGTAAAATCAACAAGTATTATCGTGCCATGTGTCATAATGCTACTTGTCCATCGCTCTGACCATCGAGTCATACATTCAATCCAAGCATTGAGCTCCTTTTACCATGCCACCGCACACTAGTCAAATAATCCTCGTGGTAGTGTGGTGTACCGCGCTACTGCCCAACTCCTACATAGCATTCGCGGTCTGATGATACACACTGTACCACCATGATCAAGCAATGAGACCATTGTGGTATGGTGGTAGGCACTCAATCACCCATCCACCAACTTCACCATGCCACCATTGAGCTTAGCGCAACCCTCCACGATATGGCAGTAAATGTCAACACTGACCGCCATTGCTTACCGCGCCACCACGCCATGGCCACAAGACCTCCATGGTAAGGAGGTAGCCATCTATCTTCCTGACCGTCGCCCTTCACCATGCCGCCGCACCATATCTGAGCAACCCCTGCAGTACCAAGGTAAATGTTCCAGTTGACCACCTAGTCCACTGCGCTACCGCCAGCGAAGGAAAGTGACTTCATGGTATGGTGATAACACCACCCAACCACAGACCGAACAATAGAGGCTCATGGTAAAGTGGTAAATTGTGCAACTACACCTCTATGAATTGTTCTCTGCGGTAAAGCAATAAAGGCCAGAAATGAAAGAAATCCGCCAAGTCTTTCTCAAAGGTACAAGCTAGAAGTTGAGGCACCTGTTTTCCAACAAGCTCCCACTTGACAAAGACTTACTGGCTTCCTCCAAACTTCAAATTTACTGATGATCATAGGCCCCAAGGCCCATCAAATCTGTGCACCATCTGAGCTTGTCTGTGCTCACAGGATTTGTCAAAGCATCTGTGACATTCTTCAAAGTATCCACCTTCTCTAAAGAGACCTTTCCATCCCCCACCATATCTCTCACAAAGTGATACTACACATCGATATGCTTCGTTCTGGCATGGAAAGTTGGATTTTTCTAAAAAAAAATGGCTCTCTAATTGTCACAACAAATAGTAATTTGGCCTGCATCAAAACCAATATCAGAACACAAACGAATTAGCCAAACAACTTCTTTGTAGGCATGTGTTGCTGCCATGTATTCTGCCTCTATAGTGGACAAAGTGACTACAACCTGTTGCTTGCTCATCCAACTAATTGCACTGCCATTTAACATGAAAATTTATCCACTGGTGGACCTTCTGCTGTCAATGTCCCCTGCCCAATCAGAACCCACATAACCATGAATGCTGAGAGTTTTATGTGATCTAACCAAGTTTCCATGGTAACAGAGGGTGTGATCTAAAGTACCCCTTAGATATCTAAACACTCTCTTTATAGAATCCCAATGTGTCCTTCCCGTATTTTCCATAAATTGGCTAAGAACTCCCACTACTTGGGCAATGTCTGGCCTTATACAGACCATTGTATACATTAAACTGCCAAAAAAAATTGCATAGGGCACCCTGGTCATGTTCTCCATCTCAGTAGGATATTTTGGACAGTCTTCAACAGTTAGCTTCATTCCCTACAAAAATGGAACAACTAGTTGCTTGCAATCATTCATATCGAATCTCTCAAGAACAGTGTTAACATACTTACTCTAGATAACCCAAAGATTTCTACTCATTCTATCCCTGGTTATTTCCATACCCAGAATATACCTTGCTACACCTAGATCTTCCATTTCAAACTTTGCAAACAGCTGAAACTTAAGATTAGAAATCATAGTCTTACTACTTCCTATGAACAACATATCATCCACGTACAGGGTAATAATAAGAACATGATCATTTTCAGATTTATAATACACACAATGATCAGATTTTGATCTCACAAATCTCATTGACAACACAAAGGTGTCAAACTTTTGGTACCACATTCTAGGTGATTGATTCAAACCATACAGAGATTTATTTAATTTGCAGACTAGACTTTCTTTACCTTTTTCAACGAAGTGCTTAGGTTAGGACATGTAAATTTCTTCTTCCAGCTCTCCATGGAGAAACATTATCTTCACATCTATCTGCTTGATCTCTAAGTCATACGTTGCTGCTAGAGACAAAAGAAATCTAATAGATGTTAGCTTTTCTACAGGGGAAAATATTTCTCCATAATCAATTCCCTCTACTTGGGAATACCCCTTTGCAACCAACCTCGCTTTATACTTTTTAGCACTACCATCTAGACCAGTCTTCTTCTTAAACATCCATTTATAACCAACAATATTTTTCCCTTCAAGCAAAGGCACCAAATCCCAGGTTTCATTCTTTTTCAGTGATTCCATTTCTTCATTCATGGCTTCCAACCAGGAATTTGAATCAGACATATTAATCGCCTCTTTCATAGTCCTAGGCTGATTAGTGCTAGTAATTAAAGCATAGGCATAATTTGAATCTAACATAGAGAATCCATACCTATTAGGTTGATTTCTTTCGCATGTAGACCTTCTCACTGGCTAAGGTTGTGGCTCTTCTTCTTCAGAACTCTCCTAAGTTTCAGGTACACCATGTAGTTCCTCTTTTTCTAGAGTTTGAGGAATGTCAACTACATCATTCTTCTTTTCTCTTTGACCTATCTCTAACTGTTGATTAGCTGTTGAAGGTTTTAGCTCATGAAATATTACACTTCTTCTATACAAAACCTTCTTAGTGTCAAGATTCCAAAGCTTCTATCCCTTCACACCAAAACCATAGCCAATAAAGATACATTTAATAGCCTTGTTTTCCAACTTAGATATTTTCTCATTCGACACATATGCATATGCCTCATAGCCAAAGACACGAATATGTCTCAGAGAGGGTTTCTTACCAGACCAAGCTTCCAAAGATGTTTTATCAACAAGAGCAGAACAAGGTGAATGATTTACCAGGTAACATGTTGTAGCCACAGCCTCAGCCCAGAACCTTTGCTCCAGACCAACACTACTCAACATACCTCTTGCTCTCTCCATTAAGGTTTTGTACAACCTTTCAACAAATCCATTCTGTTGTGGAGTATAAGGTTTAGTTTTATGCCTTTTAATCCCATGGTCTTTGCAATACCTTTCGAACTCTACAAAACAAAACTCACCACCATTATCCATCCTCAAGAATTTAATTTTCTTTCCAGTCTGATTCTCTACCAAAGTTTTAAATTCTTTAAATCAACCGAACACTTCTGATTTACTCTTTAAAAAGTGTATAAATTCCCCTCTCAAAAAATCATCAATAAAAGAAACATAATATCTAGACTTTGATAACAAAGGAACATTCACTAGACCAAACACATCAAAATGAACATAATCTAGTATAGCAGAAGATTTATGAGGACTCGAATAAAATGAAACATGGTGTTGCTTTCCATAAATGTAGCGTTCATAAAAATCGAACTCAAGGTTTCAATCATCAATCCCTTCTACAAGATTTTTATTTTTCAAGGTTTTTAAACCTTTCTCACCTATGTGACCGTGTATATGATTCCACAACATGGTCTTCTCCACTAGGAGTTTTACCTCCAAGGAATTTGCATCCAGAGGAGTGTCATTATTCTTCTCTGAAGGAGCAACTTTGCCTAACTTTACAAATCCATTGTTACATTAAACAACATGTGCATCCAACTTGTACATAGTGCTAGTACGTACACCCTTAGCTAGCACCATTGCGCCTCTAGCCATCTTACAACGTTTCCTTGAGAAAGAAACTTCCACACCAACATCATTCAACTTACTGACAGAAAGTAAGTTACAAGCCAAACCTAGTAGGTGTAGTACATCAACAATCCCTTTGATTTTTCTGTTAGGGAATTGTATTTTGACTCTTCCATGACCAACAATCTCCAGTGTTGAATCACTTGCCAAGTACACCTTTCCACCATCATAATTTTTGTATTTAGTGAGCCACTCTCTATGAGACATCATGTGGAAAGATGCACCTGAGTCAACCAGCTAGACATCATCTAATGCCTAAGTGACCAAATCTACAATGAAGGCATCTGCATCACTCTAAGAAGAATCATTGTCCGAAGAGTTATTCTTCTTCTTCTTCTTCTCCTTACAATCCTTCAGATATGACCAGGATACCCATAGTTCAAAAATTTCACCTTGGACTTTTTACCAAGAGACTTTGATCTCCCTTCAGATTTGGATTCAGACTTCTTGTCCTTCTTCTTGCCTTTATCCTTGATCTACCCCGAACAACAAGGGCCTCTTTGGCCATCTCTAAAGACTTCCTCTGCAATTCTTTTGACAACAATGAGGAAACCACATCTTCCATCTTGAAAGTAGTTGTTGTACTTCCAATAGCCATTACGAGATGATCCCAAGTGTCAGGTAAGGAACATAACATAAGCATGCAATGATCCTCCTCCTCTATGTTCACACCCATAGACGCCAACTGAGCAACACTTATATCAAATGAGTTCATATGGTTTGCAATAGATGCTCCTTATTCCATCTTCAAGGAGTACAACTTCTTCCTCAAGAATAACTTATTCACTAGAGAATTTCCTTGATAAATATCACAAAGTTTCTTCCATAATGAAGCTACTGACTTTTCCTCATGAACATTCAGGAGTACAAAATCGGCCAAAAAAAGTCTTATCAGACCTCTCACTTTTCTATCTATCAGG
The DNA here is from genome assembly GCA_007115665.2 of Sequoiadendron giganteum. Lineage (NCBI taxonomy): Eukaryota > Viridiplantae > Streptophyta > Pinopsida > Cupressales > Cupressaceae > Sequoiadendron > Sequoiadendron giganteum. The sequence continues at coordinate 6,496,871 of CM021109.1, forward strand.
TCTCATTCTTCTTGCTTCATACCTTGTGGCATAGTTCCAAAAACATCAACCCAGAGGTCTCTATCCACAAGAAAGTCTTCCATTTTGAGTTTTCACAACTCAAAGTTGCCACCATTGAATTTTTCAATTTCTACTCTACCTGATATACTCGCCATCTCAAAAATAACTTGGTTCTAACTTTGCAAGACTCCCACTAGAACAATATTAGCACAAAAACAAGCCCTTCTAAAAGGGATAACACAATTGGCCAAGCTTTGATACCACTTGAAAGGAAAAGCAGACGGTTCAAAATATGCTTTCCTAATGCTAAACCCTCAGAGGAGAAGTGAAAAAACCATCATTTAAAACTTTCATACACTTAAGATGCACACATATAGGATAAAAAGAGTAACATAAATAAAACAGACAGACAAAGAAGACACCAAATTTACGTGGGAAAACCCTTCAAGAAAAAACCCACCACACCAAGAGCAATCACTTTGTATTATAGTAAAATGTTTACATACAAAGTTAATTGACCTCTCTCAAACTTCCCTCTCTGTTACAATGCTATTACAACATACATGGAATTTAGACTCACCGTCACCCCTTAGTGACTACTCCCAATACATTTGACTATTTCAAGTCTTACATGCATCATACTATCAACCAACCAATTGAGTGTCTTAATTATACACCTCATTGACAGACAAATCTGATCACTTCCTATCCAAGTCGCCCTGCAATCATGCATCAGGACATCCTGCATTTAATTCTGCTTGCCATAATCATATTCAGTTAATCGTTGAATTGATCCTTGCAATTAATGCTTTCACCTCTTCAAGAAATCAACCAATCACTTCTTAATTTACAACAATGATGTAAAATTAACAACTATTATCGTGCCACATGTCATAACGCTACTTGTCCATCATTCTGATTGTCGAGTCATACCTGTCAGCCAAGCACTAATCTCCTTTTACCTTGCCACCACATGCTAGTCAAATGATCCTTGCGGTAGTGCGGTGTGCCACACTACCACCCAACTCCTACATAGCCTTCACGGTCTGGCGATACACACCACAACACCGCGACCGAGCAACGAGACCACCCAGGTATGGCAGTAGGCACTGAATCAGTCATCACCCACCTTCACTGTACCACCACTGAGCTTAGCTCAACCCTTTGCGGTATGGCGGTAACTATCAATGCTAACTGTCACGACTTACCATGCCACCGCGTCATGGCCACAAGACCTCCACGATAAGGAGGTAGCCATTTGTCTGCCTGACCATCACCCTTCACCATGCTACCACACCATATCTGACCAACCCCTATAGTACTGAGGTAAAAATTCTGGCTGACCGCCTAGTCCATCGTGCTACCGCCAACAAAGGAAAGTGTCTTCGTGGTACAATGGTAACACCGCCCAACCACGGACTGAACAACAGAGGCTCGCGGTAAAGCGGTAATCTGCACAACCGGGCCTCTATGAACTATTCCCCGTGGTAAAGCGACAAAGGCTAGAAATGAAATAAATCTACCAAGTCTTTCTCAAAGGTAGAAGCCAGAAGTTGAGGCACCTGTTTTCCAACAATCAGCTGCATTTTTTTTGTTCTTTTGCAAATTTGGTTGTATAATTTAAATGTTTTGCTTATTGTTTGTGAATCAACATCTTGCTATGTAATTTGTAAATTAAGCTAAATTGTGTGAGAATTGGAATAATTTCCATGTGAGAAAGATTAAAACTCCATTTTTTAATTTCTAATTGAATTCAATCATTTGCATTATTTTTATTCTTTTCATTTTATCTTACTGGAAAACATAACCCTCTTTAGCTGTGCGAAATTCTAAAGGCAAAATTTGTGCCTGTAGAAAACTATGTACCCTGTTAATTTTCTCCATTTATTTATATATATACATATATATATTATATATATGTATATAAATTTTAAAAAATTATATATAAATATAAATTATTGTTACATTTCTTTTCGAATGCAAATTAAATATAATTAAATTTACATATATATATAATTTCTGAATTTGGGTAAAAAGCTAGATTTTTTGATTTGTTAGATAATGAAAACAATATTTCTTGTCAAATTAACAAATTTATAAAAAAGATTGAATATTTCTTAATTTCTATTTGAATTTATCAATATATAGAAATTCTTAATCTTTGCACATGTAAATAATAGAATGAGTAAACTTATTTTCATTTAATACATATGTGAATGGGTATTATTTCCTTTATTTTGTATAAATGTCAATTGGATTTAAACCAAATGATTTGGAAATGGAAGATTTGTCATCTTGAATGCAAATAGGAGAAGCATAAATTCTGGAAATTTCTTTTATCCACTCATGAATAGTGAAACTACTCAAATGATAAGTGGCGACATGTAATTTAAATGTAGAATTTTATGCTATTGTGAATTAGTTTCTAAATAAATCAAGTAGTGAACTTGGAATTTCAATATGCATTTTGCATGAAATCATGAATGTTTAAATTATATGCAACTTGTGAGAAACTTATATTATTTACACTATGCATTATTTAATTTCTTTTGAGAAACTTCTAGAAGTGGGTATTATGCTTGGTTGCATTCTTAATATAATACTAAGGTGAATGGGTGATTGAATTTTTAAGAACGTATACTCATTTATCCTCTAGCTTATATATGTACTCACATACATACATGAGCTATACCTTCTTAATTCTTTTTATCTTATTTTTCTCATATTGACAAAATCTCTCCGATTCTATAAGTTTACAAGTACTAATTCTTGCTTTATTAGCATACTTGTGTGTATTCTAGCATTTCTATGATTATTATCATTTAGGAAGCTTCATGTGATTGGCATATTGTTTTCAGTGTACTTGCATAATATTTGAGAGAACATTGGAGGTGGAATTGTTAATTTCTTTCCAATTGCTTGGGAGCAATTCATAACAGAAGAATTGACATTACCTTATTTTCCTATGCATAGTTGATGTATTAGTGAAACCTAGAAATGTCGCTTGTAAACTTTTGTTACTTATAAAAGAACTTCAATATGCTCCTTATTATGTGAGATATTTATGATATCTAGATGATGTTTGGATGAATCATTAGTCTTATATAAACTTCCACATTATTACCGTGTTGGATGTTCTTGAGTTGAAGTCCATTTTGAAATTAATTATACACCTTATGTTTTACCTTGTTGGGGAATGAGACCTAGGATGATCTAGATGCATCAATGTTATGAGGAATATAATAGAGTGAATCTCTGCAATTGATGACTATGAGTCAGAATTGTGTAATGACATTATAAATGGTCATGATAGTGAGATAGCTTGATCATTGTTGGTGAGGCATCTTGTAACTTGTAAATTTTTCATTAAGCTGGTGAGGCACTTTCTGCGAGTGGTTTTTCATCCCTATGAGGGTTTTCCACTCATGAAATTCTTAATGCTATGGTTCTTTTGTGGGTGCAATGATGACCTTTTCATTTCCTTAATTGCATTACAATATTTGAAATTATGTGTATTGCATTATCTTTGAGTAAGTCTACATGGCTAGAATATGTAAAGGCACAACCTAATGTTGATATTCTTATTGACTTATTAATGTATGGAATTCCTTTTGAAATGATAATGAAGTAATTAATCCACTTTTTTTGCACCATTTCATGAATAATTTATTCTATTAAACTATTTTGGAAATTAAAAGATGTAATTCATAAGTGAGTTTTTTTGATCTTACACTATCACTAAAGTGGGGGCTAAATGTGTCACCAAAAAGTGTAGCCTTTGACACTTTTTCACTCGTTTTGGCCTTTTCCCTTGGATTTTGGCCTTGTTTTGCCTTGGTTTAGTTTTGAATGCTTGCAAATCAACAACAATCTAACGGTGTTTTACAAAGGTGTTGTGAAGTGTTGTAACACATCTTCCCACTTTTCTATGACCCTTTGAACACAATTCACCTAAACAACCCCCTTTTACCCCTTTCCAAGCCTTGTGACAAAGTGTTGTAAAGTGTTGTAATGCATTTTTACACTTTCCTAGGCTTATCATCAACCAATTAACCCTTTTCTTATGTTAATTTATCCCCTTAATGTACTTTTAGGCCCGACTTAAGTGTGTTTGAGGAGGCAAACCTAATAAACATCATTAATCACCATTTTATTCTCGACCACCACTTGAATTTTCCCAAGTGGACTAGGTCACCACCTTGGGCGACCTAGTCCCTTTTGGCTTAAAATTCAAAATTAAAACAATTTCTTAACTTGAATTTACCTCCAAAACCCTAACTTTTCGACCTATCATTTGACATTTTCGGGAAATTAGACCATATCTTGTATAAGTAAGGGTTTTCAGCTTCATTTTCCCCTCCTAAGCTCATTTTTGCATCTCTTCACAAGAACTCTTGCACTCAAGCTTCCAAAGAAAGCAATCAAGCACAAGAACATCACGAGGAACCTCCATTAGAGTTGGTTCTTGCATTTTGCAGACTTCAACAACAAAGGATTTGGTGAGCATTTACATTGTTTATCATTCAAGCATCATTTCCTTTTATTGTTTCTCATTTAGGTTTAGCTACCATCAAAGGGTTTTGACTTAGGCAAACCCCTAATCTCTAACCCTAACATTTTCCTTGTCTTTGCATGTGTACTTGTAGGTGTGTATGTAGATTTAGCAAGGTTCAAAGTGTTGGAGAAAGTAAAATCATTCCATTCAAGTCACATCAAGACATCAAACCCTAGGAGGAGAAAAAGGACAAGTTGTAGGTCATTTTTGGGATATTCGGACATGGGATGCTGTAGAGAAGGAAAGTACCAATTGGGACCCAAAAAATCAGACTTTCAGGCTTCCGAAAGTACTAGGAGGACTAGGTTGCCATTATTGGTGACCTTGTCCTTGTATCAGGCCTGAAACAGGGTTTTTGCATTTTTGGGTACCCTTTTCCCCGAAACCGAGTCCAACAAAGTTTCCTGACAAAAGGACTAGGTTACCCAACTTGCGTAAGTGTCCCTCTACTAATTTCAAAAACATTCTAGAACATTGGACCAGGCCTTTCATCTATAACTCTCCATTTCTAGGTGCACCATCTTTGTCTTTTTCCAGTTTACTTTCAGAATTGCATACATTTAGGGCATATAGTTTAGATGCATTTAGTTTACATTTACTTTTTTTACATTTCATAGATAACATTAGTTTCATTTAGCCACACACCTTACACACATCACAACCCTATTCAGCCCATCCTTCCTTTGAATGCAAATGCCAAAAGTGTCATATCACCAAAGTGGAAAGAGAGCCATTCCTACACCAAGTGCTCCTAGGTGAAAAACCCGAGGGGCCTAGTAAGGGGAATCCTCTTTCCCTTGTTTGACATATACAATTTTTGGTGGTTCAAGAGGTAGTTCCCCTAATGACCATAGTAAGGTGGTCCCATAAATATGGTTAAGAATAAATAAGTGTCATGCAATGATCCTCCTCCATTTTCACTCCAACAAAATGTAATTAGGTCACAATCATATTGAATGCATTCATGTGTGTAGCTACAAAACCACCATTTTCCATCTTAATTATATAAAACTTATTTATTAGTAATAAATTTTATTCACTAGGTATTTAGCATAAAAAAATTCTCTGAACTTCTTCCAAAGGGATTCTATAGAGACTTATTTATGTATATTTAAAAAACTAAATATATTAAGTATAGTATAATGAGAAATTTCACTTTTATGTCCAATATATCATAGTATTCCTATTTTATTAAAATATATTTTGGGTTTATATTTAGATATAGTAGCCAATAGATCTATATCTATGATCTTATCCTCCATCTTGAGCTTGCAAAGCTCAAATTTAGTGCTTATGAATCTCTCCATCTCTATCCTAGATTTGCTTGTCATTTTTACTTTAACAATATTATAATCTATGTAAGCTCCCACTCAATCCAAGATTAGTACAAGAAGTCATGTCCTTAACACCTATAATTTGACATGATCAAACTTTGATAACAAAGATAAAAGAAATAGTATAGAATACATTTCCTAGTAAACATTAAGGAGAGGTATATGGAAAAATAATTAATATTATAGTTACAAAAAAGAGTGCACAAAGAGAGTATACACATGATTATTTACATGGGGAAAATAATATTGTTAAGAAACCTTACACTTCAAAGAAATACCAATTGTATTATTTAGCAACTATGAGGTAGTAACACAAATCTAAAGCTATGCCTTTATAGCAATATCAACAATATTTTATGATTTCTTCAAAATCATAAGAAAAAGTAAAGGCACATAATTCAAATGATTATATCAAGGAATAATAAAAGGGATCTAAGGTACATTAAATTTTGTATTTCTACCTCCAAATATAGTGAAATTCCCCTATGGCATCAAGGCTATATGATTTCTCAAAATCATAAAAATTGTAATAAGGCATAAAGCCTAGGCATGAAGGCAATTATATGCAAAGGAAAATAAAATAACACGAAGGTATTAATGGGGAATTTGAATTTGAATTAAATGTGATAAAATTCTAAGCTTGAATTAGGGTACATGAGAAAAACCCTAGCCACAAAACAGTTTGAGCCCAAATCCTTCGGTCTCATCTCGCTCCTTCACATTTGGGTTTCTTGGCTCTACATAAGCACCACCATGATGAGTTAGGTTTTTGTCTTTTGAGCTCAATCCTCCACTATTTTTCACTATTTATGGGCAATTTTCCTGAGAAATCTCACAGGAGCGAATAAGGTAAGTCCTCCTTGGGCATCTACCTTCATTTTTTATGCATTCTCAAGCTTTTAAGCCTTGATCATGATTGTATTTTCTGATTTATTTTATTGTTCTCACTTGTTGATACTTATTCATCACCTTTGTTCGCCATTGGAGAGCTTGGCTTGAGTTTTTTGGAAGCCATACCCGTAGCTTTTTGGAGCACACTTTCTGAACAACAGACTAGGTAAGTTCTTCACCATGAGTCTTGCATTTCCCTCTTAAATATCTACGAGAAAAAGCTCGATTCAAGCTCATTTGAATGCAAAATGATGAAAATTCATGTTTCTCTATATTTCAAATGCAAGCTTCTGTGTGTTAGGTTTATGATCCTTTCATTTATGAGGCCCCTCTTGCATTTGTGGTCGTGACTCCATACTTAGTTCCCCTCATTTTTCCTATTAATTCTATGCATTTATGTGCATTTCATTAGTTTTCAAAAAAATGGGCTTTAAAAACCCTTGGTCATGACCTTCTATTTCATGGAGAAAACACAAAATTAGGTTCTGCCTTACCATAAAGCTACAGGCCTATTTAGCTCGAAACCATAACATCATCATGGCATTTTTCTATTTGCTTTTAATGAAGTGCATATTTGGCTTCATAATAAAATAAGAATGGTGATAATATTACTTATTTTATGAAGAAAACAACAAAGCTTCACCTTCTTTAATGTATGCACTATAGCTCCATTTCACTTGTTCCATGGTGATTTTAAATCTTGTCATTTACTACCTCCCCACTTGGCTCCTTTGAATAGTAGGAAGCTTCTCCTATATGGTTGAGTTTCATGGCCACCTTTTTCATTTTAAGTTTCATATTTTATTGGTCATTCATTGCTTTTTTTCTATAGCTCATGAAAAGTATGACATGTAGATAGAAAATGATACCCTTGTCTTTTATTGTTTGGAAACATCACTTTTCTTTAGATATGAAAATTGATCACCTCGAAGCATGTGAAGTGTGTGACTTTGAAAAATTATGATACCTTAGAATTCTATAGAACTACAATTCAACTGCTCTCTTGTAGAATTTTTTATGCATCCCAAAAAATTGTATATTGCTTCCCTATTCCTACATTGACATAATATTTCTACTTGCAAACTAACTTCCTATAGTGCTTCTATACAAATTTATCCAAAGTTAAATATATTTTATATGAATTTAAGGTTTGTTACCCTCATTAAAAATAACATGCTCATTTCAGGACATATTAGATACCAAATTGGGGCATGTGAACATGGAATATTTATTATAGAGATTTTATGTTTATGACAAAATACCTAGAGCAAGGTATATTATTAATAATGGGATACCTGAAGATGTTACATTCCCTATGTATATTTAGTCTCTAGATTTTTCCATTATGTGTGCAAAACACTATGATCCTCAAACTAAAAAATTAATAGGTCTTATAGATGAAATTTTTTAGACATCACTCAAAAGAGTATTAAGGAGACCTTCCAAATCTCTCTTCTTGTGAAATATATTTCTCTATCTTGTTAGTTCTCAAAATAAAAACTCCACTTACTAAAACAAATAATGCTCACAATTACAAGTTGTTGCAAGTATGGATGTGTTTGGTGGTGTTTTCATTAATGTTTTCATTAATGTCAAAACTATACAGGTTTAGTAAGTTGTGTATTTGCCAGGTTCTTTTGAGAAAATTTGAGAAATAATGAAAGTTGTGTTGAAGTGTGTTCTGAGCATGCTCGTGTATTGTGGTTCACATTTTCTCTGTGGTGATCATATACCTATGCAGATTTGAAGGTGTGTTCATAAGCTTAAATGAATTGTATATTCCAAGTTTCAGATTTTGGTTCAATGGAGAGTAAAAGTTATGTTCACCGGTGTGTGAACTGGTTTGTCAGAATTATCTGGTTGTGGACTAGGAGATTTTTTTTTGCTCCATAGTCTTTTGGTATTTAGTTTCAGATCTTACAGATCTAGGAGATTACTCTTTCTGATGGTTTCTATGTTTTGACAAATTTTCTTGTGGTTTGGTGCTCTGGAAGACCTGCTCTAGAGCTCTTGTGTTTTTGTTGGTTGTCCCGGTTGAATTGGTGAAGTGTTCTCTACAAATAAAGTTTGTTGAAGTTTTTGCGGATGTATATGATTTGTTCTTAGAGATGGTAAAATGATTGGTGAAGCATGTTGAGTAATCCACGTGTGATTATCTTGTTGGTGATGTGTGTACTTCAAAGATCATTGGTGTTTTCATTAGGTTTGGCTGACCTAGTGTTTACACGTTACATTATTCTTTTACATCAATTTAATAAAGAATGTGCATGATCCAAGATGTTGTTTGGGTCCTAAATTAAATATGTATTTGGTCCTCTCACATTCTTATCCACTGCGGGAATGTTGAGTATCCGACCTAGTTTGAATTTGTAATTTGAATTCATATAGCCGATCTTGGTGAATGTTTCTAAGGTTGAAGATGGTATAAATGTAAGTCAAGTTGTAGCAAACTGATCATCCATTCATAATTCAATTCAAGCAAGAGAAGAGTGTGCAAACAAGTTCAAAAAGTAGAGTGTGGAAGAGCGAATTATGGAAAAAATACTTTATTATATCTATAATCTTCTGATCAAGTTGCGAAATGTGTGGAACTCCTAGTGGTGGATCTTTACCTATTTCTTTGTATTTTTCTGTAGGCAATGAGCCTCTCTTTCTGGATAGTGAGTCCTAAAGTAGTGAGACCTTAATCTGGGTTTTGAGCCTTTGTATCTAGGAAGTGAGCCCTCTGACAGTGAGCCTGTGTGTCTCATATTGCATTAATACTATATTGTGAGTTAATCCTCACTGTGGTTTTTCCCTCATTGGGTTTTCCACATAAATCTAGTATCTCTGGTGATGTGTTTTTGTTATTTGCATTTCATGTTCACACTTAATAATAGATTGAAGATAAAGTGGAATTGTTTAAGTTAAGAAGTAAAGAATTTGATACAACTGATTCACCCCCCTCTCAGTTGTCTTATGCATTTCAACAATTGGTATCAAAGCTTTGTTTCCTCGGTGCAAAGCTTAATTGCTTGAGGTAGACCAAAAGGCACACAAGTTGTTGCTTCCAATGTTTGATGGAGCTGATTACAGTGACTGGAAAGAACAAATGAGAAGTTATCTGATTTCGCTTAGTTTTAATACCTATAAATTTGTGGAGACAAAGTATGTGATTCCAGCAGTCAGACCTTCCTCTGTTGATGAGGTTGCATCTTTTGAAGAGAACGAAAGAGCAAGGTTTTCTATCTTTAGTGCTTTATCTAAAAATGAAAGAGTGAAAGTTATTTCTCTAGCTACAAAAAATGAAGTATGGACAAAATTGAAAGATATTTATGAAGGAAATGAGAAAGTAAAGTTGTCAAGGAACTAACTACTAAGCGAAAATTTGAGAATTTGAGAATGGAAGATGGAGAAGACATTGCAAGCTATTATTAGAGAGTTGAAACTATAGCAACTGAAATCAAGAATAAAGGAGGCTCCATGAACGATGAAGATATAATTGAGAAGATCTTGATGACCTTACCAGACAATTACAGTGACAAAGTATCTACACTTGAAGAACAATATGATCTAAAGAAATTTACAAAGGAACATCTATTTGGTGTCTTGACTACATTTGAGATGAGAAAATTTGCAAGAGATAAGGAGAAGACTGAAACAATGTTTAAAGAAATGAAGATAGATGATGATGATACAAAAGATCTGAAAGAAAATTTCACAAGGAGATTGAAGAAAGGTATTGGTAAATACAAAGGTAAGTTTCCTTTTAAGTGTTTCAATTGTGGAAATATTGGTCATTATGCATCAAGATGTCCTAATAGAGCTACACAAAAGAAGAATAAGGATGGTAATAACAATAATTACAAGGATAAGAAAGATAGGAAGTTCAAGAATTTGTATTATGTCAAAAAAGATGCAGGAATTTCTGATGATGAATCTGACCTTGAGGAAGATAAAGATGAATGTTTGTTTCTAGCCCTAGAAAATAAATGTGGAAAGGAATCTAGTTCAGAGAACATGAAGGATGAAACAAAAGTTAATCTGGTAATTTCTTTTCATTCTAGACAAGATGAAGACTTTTGGGTAATTGATAGGGGATGTTCAAATCATATGACTGGAGATAAGATAAAGTTTACTAAACTTGAGAAGTATGATGGAGGTATAGTCATGTTTGGAGATGATTCTGGTACTAAGATTGTTGGTAAAGGAACAATTACCTTTGATGGAAAACACAATATTGACTATTTTTATTATGTAAAGGATTTAAGGCATAATCTCTTGAGTGTTGGACAAATGTGTAGTGAAGGTTTTAAGCTTGTGTTTTAGGATAACACTTGTGAAATTAGAAAAGGATCCAGAACTGTGGTTGTAGCTGGAAGAAGAACTCATGGAAAAATCTATCAACTTAAAGGTGGTGATAGTTAGTGTTTTTTTTCTTATATTAGTGAGTTGACTCTAGCACCGAAGAATGGGACATGTGAATTTTGATAATCTGGTTAGGATCAATTCTAGAGAAGTTTTGAGAGATTTGCCTAGAATCACAAAGCCTTCAAATTCAATCTGCAAAAGTTTTCAAATGGGAAAACATACAAGAACTAGTTTTAAAGGAAAGGATCAATCTTCTACCAGAATGCTTGAATTAATCCATACAGACCTTTGTGGTCCTACAAGAATAGGAATCTTGAATGGTGATAGGTACTTTATGCTTTTAATTGATGATTACTCTAGGATGACATGGGTTACATTTCTTAGAGAAAAGGCTCAAGATCTTGATAGATTCAAGGTGTTTAAGGCAAGAGTAGAAAATGAGGAAAACCTAAGAATTAAATGCTTGATATCTAATAGAGGTGGAGAATTTACATCCAGTGAGTTCAATGAATTCTATGAAGAGCATGGCATAAAAAGGCATTTATCTTCTCCTAGAACCCCGTAGTAGAATGGAGTTGTAGAAAGAAAGAACCAGACTGTGCAATATGTGCAAGAACCATGATGAAAGAATCAAATGTTCCTGATGTGTATTGGAGAGAAGTTATTCACACTGCTATGTACATTCTTAATAGAGTTCAAATCAGAGGTACTAGCACTAAGACTCCTTATGAGTTATGGACTGATAAGAATTGAGATGAAAATCTTGGAAAGTTTGATGCTAGATGTGATGAAGAAATTTTCCTTGGTCATTCTAATAACAGAAAGGCTTAAAAATTATTTAATAAAAGACTGAGAAAAATCATTTAAAATACTAATGTGAAGGTTGATGAATCTATGTATAGACTAGTGGAAATAACTGGACTTGGACCTGATGAGCCTATCTGTGTGCAAATATAAGAAGAAGAAAAGGAAGAGAGAATAAAGTAAAGAAGAAGAAGAGACTCTAGAACCTACACCTAAGACTCCTAAATATGTTCAAAAGAAATCACCCGGAGGAAAATATAATGTTGGCATATGGCTTTTAGTGTTTTAATTGATGGCAACCTAAGTCATTGATCCGTTCCATATTTTAGTATTTTTCCATAGCGGCAGACAGAGTAAAGAATTAGCTATTACCAAAAGTAATAGTGAAGAATAGGGTATTCGATTAAAGTTAAATTTGTCGATCTGTATACTTCAGCGGATTATCATTTTTTGTTCTGGATCTAAAAGTAAGGTATTTTGATGTTCATACTACCTTATCCAATAATTATCTAGGTGTGCATTTACTGGTGTATGATGTAGGAGATCTGGTGTATTGATTTTTTGTTTATCAGGGCTTGAAGGCCGACTTGGTAAATATAGCCGTTGTGGATGTTTAAGGAGCAATTTCTTAAAAAAAAATTTCTCAAGTGTGTTTATCTAGGATCTTATTATGCTATGGCCAACTATGGGTGGTGCGTAGTAAGAATTAATTGTGGATGTAGCCGACCATTGAAAAGTATTCTATGTTTTATTAAAGATGACTTATGTATGATCAAATCTTTGGTTGTGGATATATATAAGAGATCAATTGTATCATTTGGATAGATACAACATATGTAATGTGAAGTATGTGAGTGTGTGGGGTGAAATTCAAAGGGATAGTGGTGAAAATTTACTTATGTATGGATTTGTGATGCGAATTACAGAGTAGAGCAGAGAAAAATGCATAATTAGACAAAAGGTCTAAAATCTAATCTACGAGCTAAACCAGAACTGTAACCAGGCATGAGTAGATGCTATTACTTCATTTCAATCCTTCAGATGGTCTTAATCTGAATATTTTGTAAGGCAGCGAGCCTTCCTATTTTGAGTAGTGAGCTCTAGGTAGTGAGCCTGAATGCAAGTGCATTCCCATTTTGTACAACTTACATTTGAGTACTCAAATTGTGGATTGACCTCCACTGTGGTTTTTCCCCTAACAAGGTTTCCATGTAAAAATCCTTGTGTTATGGTGTTATGGATGATTACTTTGTGTGTTTTCATATTTCCTTTGGTCTAATGTTGAAGTGGTTTAAATATCAGATTAATAAAGTTTTAAAAATTGTAGAACGCTAATTCACCCCTCCTTCTCAGTGTTCCCTTGAGTCCAAAAATTGGTATCAGATCCTAGTTCCTCGCAAGTATTTTGAAAACTTGAGGTGGATCTTGGAATGTATTGGACTCTGGTAGTCTTCAGAAGCAACTTGTGGTGGCACTTGATGGCCTTGATCAATCTAAAGCAGAAGTATGGGAATCAAAAGAAAATCTTAAGGATGCTGAGAAATTCATTCGGTCATTAAAGGATCATATTGTAAAATCTAGGGAAAAGAGGAAGGATCTTTGTGATCAGATTAAGTAGAAAGAGAGAAAAAACATGAATGATCCTCACCTAAATCAAACCTTGAAGGAAATAACTTAAGAATGTGAAAAGCTTGCTAGAGACAATGCTACCCTAAAGCATAAAATGTAATCTATGGTGATGAAGCTGACTAAGGAAATTGAAGAAAGGAAGAAGAATGAGGATAATATTGCTTAGTCCTTAAAAGAAAGATCTAATGAATGCAGAAGAATAAATGGAGAATTCATTCAGTTAGAAAATGAATTGCAACAATCCAGAAACAATGAAGAAGAACTTGAAAAATAGATTATTATTCTCAGGAATGAACTTACTACTGCAAATGAATACAAGGAGAAGTTTAAGACCAGTTTTATTTAGCTTGATGAGCTGACTCAAGGACAGAAGAATGTTAAAGACAAACGAGGTCTTGGATATGAAAAAGGAGAAAGTTCTGGATCTGGACAAATAAATTTCAGACAAGGAAATCAGATGAACAAAGGTGGAAGGTATCCGTTAAGACAACCTAATGCTCAAAAATTTAATGGATACTATTTTTCTTGCAATATATTTGGTTATATGGCTACTCAATGTAGAATTAAAATTAAATCAAGTGATTCATCATTCTTTGATCAGTGTTTCAATTGCAATAAGTTTGGTCATAAATCAATCGAATGTAGAACTATGTCAAACAACTCTGTCAGTAGAAGAAATGTTGAATGTTACACCTGTGAAAGATTTGGGAATATTGCTAATCAATGTAGATCAAGAAGTAATCAATGATATGATTATTTTGGACAAGGAAATATTGTGCGCTACAATTGAGATAGATACAGTCATATTGCAAAATTATGCAGAAACAAAAATGTGGGTAAAAGAGGTCCAGTATACAAAGGCAAAAACTCACATAAAGATGATAAAGGAAAAGGGAAAGTGATTGCGAATGAAATAAGAGATAAAATTAAGAAGACATGGGTAAGGAAGAATGAGTCTGATGTTGGAAATGGTTCAACACTAGAACCTGCTTCCGACAATTCCTCCGAGAACTCATCTCAGGCCATTGGCCTAGGGGGAGTCTTTCAAGAAAATCCTTTTTCTCCTATCTGTAAGCTAGTACCGGATCGAAAAAATATTGCCAAAATTTGTATCAATAATCTATAGATGCTCTAGAAAACACTCACAAGGAAATTCAAGCATTTGAAGATGCGTAGAAGAATTTTTCTCATGCTGTTTGAGAAAATAGGGTATTCAGAACACCTAGGGAAAAGGCATTTTTTATATGTGTGGGAGCTATAAAAGGTAAGTTAAAACCCTCATTTGTCACTTTGCATTGAAGAAAAAAAGGAGAGCACTCTAGAAAAAAATTTCAAAGGCGTGAAGGGATTTCGGCTACGAAACCCTAATTCATCAGGTACTTTAGAAATATTTCATTTAATTTGGTGTGTGCTTGATAGAAACAAACATGAGTTCGGAAGGAAAAATGGAACAAATCAAAGGAATAATCAATCTAGATGAATATAATAGTGAGAAGATTAGATCCATAAGGAAGTTGTTGTCGCCTAATGAATTGAAGTGGTT
Source organism: Sequoiadendron giganteum (assembly GCA_007115665.2). NCBI lineage: Eukaryota > Viridiplantae > Streptophyta > Pinopsida > Cupressales > Cupressaceae > Sequoiadendron > Sequoiadendron giganteum. Next base: position 6,511,977 of record CM021109.1, read on the forward strand.
GAAAGAAGCTAAACACAAGAATTTGGACATTTGGAATGAGTTTCCCTATTTCGAGAATGCAAAAATCATTATTTATTTTGAGCAGATTGAATGACGATACTTTAATTTTGGACAAACCCTACCTCATTTCGAAAGATGTAATTGAAAATTTAATTGGATTATGAGAAATTGGGGATATACCAAGAAATACGTCTATCCAGAATAAATAAGTCAAAACCCTAATTGGAGTTATTGGAGATCAAAGGGCATTGATAATTTCGACAATTAGAGATTCAATAACAAGGTAGATTGTGCATGAAGTATCTTATAATTTTTTTTGAAAAACATAGAAGGTGCAAATTTGGTAGGTGCTATTTACATCTCTCACAAAATGATAATGGAAGGTCAGGACTTTGACCTATGCAGACTGCTAAAGGATCAACTAATGGAGAATGTGCAATTAACAAAGGAGACTAATTGCCCTTTCAGGTTTGGTACTCTGGTTGTATGTCTAGTAATGTACTTTTTGAATTGCTTACCGATAAACAAAAATGTGATGTGGAAATAAAATGAACTAGTGTACAAACAAATCTACACACACTTTAAGAGTTAGGAAAACTATGATCAAGAATTCAAAAAATTCTTTAAGAGATTGCTAGGAAAGTTTGGCTCAGTTGGTATTTCTCTTTTGATAAGGGCACTTGAAGTTGGTTCCTCTTCCGGTGAGATGGAGAGAAAGAAAAAAAGAGAAAAATAAACAATTGCTTGTACTCCTTCGGCTTGCAAGATTCCAAAAATTGAAGGAAAAGGAAAAGAATAAGAGATTTTGAATATTCCAGATGAGGAATCTGATAAGGAAACTGAGGAAACCCAGGGAAAAGAATTGGAATCAACCAAACTAGAACAAGAAAAGGAAATGACAAAATCAAGTGAAGAAGAAGATAACAAAATAAAAAATACTGCAACTTGTTCATGAGGAAAGTGGAATGCAGAAAATTATTAAGTTATGGTCTATCAAACCCTCATATGATCAAGATATGATTTTGAGTGTACTAAGTGCTCATGTTGTGAACAACCAGATCAAGTTGGAGAGTTTGCAGAATATTTTTCCAGAAGAAATGATTGAATGCATCAAGGAAACCAATGACTCTGAGTCTCAAAACAAAGAAGAAGAAGAAGCAATATTACATTTGAAGAAGCAGTAAAGAATATCTCTTACAACATTGAAAAGGAAAATGAATGAACTGAGGCAATGCATAAGTGAAGCAAATAACATCTATAACTACTGCATCTGTTGGCCTCATGCAGTTGGAAAATACAAAGAAAAATAGGGACAAAATTGAAATAGAGTTAAACAGGATTGGACAAAGTTTTGATATATTTCAGGATCGGGATGGTACAATCAAGAAAAGGATTGAAGAGTTACAGTCTAAGCATGAAAATTTTCAATTCACTAAAAAAAAGTTTGTAGAATTTTTTTGGAAAGTAAAGGACTTAACTGAATGTAGATTGGAACAGATGATTGAGATACCGAGGAAGAGAGAAAAATTAGAGAATACAATCACAATTCTAGAATCCCTCATTGAGATTGTCAACAAGATATCTCAGAATAACAACATGATCATAATCATTGGAATTGCAATAGAAGCTTGGAAGAAATTCCTCCTGGAGATGAAATAAAATCACAAGATAATCTTCTGATTCAAGCAGTAGATTGTTCTTTTTATAAATTTTGAATCAATTTTGAAGTTTTGGTTATATTTCAAAGAGGGAGATTCAATACATATTTGTTATTGATTTCAAAGGGGGAGAGAGAGAAGTTAAAAATGACTCATCAATCTTAGGGGGAGCTATGTTTTGAATTTTTGAGGTTTGGTAGCGTACTCATATTGGTTTTGACACTTAGTCATTTTTCACAAAGTGTTGCCATCAATGCCAAAGGGGGAGATTGTTGGTGTATGGATTTTAGTGTTGTCATTGATGGAAACCTAAGTCATTGATCCGGTCCACAGTTTAGTCTTTTTCCATACCGGTAGATAGAGTAAAGAACTAGCTATTACCGCAAGTAAGAGTGAAGAATAGGGTATCTGGTTAAAGTTAAATCTATCGATTTGTATACTTCATCGGATTTTTTTTTTTGATGTTCGTACTACCTTATCCAAGAATTATCTGAGTGTGCATTCACTAGTGTACGATCTAGGAGATCTGATGTATTGATTTTTTGTTTATCAAGGCTTGAAGGCCGACTTGGTAAATATAGTCATTGTAGATGTTTAAGAAGTAATTGCTTAAATTTTTTTATGCTTGAAAATATTTATTTATGTCCTTATTATGCTATGTATGACTATGGGTGGTGCACATTAAGAATTAATTGTGGATTTAGCTGACCGTTGAAAAGTATTTTATGTTTTTATTAAAGCCGACTTATGGATGATCAAATCTTTGGTTGCAGATATATATATAAGAGATCAGTTGTATTATTTGGATAGAGAAAATGTATGTAATGCAAAGTATGTTAGTGTGTGGGGTGAAATTCAAAGGGATAGTGGTGCAAATTTACTCATGTATGGATTTATGATGCGAATTGTAGAGCAGAGCAGAGCAAAATGTAGAATTAGACAAAAGGTCCAAAATCTGATCTACGAGCTAAACCAAAATTGTAACCAGGCATGAGTAGATGCTATTAATTCAATTCAATCCTTCATATGGTCTTAATCTGAATATTTTGTAAGGTAGTGAGCCATCTTATTTTGAGCAGTGAGCTCTAGGTAGTGAGCCTGAATGCAAGTACATTCCCATTTTGTACAACTTATATTTGAGTTCTCAAATTATGGATTGACCTCCACCGTGGTTTTTCCCCTAATAGGGTTTCCACATAAAAATCCTTGTGTTATGGTGTTATGGACGATTACTTTGTGTGTTTGCATCTTTCCTTTGGTCTAATGTTGATATTTAAATATCAGATTAATAAAGTTCAGAAAATTTTAGAACACTGATTCACCCCCCCTTCTCAGTGTTCCCTTGAGTCCAACAGATAATTGGAGACAAAAGTGAAGGAGTGAAGACAAGAAGAAAAGTGGTTGAGGTAAACTTGTGTTTACTTTCTAAGATTGAACTGAAGACTGTGAATGGAGCATGTAATGATGGAAGTTGGATGAGAGCAATGAAAGAAGAACTATAATAGATAGAAAAGAATGAGACATGGGAATTAGTCCCTAGACCCACAAACAAGAATTCAATTGGTTCAAAATGGGAATACAGAAACAAATTGAATGAAGATGGTGAAGTGGTAAGGAATAAAGCAAGACTTGTATATAAAGGATATTCACAGGTTGAAGGCATAGATTTTGAAGAAACTTTTGCACCTGTAGCGAGAATGGAGGCCATTCGGCTATTCTTGGAATTTGTAGTTGATAAAGACTTCAAAGTTTATTAGATGGATGTCAAGTCTGCATTTTTGAATGGGGAACTAGAAGAAAAAGTATATATGGAGCAACCAACAAGTTTTTCATTGTCAAATAAACCAGACATGGTTTCTAAGTTAAAGAAAGCATTATATGGACTAAGGCAAGCTCCCAGAGCTTGGTATGCTAGAGTGGATAGATACTTGACAAAGCAGGCATTCAAAAAAGGGTCTGCAGACAACAATATTTACTTCAAGGTTGAGAAAGATAAGATACTGATAGTTGTGGTATATGTTGATGACATCATTTTTGGTGGAAATGAAGGTATGTGTAAGAATTTTTTTGAAGAGATGCAAAAAGAATTTGAAATGTCTATGATTGGTGAATTGAATTTCTTCCTTAGACTTCAATTTCATCAAACTGACAAAGGGATATTCATTTCACAATCTAAGTATGTTAAAGAATTATTAAAGAAGTTCAGAATGGATAACTCTAAACCGATATGTACCCCTATGGTAACTAGATGCAAGCTAAGGATGATGAATCCACTAAAATTGATAATAACATGTACAGATCCATGATTGGTTGACTATTGTATCTTACTACTACTAGACCAGACATTCTGCATGCAACATGTTTAGTTGCAATATTTCAAGCAAAACCGAAGGAAGCACATGTTACAACTATAAAGAGGATATTTAGATATCTTAAAGGAACTCTGGACTATGGGTTATGGTATCCGAAGGACAATGATTTTAATTTGAATGCCTACACTGATTCTGATTGGGATGGATGTGTAGATGACCGAAATGGTACAAGTGGAGGAGCATTCTTTCTTGGAGGAAGATTAGTTTCATGGTTGAGCAAGAAACAAGATTCAATTTCTTTATCGACTGCAGAAGAAAAGTATATTGTAGTAGCATCCTGTTGTACATAGGTAATTTGGATGAAGAAATCTTTGACGGACATAGGTGTGGTGAGTGATGAACCTACTTTTATATTTTCTGACAATACAAGTGCTATAAAGATTTCAAAGAATCTAGTGATGCATTCTAGAACAAAGCATATATCTATCAAGTATCACTTCTTGAGGGAGAAGGTAATGAGGAATAAAGTCAATCTTGAATATGTACCTACCAAAGAACACGTTGCATACATATTCACTAAGGCCCTTCTGAAGGATAGTTTTGAGTATCTCAGAGGGAAGTTAGGGCTTTCTGCCCCTCCTTTGCACTAAGTGCACATGGAGGTGCATCAGTCTAGTGCATTCATAGACTCTTTTGTTCTAGACCGATGATTGAGGTCTACTCCTTAGGGGGAGTAGAGAAGTGCATTGTTGCAATATGTGATGTGGGTGTACTCCTTAGGGGGAGTGAAAAAATATTTATATGGAAATAATTTCCTTTTCCATTGATGTCCAAGGGGAGAGAGATCATATGAAAATTTTATGTTTGGCAGGTTGTTGCTTTAGAGAATCATGTATGTTGTCTTTAATGGTTTTTTACATCATGTGTTGCCATCAATGACAAAGGGGGAGATTTTTGCAAGTATGGATGTGTTAGGTGGTGTTTTCATTAATGTTGTCATTGATATCAACACTATATAGGTTGAGTAAGTTGTGTATTTTCCAAGTTATTTTGAGAAAATTTGAGAAATAGTGAAAGTTGTGTTGAAGTGTGTTCTGAGTGTGCTCCGGTATTGTGGTCAGAATTTTCTCTGTGGTGATCCTATGCCTTTGTAGATCTGAAGGTGTGTTCATAATCTTAAATGGTCTGTATATTCCAAGTTTCAACTTCTAGTTCGATGGAGAGTAAAAGTTATGTTCATTGGTTTGTGAATTGGTTTGTCAGAATTATCTGGTTGTGGACTAGGATAAATGTTTTGGTTCCACAATATTCTAGTATTTAGTTTCAAATCTTGTGAATCTGGGAGATTACTCTTTCTGATGGTTTCTATGTTCCAAATTTTTTTCTTGTGGTTTGGCACTCTGAAAGACCTGCTCCAGAGCTCCAATGTTTTTGTTGGTTGTCCCGCTTGAACCGATGAAGCTTTATCTACAAATGAAGCTTGTTGAAGTTGTCACAGATGTATTTGATTTGTTCTCAGAGATGGTAAAATGACTGGTGAAGTGTGTTGAGAAATCCACATGTGATTATCTTGTTGGTGATGCTTGTACTTCAAAGATCATTGGTGTTTTCATTAGGTTTGGCCAACCTAGTGTTTACACGTTACATTATGCTTTTGCATAGATTTAATAAAGCATGTATGTGATCCAAGATATTTTTTGGGTCCTAAATTAAGTATGTATTTGGTCCTCTTACATTCTTATCTGTCACAGGAATGTTGAGTAGCCAACCTAGTTTGAATTCGTATAACAGATCTTGGTTAATGTTTCTAAGGTTGAAGATGGTATAAAAGCAAGTCAAGTTGTAGCGAACTGATCATCCATCCATCATTTGATTCAAGAAAGAGAAGACTGTTTGAACAAGTGTGAAAAATAGAGTGTGGAAGAGCGAATTGTGGCAACGGTACTTTATTATATCTATAATCTTCTGATCAAGTTGTGAAGTGTGTGGAACTCCTAGTGGTGGGTCTTTATCTATTTCTTTGTATTTTTTTGTAGGCAGTAAGCCTCTCTTTCTGGATAGTGAATCCTAAGGCAGTGAGCCCTTAATCTGGGTAGTGCACCTTTGTATCTAGGTAGTGAGCCCTTTGGCAGTGAGCTTGTGTATCTGGTATTGAATTACTACTATATGGTGAGTTAATCCTCACTGTGGTTTTTCCCTCATTGGGTTTTCCACATAAATCTGGTGTCTCTAGTGATGTGTTTTTATTATTTTCATTTCATGTTCACAGTTAATAACAGATTGAAGATAAAGTGGAATTGATTAAGTTAATAAATAAAGAATTTGATACAACTTATTCACCCCCCTCTCAAGTTTCTTGTGTATTTCAACACAAGTTTGTCATCATCTGGTTAAAATAGTTCACCAACAAAACTATGGAGGATCTCAAGCTAACTCAACAAGAGTGAATTATATCTTCTACACTTCAATCTTAGCTTAAACTCGAGAGGGTATTCCTAGAGGTATACTTGAATAGGTATTGAAATCTCTTAGGATAACATAATATCTAACATATGAGAACTAGACACAACTAGTTTGATTAGCCCTTAGAATTGTCACTAAATTAAACAAATTGATTATCTCTAACCCTTATATAGCTTATATGACACCTTGGAAACATGTGCAAGGTGGGTGAGTACCATATTTCATAGATAATGGTTCTTTCTATTCCCTAAAAATGATAAAATTAAGAACCCAAAAAAAAGAACTGAAAATAAATTATTTTATAAATTTATTTTGATATGGATAACTAGAACACATAGAAGAGACCGATGCCTACTCCTTGGTAATGTACTCACAATTAGCAAGAAGGAAACATAAAGGGAAAAAAGATGATATGATCAACTTATCTAAATCATCAATGAATACAATTAAAAATTTATCTACTTAGTTATCCTTCACTACACTACCCAAACTCATATTAAATCATATAAAAGAGTTATTACAATTCGTACAAAAAACTTAGAATCCTATTAAATTCCTCTAATATTGATTACATTCACAACAAAAAATATGTTGAAGAAAATATGTCGTATTTGATATATTCTTTGAGTTTACATACATGGTCATGGATACATAACATAGAAATAATGATATTACAACATTCTTACCACAAATTTATCATGAAATGCTATGATTGTTGGATATACGCAAAATGTTGAAGGTAAAGTTATTATGTGAAGGTAGGTGTAAGGTCGAATCCACAACCTTCTCCAACATCCTATTTTCATTTGCCTAAAAGAGAGTAATAGTTTAAGGTTTCACAACCATCCAGACATATGGGTTGCAAACTGTGGCTATGCTTGAATATGATTTAACAAGATTACCATAGTTATTACAAAATTTGAATACAATATACTAATAAAATTTCAATTTGTTAAAACTTGAATGTAATGAAAGATATTCATTGATCAATATTATAAAAAAAATATTAGCAATAAGCATTGTATGGATCACCAAGATCATCATCAACACAAACATCAGTGACATATGTATTGCCTAATTCATTTTCCTTCTTATCATAGATTAGCTTAATTTTTTTTTCTATTATTATTATTATCTATGCAGTCACAATTGCATTTGTCTAAATTTATGCTTTCCTACATCCTTCGAAGATAACCATCATACCTTGTTATTGATCAATTGAATGATGGAAATATTTAGATGATGTGGGTTAGGCATTTCATTAAAGACATAAATGACATCAATTTCCCATCACAAAAAATATCTTGACAAGAATAATTAATATAAAAATGTAGTAAATTATATTTTAAATATTACATTCTTATCAAATATGAAATATTTAATTTAAATTGTAATGTGATTATAATAAGTTTGAATTTTATGTAAAGGTTCCATGCTAGACTAGTAGACACTGCATAAAAACATCATGGGTATATGGGTGATCCCACAATGCTGGTTTACAATTTCTGAGAGATTCTTATTTTTGCTGAAATCACATATTTTTAGAAAATATAATGCTTTAAGCCTTAAAAAGTTCCATTTTAAGGATTCCAATTGAAAAGGGTTTGATCGAACCACCTTAGATCAAACCCCCTTGGATAGAACGCCGCTAGTACTAAACCATACCTATAACGAAGTCTCCTTTACACCTATCAAAATGCCGATAAAAAACCACTTTTGATTTACCTTTTGGGGGATCAAACGAATTCATTTAAAAAAAAAAAATTGTAAGTATGTAGTCCTTATTATAAGATTCCCAAAAAGTATAATTTTAAATAAATTTAATTTAATTATTATATTTATTTTTTATTTCTTGTGAATGTAGTTTTTTCACCAAAAATCAATCTCCCTATTCTGCACATGTGGAAATACAGTAGATTATAAAAAAAAATGAAAAATATGAGTGCACCAGATATTGAAGTCCTTGATCCAACAAAAAACAAATTTCAATACATACAATGTCTAAATTGTAATTGGTTTGACTTCAGAACTTGATTAAGGAAAAAATATTCAATAAAACACTATGAATCCAATTGGAAGCACTAGATATCGTAGTTACAAATCTAAATTCGAAGAAATTATAATTTTATCCTTAATGGAAAAAATGTTATGTGTTATATGGTGAGTGTCACTCCTTAAAAATGGTGTTTACTAAAAAAAACTAGTTTTCAAAGGAGATGGAAAAAGAAGTGCAATCTGATTCAAAAAAAAAAAAAAATTTTTTTTTTAGAATCTATAGACAAAATATCACAAATCACTAGTTTGCATCATCTTCAAATTCCTCACGGTTTAGCCACTATAGGTGTTTGAAAGTGAAGATTTAATTAGAAAAAATCAGTTCAATGTCCAGTTTGGCCAAAAATTGTAAACCAGTATTGTAGGATCACCCATACTCTAACGATGATTAATATTTGATGGCTTATATGGAAAACTAGATTAATCTGTCTTCAAAGGAAAGATGCACAAATTAATTTTCCCTTCGAGGGATTAATTGGATAAGGAAAGGCTTTGAAACAAAAAGTTATAGAAGTGCAACATATCACAAGAATAGTTGTAGGCTCCTTTGTTACTCGCTTGACAAATCCTTGAAATTCTACATTGATTTTATTTTACCTGTCCCTCTCTTGTTGTTCTTCCTCAATTTCATCAAGATCATACATTGACCTTCATGCCCCTCCTAAATTTTGGACCACATCCATTACCTCCACATAAAACTGGACATCCTTGATCTTCTTGGTTCACACCATGATATGGTTATGCAAATGCAAATGAAGTGAAGTAATCATCTCCTTCTCCGCTGGCTAGAAGAATGCATTTTTAATGTTTTGATACATGATATCAACTATCTCTTATGCTCTCATGGTTGAATACCAAAATCTATTATGGTGGGCCTCCAAAGTTCTAGTCATCTTTCTTCCTCTTCCAACAAGTTGCATATGTTGTAATAATAGATATAGAATAGAAAAATAAATTGTTGCATGAAATAAATAATAACTTTTCCTTTTAAATGTTTTTTTTGCAAAACACGGGTCTTCCAGAAGATCAACAGGATCCACATGATATAGATCCAGAATATGTTGATTCTATTATAGATCACATGGCAGAGGATGATGGGATGCAAATACAAAAGACACCAAGGGTGATGACAATGATGATGACAACGATGATGATGATGATGATGATGATGATGATGATGATGATGATGATGATGATGATGATGATAACAATGGTGGTGGTGGTGATGATGATGATGATGATGATGATGAGGAAGGTGCTGGTAATAGCCAGTGACATTCATGATCATATATATTGCATCATGGATCATTGTTGATATATCATTATGATGCCTCTTTTCATGGTTACTATCATATGTATCATTTCCATGGCCTGTAGTACCATATTATTGAGTTGTATCGTTTTGACTTATATCAATTGGATGTGTATCATCTTGACTTTTATCATATTGAGTTACATAATTTATGATTTTTATTTATATCATTTGTACATGTATCATTTTGACATGTTATTGATCTACTGGAATATTTGACTTTCACTTATTTTAGTTATATATGATGATGATCTTATTAGTATTGACTTGTCAATTTATATATATTAAAAGTGGTCGATGATTTTTGGATGGATATTTATTACGTATGATGATTTTAATTTACTACTCAAGATGGATGTTGTCAAATTCAATTAAATTATAGATATTTGACTCACTTGTTTTAATTATAGATGATGATCATGTTATAATAATTATCTTGTTATTTAATCATGAGTTAAATAATTAAATTACTTACTCTATAATCATATGAGTTATTTAAGAGGCATGACATATTTAACTAATTAAATTGAAATAAAACATATTATTTAATTTACTTACATTATAATCATATGAGTTATTTAAGAGGCATGATATATTTAACTAATTAAATTGAAATAAAACATATTAAATTAATAAATGGAAGAAAAACAAGAAGCATTTTTAGAAGAAAAAAAGGAAGCAACAATGGAAGCCAACCTAGAAGCAAACCATAAGCAATCTTGGAAGAAAAACCTGGTGTTATCTAGAAAGCAAAAATAAAAGAAATTCAGGTAGCAAACAAAGAAGCAATAATGTAATCAAATTTAGAAGCAACAAAAGATGCAATAATAGAAGCCATATTAGAAGCAACAAAAGACGCAAAAATGGAAGCAAAGCTAGATGAAACAAAAGATATTATATTAGAAGAAAAATTGGAAGCAAAACTAGAAGTAAAATTAGAAGTAAAATTGGAAGAAAAATTGGAAGAAAAATTGGAAGAAAAAATGAAAGAAAAATTGGAAGCAAAACTGGAAGAAAAACTAGAAGCAAAACTAGAAGTAAACATGGAAGCAACACAAGAAGCAAAACTAGAAGCAAAATTGAAAGCCAAACTAGAAGCAACAAAATCTGGCGTAAAATTTGACACAAAATCTAACGCAAAATCTGGCGCTAAAAACGACACTGAAGTGAACATGCAGTTTGGCATCGAGTTTTGCGTCGATAGAAGTGTCCAATTTATGAACTCAAATGCACTAAATTTTGATGCTATTTTAGGTGCTAATTTCTTGTTTTTTTGTAGTGGTGTATCATTCCCACCAAGATGAGACCCATACGCTAGGTGTGGCATATGAGTCCCATTTGGCCTATTTTTAGGGTTTTGAGTAGGAAAATCTAGGTTTTAAGTTTAAATTTCATAGATGTCAGCCTATGGGATCTAATAAATGGGCTATTAGATGGATTTCCTATATAAATGAGGTCTAAAATCATTATTTCATATAAGCCTTCATGACATCAAGTCAAACACTCAAGAGTTAAGCATTTCAAGGCTTCAAAAGAGCATTTCTAAGGCATTCAAGGGTATATTTCTTCATCAATTGTTGGAGCAATTCAAGATTCAATTTCATGTCAAGATTATCAAGGATCAAGCATGTTGGTGAGCTAGTGTTTTGATGTTGCATTCAATAGCCAAGATCAAGCATTGTTCTACACTTATTTCAAGATCTAGATCCACATCATTCATGGCCACTTCATGTTAGGTTGCTGATTTATAAGACATCATTGAAGGTATCATTATTAATGTTTCATGTTCCATGATTCAAGTTTCATATCCTTATTTCATTATCTCATCATTTGGTTTAATTACCTAAAAGGGGTTTGACTAAGGCAAATCCCCATTTACTAAAAAATCAACAAGTTTTTCCCTCTCTACATGTGTGATTGTAGATCTAGGTATCTTGGGGCTTTAAGATCCCTTGGAGATTAGGTTAAAAGCTAATAGATTTTTTTTGGAGTTTTCCCCTCATTTGCAAGGTTGCTATCTTCACAAAAAATCATCTAGAAGTTTGAAATCGGGGTTTTAGATCCCGAAATCAGTTTGGAAGGAAAGAGCAGAGATCTAAACTTTGAATTCCTAAAAAAGTAAAAATGGGATTTGTTGATGCCAAAAATTGGCAAGGTAACAACCTTTATGGGAAACTCAGTTAAAGGGGAGACCTATTGCGCTAAACTAAGTGACCTCCAGATTTTTAAAGAAGTCATCTTCTTCTATAATTGGGGGGTTGAAAAGGGTAGAAGGAAGTGAATGTAAAATTAAATCTAATCTAAGGAAATGTGCCAAGAATTAGATATTAGCACGATAAACATATCTATTAGATATGATTTAAGGGTCGTTCAATAATTTGCTATGTCCTAGAATCATAGAAATCAAAATGGAAACTTGAATAGCTCAATCAATGACATAAAATAACTTCCATATATTTACTGAAAAAGAAGAGTTAAACACATGGTATGAATCAGTAAGCTTATATTAAAATTATAGAAGTCTATGAACAAATTACTCAATACAATGATGGAATAGTATAAAGCTTTATCAAATAGTCAAGAAATAGAAAGGTCGAACAATGGCACAGTCTACGAATCTTATATAGTAAGCTAAAATGATACAAGAGGCCTAGTCTTTCCACAAATTTCTCTATAAGTTTTGAACCCCTTTCTCTAAAGAAGAAGCAATATTTATAGGTAGAAACCCCAGCACCTGGTGGGTTGCTAACATAAAATATTCCCTCATCATGCAAAATGATACCCAGAGCAATGATTTCCCTTAGGCCATTGTAATAGAAAAGATTTAGGCATGAACGTAGTCGCTTATGAACCAGATGCATCCCCCATGATGATGGTGGTGGTCCTAGTAGAACATAGCACTGACATGTGTCACTTACCCATGAAGACAGTTAGAATATGTGGTAAACTTGGAGAGGCCATTGCTTTCTCCTTACTTCTTCTCAATGAAGTTCATAGAAGAGTCACATGGCGACAAGTCGGGGCCTATGGTTCATTCCTCTCTCCTTGCAATGAAAACTTATGTGGTGAAGACATGTGGAGGCATCCTTCACAAATGACGTTGTCAATGGGGTCCACCAAAAGTGAACATGGAGTGATGATACATTGCACTCAAACGCATCCCGATAGAAAGAGAAGAGAAGCAACCTTCAAATATGCAAACTATCGACACGTGGTAGCATGGCGGGAGCTATTAAAAAGTGAAGGGAGAAATCCCTTCAAAGAGCGCCTAGTGGACACGTGGAAAAATTCTAATGAAACCTTACACAAAAAGGATTCTAATGATTGTTCAATAGATGGGGTGTGAGCGCAGTTACCAAAAATAAAAATCACCTAAAGGGAGCTTGGAGAAATTTATGTTCACAAATTTTGGCGACTATTAGGGGTGTTTCACCTATGGAACAAGGAACCCAAAAAATTTGGTTCACAGACCAGAGCCTTATCCATTGGGCAACATAATCAAAGATTTGAGAGAGCAGTCTATAGAGGCAACTAGTCGGCCTCAGATGGTGTTGATGTCGTGTAGATTCTCTTGCTCTCCATGTAGATCGATCATTTCTTTGTAAGGCAGTGTTGTCGATATACCGGCCCAGGACTCAAGTTGGAAAAGTAGTCACGCTATCAGATGGGTGATACCCTCAATATCCTCTATAGTAAGGGCTTGATTGAAGCTCTAAAAAGTAGTTGCATCTTGTTTCTTCTCTTCAATATTTGTCGAAATATTCTCTATTGTGGCCACTGATTCATTTAAAAGAAACGGGAATGGTAAACACATCTGAGTTAGGTGGAAGAACCTTGCCCACATGTTATTCATGGTTCGGTCCAATGTGGCAATGCACTCACTATCATGGAGGATGGCTTCATGGCAATGGATGAACCTTTTTGTTGTTTGGTAGTGGCTTTCCGGTCACTGATCCCTACATTTTCTAGTTCTTCATCTTGGACCATGTATAGCTTATCCAACAAGTTTTTCACCTCAAGAACTCTCTGTGTGATGGATTATGGGAACCGCTCAATCACTCCATGAACCTCCCTACCTAAACTTGTTGCCTCTATCATGAATTGGAGCATCACCTGGAGAGTTAGGCATAAGGCCTTAACTCTTTCCTAGTATGAAACATATATCTGTTGGGCTACTTGAAGGAGGTCAGAATGGGTAGCAAGGGGTTGGGGAAGATTCTTCATAGTGCCAATCTCTGCATTGACCTTTGAATCAACCTCTTGTGTGAGCTCCACAATCCTTTTCTTTGTGGCTGAAAGTTGTCCCTGTAGGGCTCTTTATTTTGTGAGCCAGGTTGCTTCGGCTCGTTCTTTGTTTGTTGCTTCTCTCTCAAGGGAAGACTTCATTTCTTGGACCTCATTCTCTTGTTGAATCCATTTGGCTTCAAATTCTGATTCTTTCTGCTACATCCATTGCTCCAATTGGGCACATTGGTAGTGAAACTCATTTTTTTTGTTGCATTTCTTGATCCACTCGTGCCAACTAGTCTTGATATCCTCAGTTTTTCCACTGCAGCTCGATGACTAGGTTCAAGTCAAAGGATTGGAACTTCGCAAGTTCCTCTTAGAATTTAGCTCGCTCTATCTCTGCCTACTATGATAGGTGCTTGAATTTTGTATCCCTCGCTTTGTCCTTTGCCAGTAGGACATCGAACCTCTCCTTGACAATTCTAAATTCTTCTTCCCTCTTCATTAGCTGGCAACCAAACTTGAGGAAGTCGATGGTCACCACCCGCTGCATCTCCTCCATGAGCTCAACTTTGTCCTGTGGTCGGGCTATGCTCAGATCAAGTCCTGTAACATCATAGATTTTTCTGCATAGCATGACTAGATAAACAAAGTTAAATCCTAATCTAAAATCTAAAATCTAACAACAAAGAACGAGGAAATAAACTAAACTAATAAAACCAAAATGATCTCATGGAATATGTGTTCATCCCTTCGAATTATCTTGATTGCTCTTCTCCATTTTGCCTTTTAAGTATTCTTTCACTTAGATTTATGTGTTTGAATGCAAGTATAGCTTTGTCGAGTGTCTAAGCAAAATATCAAAGATGAATCTCTCTTCTCAAAAATGAATGATTTCAGGAGGAGGAATAATGATAATGACAGGCCATTTTATAGATTTTGGGTTTTCAAACGATCGGTTCAGATTGAAAGAGAGATCAACGGACGAGATTGATGAATGTCATGCGATGTGAGTTATGTGTCAGATAGAATGTGAGTTATAATGCGAGTCAGAACACGAGTTTAGGAGAGATTGAAGATAGAGACTAAGTTAGAATGTGAGTTAGAACACGAGTTCAATATCTTAATCTCCAAAAATAGAAGAAATAGAATTTGTATGCAAAAGAAAAAGTTAGAACTCGAAGACTAATGCATTCGAATGCAAACATGAGTTAATTAATTAAAAAAAGATATTTAATTAATAAACACACCATGCATATGAGTTGGAACTAGTTAACTGACTAGTTGTGACAGAGAGTCTTCTCGTAGAGATAATCAGATGTTGAATCCGAAGATAACTAGAGAGCTAAAAATAGATCTTGAGTCAGAAGGTGAGTGAATGACTAGATAACTAATTGACAGAAGAATGTGACATAAATAATAAAATATGAATTAAATATGAATTTAATTCAACATTTGAAAAATGAAATATTTAATTAAATAAATAAAGATGATTTATTTAATTTGTTTGTTGTAAAGGTGGAATTGAATAAATTAAATAATAAATATTTAATTATAGATAAAGGGGGTTAAATGAATAAATAAATAAAGTATATTTAATTATAGTTGAAATATGAAAAAGGGGTAATTAAATAATAAATTATTTAATTAAGAAGGAAGAATTAATTAGTTAGTGATATACTTAAACAAATATGATTTATTTAATTAATCAAGGTTGAATAAATGAATTAGTGAATTAATTAAAAAGGGGTATTTAATTAATAGAGGAAATATGTGTTAGAAAGGTTAATTAAATAATAAACATTATTTAATCATGACCATGGATAATAGAAAATTATGTCGAAAGTGGTGTTCGCAGGCCTAGACCAATTTTCGGTGTCTACAAGTCCCATGGCATACATATTGTAATCATCGGGTTTCATCTATCCTTGCGATTTGATGACAGTTGGGTATATGGTCACGAAATGTAGTGATTGATGAGCTTCATTGAAAATAGTTAGTACCTTTGGCTTCATCGAACTTTTAGCATCCTTGTCTCTTTGTTTTTGGACTTTGATAGCTTGTGCCAACTTCGTTTTGTCACCCTCCAACAAAATTTTTGTCGGTGACTGGATGAATCCACCTACGAAAGGTGCACTAAGAGGAAGGGCAAAGGGAATTGAGAGGGTGGTAGTTCTGGTTGATTTCTTTCTCAGAATACTGACCATTTGTGGGGAGAAAGGAGGGATATGCCAATACCTGGCTTGTGAACTAGTGGGAGGACTTAAGGGAAGCAGTGGCTGAAGTGAAGTCATGGTGGATTCTATCAGCTGGGTAGACTGGATTGGGGCTGACTTAGTAGTACCAAGAGTGGTATCATTGGTGGCCGTAGAGGTAAAATGTGAAACACTAGTAGATGTGGAATGGATGGAGGCGAAAGGTGTAAAGGTCTGCAGAAGAGTAAAGGAAAATGATGCAACCTAGGAGAACTGTGTGAAACCTCCAGCGACCATTGTAGAAAAAGTAGAAAAGGAAGGGCCAACACTTGGAGTGAGGGGTGTCATGGAAACAAAAAGAGTTAGGGTATGTGTAGGATCATCATGGAAAAAATAGGCCCTAAAGTGGCAATAAAATTGAGAAAATCAAAGTTAGGCAACTTGACATAAAAATTTGAATAAGTTATCTATATATTTTCAAAAATATGTAAGAATAGAATTTGTAGAGAATTGAATGTAGTTTCTAAACTACTAGGTTTATTTTATTTTTAAATCTATTTGGTGAAAATTTGAAATTTCAATGCAATAGTACTTAAATTTCAGGGAAAAAATAAGAAGTAGGCGTCTGTCTAACCACCCTAACCACAGTAAAATGATAATTATTTTTTATAAGATTTTAGATATAAGTAGGGGACTCATGTCCTAATGTGATGCATATTTTTTTGTAATTTTTTCCAAGTAAGTAATTAATTATGAATTTTTTATCACAAATTTAAAAAAATACAAAAACTCGTATGTCTGACCACCTTAACTTGGTCAAAAATTCATGAAATTAAATTTTTTTTTTAATCCTATAGTATGTCAAGCAATGTGACGCATGTTTTGGATTCTAAAAATGTGATACCATTTGAAAGCTATAGATTTTTTTCAATCAACCTATCAATCAGGACTTTAGTCATAATTCAAATAGAAAATGAATAATATCCTTTAAAAACCCTTTTCATTTCATCAATTTTGGATAAAAAAAAAGTTGTCAGCCACATGGGCCATCATATCACTTAGATATCACCACTTTTTGGCCGATCATGATCCTGCACATACCTGTTACTAAATATTGTGAAGCAAGAGGAGAGGGAACAAAAGATACCTACGGTGCAGATGATTGCAATCCTTGGCTCGTTGCGGGCTCTTGGTGCCTCAGACTCCTGCAAACACTCTCCAAAGGATGCTTTGGTGCACTATCGTTTAACGAGTTGCGAGTCTTCCACCACTACTATCTTTGACTGTTGTTGTTGGGTTGTTCTAGTCCTCTTTGTGGTCCAGGTGTGAGTCAACATGAAGCCCTAACACATGATATGTTCACCCGCATATTTGAAGAAACCTTGCTAGGTTGCTTCATCACCTTCTCTTTCTATTGCATCGGGGCCATTTGGACCTCCATTTCCTTCTCCCTACCTTCCCTAGTACCTATTTCAGCCTCCTTCAGGTCGATGTCTTCATTATTAATTGCACTAGAATCAGGATGCTCATATGACATTCCATAATTTATCAAACTTTTCATCCATCTCAATGCTCTCATCAGGGGCCTCAATGCGCTGGATTTCCTGTTAGTAAATCCAGAAATCCTTAATCTTTTCTTCACTCCAGTTGAATTGTTTTACCAAATTATTGCAAAGAGTAGCCCCAATCTATCTTGTTTTATCATATTTCCCTGACCAAAATTAGAACTTGAGGCATGGAGGCTGACTATCCTCGGTTGGAATATGAGCTAGGTCCACCATCAGGTCATCCGTATCCTCGATTGGATTTCACCATTTCTCCTAGTAAGGCTAGGGTTGTGTGTTAGCTTAAAATATTCATTTGGTAAGTCATTGTTAGGGTTGTAATTCCATTTATCGCAAATCCATACCAACCCCATATGAGCCAGCTTTGCTTCTAGCAGTTCATGTGTTTTCTTTTTGGCCATAATCACTATCTTAAAGCTTAGTGGGTAGCTGAAAAATCCTCTCTTCTTGGATTTTCCACCATAAAAGGTGAAGTCAATTATTGATACCTTTTGAAATATTTTGAGGGCCAACACCTGATCCATGAGACATGTCAAAAGTCAGAATGGTTCCCCAATGAAGCCGCACATCCAGATGAATGTGAAATCTTCTCCCAAAAACCAGTCACATTTTGGAGTGAAATTTTGCATATACTTCATTTGGTCTAAATTGAGCTGTCAAATACCACCATCCTCCCTCAAATATTGTAGAATCAGAGTCAAGAGATAATCCAAAAATGCATAATAATCATAAGTTGCAGAGAGGAGAGGAATCCACATAGAAACTTTCCTTCTCCTCTTATTTTCATCAAATATGGCCAACCCCATATATCTTTTGAAGAAGTCGAGGTTCTAATGTAAAAACATATGTGTGAGGACAGAAGGAAACCTAAACCTCTATTGTGTTATGTATTCCGCTATCTATCCCAGCATCTCCTCGATGAGGAATTCTATGAAGTTGTACCAGAAAAGGGAACATTGCCTGTGCAACTAGAACCCCAAGCCTAGTTGAAATTCATTAACATAAATGTCAGTGTCCAAGCCACAAAAACATGCCATAATTGAGAAGCCATCCTTCATGTCTATGTTGAAGGCTTTATGTGCTATCCAGATCTGTGGTGGCTTTTCCTAAGCTTCTTTGGGCCTTTGGGTTTCTTTGATATAAAAATCCAAAGCAAAATCTCTAGTTTTCATATGTTCTCTCCCCTTGTTGGAGTGAATGACTCCATCATGTTCACTTTGGAGCTTGGTTCTAGGATGCATAGCATGTACCAGATAGCCTCTTTATAGATATTAACTCTTAGTTCCTAGCCCTCGATGGTGTTGGTAGCTAGGTTGAAATGCTTGATGGCTTCATCAACTAGTTCTGGGTAGTAGTGCATGAATGGGACCATATATTGTGGAAGCCCACTGAACCAACACTTTTGCACCAAGCAATGTGGGTCACTATTTTCTTCATCCTCTCACAGGCTACCTCCCTAAGAGTCTTAGGGTTCTTCTCGAGGATGGGATCATGAATTTTATCCCATATTTCCTTTATTTAGCTCTGGTCTCTATGGGTCTTCTTCTTTTTATCCACCTTTGTATTCACCCACACTAGCTTCTCTGGTATCCTAGGAAAAGTGTAAGAGACATTTTCAAAGATATAGGCAGATGGTGTTGCATGTATGGAATCATACAAAATTTGTGTTCCTTCGCCTTGCATTCCTATTTGAGAACTTTGGGCTGCTTCCATTCTTTGTGAGTTTTTCCTCAGAAAGCACACTAGTGAAGTATGAATGGAACCTAAAACACTATGCAAGGCTCTGAATGCAAATCTAGATGAATTCTTGCATTTTTCTTTAGGTTCAATCCACACCAGAGTAGTGAATCTCTTGTAGCTATTCTCTGCACTTAACTGGTTTGTTGTTATTTTGCCTCACACTTAGGTTTTCTCAACAATTCTGCACTCAAAATTATTTTGTGTTATTCAAGAAGCTTTCTACTTTGTTCTATTATTGTATGCAATACTTAGCCTTTTCTTTGATTTTTCTACTTTAAAGCGGTAGACAATGACTACCTTTTTGCATTAAATTTGACATGTACTGCTAGCTCTCTTGCTAATGCAAAACAAATTACTTACATTTTTTGAAAAGATAAGAATTCATAATGATTTTAGTGATCACGTCCTTTGGCACAATTTTCCTGGGGAATTGAGCCACCGATTGAAAGATTGCTAACCTTTCGCATGCTTTGGCAATTAATATCCACAAAAGGAATAATTAAGCCAAATATGTAATGAGTTCTTTGAAAATATTTGTGTTATACCTTGAAGCTTGAAAATTCATGTAGCACGACGCCTCAACACCCATCTGTATGAGAAATCACTTGGGACTGCCACCAACTTGCATTAATTAATTACTTCTCCTTAATCCTGCACACAATAATTCATACCTATAGATGCAACTGGGTGGGAATTTCGAGTTGGCCTTTGGTGGGATTTTTGAGTTAATGCTCGATTAGCATCACACTTATGGCATGCAACTACCTTAGATATTTCTATAAATAGGCTCTAAGATAGTAGCAAAATCACACTTAGCGATTAGCAAAAAATAGTATTAGGTAGTTGGCTAGGATTAGCGTTAGGCAGTTGAGTAGTGTTTGACTTTGTATAGAGCTAGACTTATGTGGTTGTGCATAGGTTAGTACCCATGAATACTCCTATTAGGCTAGTTTGTAAAAAATCCTAGATGGAATTTTTGGGAGAGATTTCCAATAGGCGCCACAAGCGTATGACCAAAAATAAACATTCACTAGATATCATAGCCATGAAATGGGTTCTCGGGAGGGACTATATTGAATATGAAGATAAGTACAAAGTGAACAAGGATATCTTCTCCCACTTCGTTGCTTCTTTGCTTGACATCTAGGTCCCTAAGGGTATGATCTTGCGTTTGACACTTCAAATTATCCTAAAGAAATACCTCAGTGGCCTTGGAGATGTGGTGACCAATGTTGTATATGGCATGGGCCTTCCAGTGGCAAGTGACCTATGGAAGCACATTGAGGTGGATGTCGTGGTACCGTGGATGCCATTTCAGAGTGGGTTTTGGATCATCTCACAATTTGAGCATCATGAGAGGGCCACCTAAGTATGTCACTTCCTATTGCACTACTAAAATGTGGTGCTATTTTATGACGTGGATTGGTACATAGATTTCAGGAACCTTGTGTTCCCTCCATCGCTTGTTCTTGGTGTTGAGAATAATGATGCTGCTCCTAGCCCTATTGCTATTGATGGCAATCTTCCTGCTGGTGACAACAATCCTTCTGTTGATGATAATGCTCCTACTCCTCTAGCCAATTAAAGGTTCAAGCACTTTTTTTCCCTTTTTGTATATATATGCCTAGAAAAGGCTTTCTCGTACATATATATGAAGAAGTTGCATATATATAGATATAGTTTTGAATGTATGGCCTCAACCATTTTGAAAATATATTTACCAAAGCATATATATAGCGAATATACTTGTTTACTAAACTTCCTGTCTCCTTTCCATGTGATTCTGCAATATGGGTTCACTTTTCTCTTCACACATGAGTTTATTTTTCTACATCATGGGTAGCATTCACTTTTCTCTTCTCTTGCACTGTGGAATTTATGAAAGACCGACCGACAAAAACACAAAGGAAAATTATTACAATATTCACATATTTACACAAGAAAACTAACTAAAGCTTAATTAAATAGTTTTAGGTGAATTTTGTTAACTAGAATACCCAATGCTTCTCGTTCCATATTTTCTAACTCAAATGCATTGTGTTGTTTGCACTGAATTATTTTGAAAGGGCCCTCCCATAGACTGCCAAATTTTCCATGTTGGCTAGGCTTCGCATCCCTTTCATTGAATTTCAGTACTAGGTCCCTACACTTTAGACCTTGGTTTGAGGATTTCTTCTCTAACCATCTCTTACCACCTGCTGGCGATTGGACATGGCTATCAGGGATTTTCCCTTTTCTTCTTGCACTTCCAACAACTTGGCCAACTGAACCTCCATAGCTCCATTTTCTTCGATCTCCAAGGACTTGAGCAACTATAATGTTGGGATTTCCATAGAGATGGGTAATAGTGCCTCCTTCCCATATACTAATTCATACGGTGAAGTTTTGAGTGATTTATTTGGAGTGATGTGGTCTGCCTAGAGCACTGCCCAAAGGTTCTTGTGTCACTCCTTCTCATGGTCTAACCTGATCCTTTTAACGAGTCAGACTAATTTTTTGTTAGTAGACTTGGCCAGGTTGTTCCCCCGTGAGTAGTAATTTGATGATGTTTTCAAGAATATATTGTGCACAAGTGTGAATTGGCATGCCTTAGAGCCTTGGAAATCCTTGGCATTATCTGAAATGATAGTCTTTGGTGGGCCAAATATCATCACCAATCCCTCAACGAAGTCCACAATCTCTACCTCTGTCGCATTTTTTAGGGGTATGGCTTAAGTCCATCTAGTGAATTAGTCTATGGTGGTGAGAATCCAATTATGGCTGACACTAGAGGTGGGATTGATCATTCCAATGAAAGCTAGCCCCCATTGCATGAATGGCTCATCCACTAGTATTGGATTGAGAGGCATTGCAAAAAAAATTCTTCTTCCTATGAAGAACTGATATTCTTTGTAGGCTTTTTTCACATTGTATGAGTCATTGAATAGTGTAGGCTAGAAGTACCCAGTGCACAAGATTTTGATGGTGGTGGTCTTCACAAAGAAATGTCCGCCTATAGGACTATTGTGGAAGGTGTTAAGAATTCTCTTCACTTTCTCTATGGTGACACACCACAGTAAAATGCCATTCAAATTCCTCTTGAAGAGGACCCATTCAACAAATGATTATCTCTTGTTTTTCAACTAGTAGAATCTTCTCTTCTGAGAAGGAAGTCCTAGTGGATATTTTCCAATGTGCATGAATCTCACTCTATCTGCAAGCTAGTAGCCTTTGAGATCAAACTCATTTGTTAGAACTAGCTCCGATTGCTCTTCTTTAGCCACCATTTCCTCATCGTGTGCCAAATATTTGCATAACCCTCTTCCTTAGATGGTCTTTGTAGGCTTGACCTCAATGTCATATTCAAGGATCTTGGCGATCCAATTGGCCCTTTTTTTGGTGATTTCTCCTTCCATGATGTATTTGTGCACACTTGAATTCACAACATAAACAATCACCTTATTGCAAGATATAAGATGTCAAAAACTTCTTGAGTCCCTCTACAATTGTGAACACTTGCCTTTCGATGAAGTTGTAGTTCATCTCATATTCCTTTAAGGTCTGGGAGTGAAATGCTATCAGATTTTCTCCCTTCCCTTCATTGTCCTTTTGAGTCAAAATAGTAGCGATGCTTGTCTTGCTACTTAATACATACATTATGATTTCCTTCGACAAGTTTAGATTTATCAATATAGGAGTTGAAGAAATAGCATCCTTAACCTTCTCAAAGGCTTCTCTAGCTTCTTTTGTCCATTTCAATAATTGATCATTTTTCAGCATTAGGGTGATTGGTTTAATAATTCCTGCAAAATCAGAAATAAATTATCTAACAAAGTTAACCTTCCCCAGAAAAGATTGAACTCCTTTATTATTGACCGGAAAGGGAATCTCCTTGATTGCTTTCACCCAATCTGGATCAATTGTGTTTCATTGTTTGGACACTACATGTCCTAATAATTTTCCTTGCGACACTCTAAAGACACATTTTCTGGGTAGAGGGACACCCCGAACTCCTAGAATTTTTTGAAAAACACCTCTGGATGATCAAAATGATCATCTTTAGACCTGGAAAATACAGTCAGATCATCTAAGTAGATTAGGACAATCTTGTTGATCAATTCATTGAAAGTGATATCCTTTGCCCGCTATAAAGTGGCTCCCACATTTGGGAGGATGGAAGGCATTTTAGCATATGCAAATGTTCCTCACTTGGTAGTGAACATTGTCTTGTGTTGGTCCCCCTCTTTGACTTGGATCTAGTTGTAACCCGAAAATCTATCTAGTAGAGAAAACATCTCTAAACCAGCCATAGTTTGCAAGATTGATTCCATGGAAGGCAATGGATAGTGATCTTTTAATGATGCCCAGTTTAGGTCACAAAAATCAACATAGAGATGAATTTCTTTGTTCTCTTTTTAGACTAGAACAAGGTTAGACACCCACATACTATGCTTGATTGGAAGCACAATCTTAGACTGGATCAAACTTTTTAGCTCCTGTGCTATCAGGGCTTCAGTCTTCAAATTTATTGAACTTTGCTTTTGGCGGATAGGTTTATCACCTTCCGTTAGTTCAATAGTGTGTTGGATGATGTTAGGATCATATCCCCTAAGGTCGTCATGAGACCAGACCATTACTCCCTCATATTTTTCACAAAAGTGCATGAATCTATCCTTGTCATGTTGTGGGACTTCTTTACCAACTTTTAGTTTTCTTCCATCTCTGATGTCAAGATCAGTGTAGTTCGCTTGGTCTACCACAAACTTTCTCCTATCATTCCTCGCATCATTATAGTCGAACAAATTCTCAAGAGCAACCAGCCCCTTTGGAAGTTTTTTAGACCTGAACTGTATGATTTTCCCTTCATACACTTCTTCAATCTTTGGTTGAAGTTCATTGACAAATTCTCTCGATTTTTGGATGAACGAGGTGATGTGTTCATCACTTTCAAACAATTTCCATCTCTACTCATTATCCAAAATAGAGGGTTGAACAATCACTCACACAGAGTGTATGTTCTTAATTAAGTCAAAGATAGGATCAAACTGAGATCCTATTGTTGTCATGCGATCCGTAGTTGAATTCTACTCCCTAGGTACCTTCTATATGTTAAAAGCTTCAAAAACTTCAATGAGGTCCTAAACTTTGTGTCTATAAGACCGCATGTGGACTTTTTTGCCACAGAGATGTTTTAGACTTGATTAATTATCAGTTTGGAGTCTCTGAACACCATTATTGGTTTAACACCCATTTTCTCTATGAGGTTTATTATGAGGTTTAAAACTTGCACAAGTCCCTCATATTCGGCTTCGTTGTTTGAACAAGTGAACTGGGAGTAGAAAGACTTGAGGATATCTTCATTGGTTGGAGATGTCAAACATATCCCAACACCAACACCAACTTTGCACCTTGCACCATCAAAGTGTGATGTCCACAACTCTAGGGCTTGATCGACCCCGGGTTCCTTCATAACCTTTGAAATCTCTTGATCTTCATCATAGATGACATAGGTTCCCAACCCGATAACGTGATACTTTCCAAAAGGGTCAGAGTCTATGTATTTTCTCAAGAGGAGCTCTTCTTGATCGGTCTGATCACCTTTGTATTGTATGTCTCTTCTTTAGTGAAAGAGGTATGAGTAGCCTCAAAGTTGACCATGGCTTCATCAGCCACATGTTCTAAATGCAAGGATTCACACACCATTTTAATTTTAGCTTTGTGCTTGGTCCTGAGGATCGGGTGTTGCCACAATAGTGGTTTACACTTTCTGGGAGATCTTGATTTTTGCTAAAATCACATATTTTTAGAAAATATAATGATTTAAGACTTGAAAATTTTCATTTAAAAGATTCCAATTGAAGAGGGTTTGATCAAACCACATTAGACCAAGCCCCCTTGGATAGAACCTCGCTAGTTTTAAACCTTACCTAAAACAAAGTCTCCTTTACACCTATCAAAATGCTAATAAAAAACCACTTTTGATTTACTTTTTGGGGATCAAATGAACTCATTTAAAATTTATTTTTTGTAAGTATGTAGTCCTTATTATAATCTTCCAAAAAATTACAATTATAATTAAATTTAATTTGATTATTATATTTATTTTTTTATTTCTTGTGAATGTAGTTTTTTCACTAAAAATGAAGCTCTTTGTTTTGCACATGTGGAAAAATAGTAGATTATCAAAATAAAATTTTGAAAAATATGTTTAGGCTGGGTATTGATATCCTTGATCGATTAAACAAAAAAAAAATGAATTTTGATACATACAGAAAAAGTTTTGTTGTATACAGTTTGCCTATGTCTGAATTGTAATTGGTTTGGCTTCGACACTTGATTGAGGAAAAAATATTTAATAAAACACTATGAAACCAAATGAACTAGTTATATATCGTAGTTACAAATCTAAATTCGAAAAATTTAGAATTTTATCCTTCATGCAAAATTTTTTATGTTGTATACAGTGAGCATCACTCTTTAAAAATGTTGTTTACTAATAAAAACTGGTTTTCAAAGGAGATGAAAAAAAAGTGCAATTTGATTCCAAATTTTTTGAAAAAAATATATTTAGAATCTATAGACAAAACTTCACAAATCACTAGTTTGCATCATCTTCAAATTATTGATAGTTTAGCCGCTATAGGAGCCCAAAAGTGGAAATTTAGTTAAAAAAACTAAGTTCAGTGCCTAGTTTGCCCTAAAATTGTAAACCAGTATTGTGGGATCACCCAATCAGTTACAACCAATCCAAAGAATGGTATGCACATATCTTTGAAGTGAATTCCCCGGGTAGGTAGAGGTGGAACATGGGAGGAACATCTATGATCATAGTATCTTGTAGGACTTTGATCCTTGGGTAGGTGAATAAGGTCAAGGGGAGGTCTTTGATGACACCTAAGGTTTCTAGTTTGTTCCCATTGATCAGCTGCATAACCCCCCTTCTCAAATGTTCATAGATGAGTCCTAAGGCTTCAACTATTTGCTTGGGCATTACTGTGGTGCTAGCACTAGAGTCAATCTTGGCATTATGAATAAGTTCCTTCCCCGCAATAAGAGTTAAGAAAAATGGCTTGGGTTTCGGCTTCTCTTTAACCTTAGTAGAGGTCTCTTCTACACTATTTGTGAGAACTTTAGCCAGAGGTGATTGGACCATGGTCTTTTATTTAAGTGATTTCTTTGTAGATTCAATAAGTACATCTTCCTAGAGGGCCTTCTAAAACAATGAATTCTACTTTGCAATAGCTAATATATCCCAAAGGGATATGTTAGCAGAAGATTTTTTCAATTGTTCCACCATGTTGAATGGTGGTGGATTTGAAGGCTTCTGCTCTTTAGCCCTAGTTATAAAAATTTCCTTGTGCAGCTGCGGTTGCAGAGCAATTGTGGAAGGACCAAGGGATTGGTCGAGGATGCTTCTAGGTTGTGGAGTGATCAGTTTGCCCGTAAATATCCTCTTTGAATGGGTATTGTAGTCGGACTACACCTACAGGGTATCTAATGTGGATGCCTCATATGTGAACACTGCTTCATCTCCTTCCATCCATGAGAAGAGTGTGTGATTGGGAGCTATGTCAATTTCTTCTTCAAGGGACATTCCTTGCATTTGAATGGTGAGTACTATGTCTTCCATTTGTGGAGAGGCATATGTATAACCTCTTGAACTTGGTGCCACACCTTGGTTGCATTGTTCTCCAATCTTCTGTTGTAAATTTCCCCATGGACAATTTTGGGGCATGTGCGCATCACCGCAAGGGAAGCACCAGGGATTGATATCTTCAGCGAGGTTGTTTTTCCCTACGTTCAACTCTTTGATTGTACTTGGCTAATTAGCTCCTAGGAGGGTAGGTAATAGCACTATTTGGTTAGTTGTTTGAGCCTACGAATTTGTGTGTGTGCCTCCTTGATATTGGTTTTGTTGGTATGAAGGCCTTCCTCTTTGATAATTTTGGTAGGTTGGCCTTGGAGGCATGACCTGATTTCACTTGATAGTAGTTACTTCATTTGCTAGGTTCCACAATAATTCCTTTATGTTGCTCATCTCATCCTTTGAAGAGTTGGATGTAGAAGCAACATTTTGTGACATGCCTAGATATGTGTACATGGATTGAGTAGGTGCAGGTGCACTGATAGATGGAATCTCCTGGGTGAGAATTGATACATCAAGAAATATAAGCATGATGGGCCAAGGTGGCAACTTCACGGTATCAATCAGATTCTTCTCTGCCTTGACTGCTATGTTGTATGCATTTGGTAGAGTGGTTCCACCAAGGGACTGGATCATCATAGAGATGTCGACATTGATGGATTTTAGGTAGAACATGAATGCCAGCTCGTCCGATGAGTGGATAGTAGTTTGGATCCACTACCAAGTTGTATGGAACCGGGCATTGCAGTCAGTCATGGGTTCATGAGGAGCCTTCTTTATAGTCGCGAACTAATGGTATAGTGAGGAACGATCTCCATAGTTTGAAAATATTTAAGAGAAAGGATCTTCGAGATGATCCTAGGTACCAATTGTGTTAGCCGACAAAGTGTGGTACCGATCTAACACTTTACCCCTGAAAGAGGCTATGAGCAACCTTAGCACTATATTTTGATCTGTAGCTTTGTGCACCAAACACACATCTTCCACATCTTGCAGATGTTTGGATGGTGTTCTTGAGCCATCTCCAGTAAATTTAGGTATAGATTTTAGAGAAAATACCGGGATAGGGGCCCAAATGGCGGGTGCAACTAGTGATACAAGGGGACTTCTAGCATGCCACACCACATAATTTTTATTTGCAACCTGCAACATGGTTGGTGGAGGGATCAAAACATTCACTGGACGAGTTCGGATTCGTGTTGTTACTAGCAGAGGCACTAACAAGCCAGGGTTATTCGGTGTTTGAGACCTAGTAAAAGGTCGATGGCTCATACACCCTCTTTTGATTTAGGAAAATTTAAGTTGTCCCACTGGGTGTTCCAAAAAAAAGAAACTGTTGATGCCAAAAATTGGCAAGGTAGCAACCTTTATGGAAAATTTAGTTAAAGGGGGGACCTATTGTGCTAAACTGAGTGACCTTCGAGTTTTTAAAGAAGTTGGATTCTTCTATAATTGGGGGGTTGAAAAGGGTAGAAGGAAGCGGATGTAAAATTAAATCTAATCTAAGGCGATACGCCAAGAAGTAGATATGGGCATGATAAACCTATCTATTAGATATGATTTAAAGGTAGTTCAACAATCTGCTATGTCCCATAATCATTGAAATCAAAATGGAAACACGAATAACTCAATCAATGAAAAAATAACTTCCATACATTTACTGAAAAGAAGAGTCAAAGACATGGTTTGAATCAATAAGCTTATATTGAAATTATAGAAGTCTACAAAAAAATTACTCAATACAATGATGGTACAGTATAAATCTCTATCAAATAGTTAAGAAATAGAAAGGCCGTACAATGGCACAATCTGTGAATCTTATACAGTAAGCTAAAATGATATAAGAGGCCTGGTCTTTCCACAAATTTCTCTGTAAGTTCTGAACCCATTCCTCCTAAGAAGAAGTAGTATTTTTAGGTAGAAACCCCACCACCTAGTGGATTGATAATAGAAAATATTCCCTCATCATGCATAATGATACCCAAAGCAATGATTTCCCTTAGGCCGTTGCAATAGAAATGATTCAAGTATGAACATAGTCAATTATGAACCAGATTCATTCCTCATGAATGATGGTGGTGGTCCTAGTAGAATATAGCGTTGACATGTGTCGCTCACCCACGAAGGCAGTTAGAATACATGGCAAACCTGGTGAGGTTGTTGCTTGCTCCTTACTTCTTCTCGATGAAGTTCATAGAAGAGCCACATGGTGACAGGTCGAGGCTTGTGGTTCATTCCTCTCTCCTTGCGATGAAAAATTACATGGTGAAGACATGTGGAGGCATCCTTCACAAATGAAATTATTGGTGGGGTCCACCAAAAGTGAATGCAAACCGATGATACTTGGCACTTAGACACAGTGCAATAGAAAAGTGAAGAGAAGCAACCTTCAAATATGTGAATTATCGACACATGGTAGCATGGCAGCAACCATTAAAAAGTGAAGGGAGAAATCCCTTCGAAGAGCGCCTGGCAGACACATGGAAAAAGTCTGATGAAACCTTGCGCAAGGATTCTGACAATGTTCAATAGATGGAGTGTGGGCGCACTTACCAAAAATAAAAATCACCTCAAGGGAGCTTGGGGAAATTTATTTTCACAAGATTGATACGCTAAAAGTGGCGTATGAGTCCCACTACATGCATTTTTCTAGATTTTTGTAGTTCTAAATACCCTTTTTCGAGAAATCAGTTCCTACCCAAAAACCTTGATCTGGGAATGATACACACAAATTGGAATATGAGTGCCAATGTGCCAAACTTTTAGGTTTTGTAATGTTTCAGAGCTCATTCTAGCCTTCTTTAGGTTTCTAGGTGCACACTTCTGATTTTACAGCCTTCTGTTCTGATTTATATGTATTTCTAGGTCATTCATTCAAGTTTCATGCATCACTAGGTTTAAACATTAGATCTTAGATTTCATTAGCCTTTCCAAGCCCTAGCTTGGTGGTGAACCCATCATTAGTTTATAATCAGAGCCTAGGATAACCCTATTACAAGATCTCTTTACCCTTCCTTCATTGGATTGAGATTTCTAGGGCTTCCTTGAATGTGGAGTATAGAAAGTTTGTTGTCCTAGGTCCTAAACCCTAGCGATGACTATTTTCTATCTTACATTTTGGTGAACCTAAATTTAAAACATTTCATTTTTTGATTTGGATTCCATTATCATCCTATATCTAGCTTGCATTGAATTTGCATTGGTTAATTGGCATTCTAGGGTTTCTAATTTTTGCATTAGTGAAAGTGTATACAAGTTACATTTTTGCATCTCAAATAATCAAAAATCATTTGAAAAATGGATTTACATTATTTATAGATCATACAAACTAAAAATAATAAAAATAACTTAAAATTTGTAGAAAATTCTAAATAAAACCTTCACTGGGACTCATATGCCCATTTGGGTGATTTAGTCCTTATGCATATCTGAAACTACATTTAACAACATTTAAACCTTGTTTCCATGCTTCTGTTTGCTACCATTGGTTATATGTTTTAGCTAGTTGAGTTTTTGTTACATGAATTTCACTAAATCTAGCTTAAAGTGGTTCATTTCATGTATTGCTTAATTCCAAATTTGCAAATTTACAACATTTCATTTTCATATCATTGCATATTGTAATCATTAAATTACCTTGTTTGAAATCTTAAAATTACATTTCATTCTAGGTCTTTACATTGCATTTTGAGTTGGCATAAATGTTAGTTTCAGTCTTTTCCAAGTTTGCAAAGAAAAATTTAGTCAATAAGCATGTTAGTCATTCATTCAATACATTCCCTAGTTATTAGAGTCTCTTAGTGCAAGAGAGTGCAAATGTTGACAATTTCCTGAAACCTACACCCCCTCTTACCTCTCCTATTTGTGGGAATGAAGTGATAGAATAAGATGAAAATATAAACAATCCTAATGATCATAGTTTCTCTTCTTCTAATACCTCTCCTACATGTGACAAAGGTATTTTGGTTTTCAAAGATGCACTCATTGAGAATCATGACATTGTTGAAAGCTCCTCTTCTATAAACTCTCCTACATTGGAAGATATTATAGCACAAGAGAATGAAATCATAGAAACGTTTCTAAACATCACCTTACCTACTTTCAACTCTCCCTTTTCTTGTGAGAATGATTTAGTGGAAGATGATGATATTGTAAAAGATGAGGATATGTTGGTGTTAGATGATCAAAAAATTTAAGGTCTATAACAACCCTCTTTATGATCCTTCCCCTGCCTATCCTATTTTCGAAGATAATAGGTAACAAAGGAATGAAATCATAAATGATCACACTTATCCTTCTCCTAGTAGCTCTCCTAGTTGTGAAGATATAATTTGATCAATTTGATAGTCATGAGGATCTTATGTGTCCCTCTTCACATAGGGAAACCCTTATTAAGAAATACAATTCAACCATTGATAATTCCCTTGCTTGTGATGAAGTTAATTTAAAAGAACCAATCCTTGAATTTTAAGAACATTTGGTTTGTAGTTCTCCTAAAAAGTATCCTCTTAGGGAGGATATCATGGTACAAGAAAATGACAACATTTCTGCTTCCTTAGATAATGGTGAAAAGAGGACACTAGATTGCCCTTTATTAGAAATACATCAAACCAAGACCATTGAGGTTATGAATGCACAAGTTTCCATTAGATACCCTTAACTATTTGACCTCCTACATACCCTGTGGGATATCCTAAGAATCCTCTAATTCTTTACCCACCATTACACAAAAAAAAAACTCAAAACAAACCTAAACTTATCCTCTACCCACCTAAGACTAATGTTTAGTAGCAATCAAGTCATAATACTGTTTCTCATACATATAACACTAGAAAAAATCCACAACCAAGAAAAAAACCTTCAACATCCCTCCCATTGCCTAACCCTATCTTACCAAGTCCTCCTCATTTGCCTCCACAAAGTGGAAAGGAGTATGATCTTGTCAAAAAAATAAAGAATACTCCTACTAAGATATCATTATGGGACCTTATTCAAGCACCCCCTTACTACCATGAAATGATTCAAGGTTCCTTGCAACAAATTGTGGTTCCCTCTAGTGCAAACCTGAATGACATAGCGGCCATGATTCAAGGAATAAATGTTGATATTGTTTTCCACCAAAGTGAGCTCCCTCCTTTGGAGGTGCAAAAACAACATGATGCTTTTATGGGAATAGTTCAATACAAGGTAAGAGGCATAAAGTGAACCCTTGTTGATAATAGCTCAACCCTTAATGTATGTAGTGTGACCCTTTTGGATAGGCTTAGTGTGGATAGATCAAAAATTCCACCAGCCTCTTTATCTATTAAGGGATTTGATAATGTAGGAAAACAACTGCTTGGTGTGATCACTTTTTCTATTACAGCTAGAAATGCCAGATTAGAAACACTAATCCATGTTATTCCTCATGATATTTCATATAATATTTTTTTAGAAGGCCATGGATTCAAGCAATGAATGGGGTTCCTTCTACCCTTCATCATAAAATGAAGTATGCTTACAAAAATAAAGTGTACACACTCGAAGCCAATCCTGAACCAAACAGTTGTTTGAACATTGAGAAAGGAAAGCAAAATCCTTTGAAAACATTAACACTAACTATAAAAGTATAACACATGCAACAAATAGAAAAATAAAAACATATTGAGGAAGTCATGAAACTATTAGAAGATGATTGGGGTTCATTAGAATTCAAGCCAACATTCATGGGAGAATACAAGATCATAAACAAAGACTCTAAAAAGGGAAAATAAAAAGTGGTAATATCAACACAAAATTCAGAAGACCCTTTGAAAGCATCCACCTCAACCACTTTAGAAGAAGAAAATTATATGATAAAATTTGATGAGATAGATTATCAATAACCACCAAATCCAAAAGAAATGAAAAAACTTTATGGAGTTGGTTATGAGCTTATGAAACAACTTGGATATAGTGGAAAAGGATGTGGTGCTATTGAACAAGGTATATATGTCCCTATAGAGAATCATACGTAAGAAAATACTAATGGTATTGGTTATTGTCCTTTTAAATAAAAAACAAGCCTTCACTTGATATTAACACTCTTACAAAATATTATTCTAAGTCGACTTTAATAGTAGTGCACCCTGAATTGATAGACACTAGTGGCCTTAATTGTTATCCTTTGAAATAAATAGAGAAGTCCTCACTTAACATTAATTTCATATCACAAAACACTAATGATTTGAATTCATTACATTTAACACCCTCCTATAAAGGAGAGAACAAAATATCACAATCTAAAGAGTCTTGTGTAAGTATGACATCTTTTACTAAGCAAGATATATCTTTGTGACAAAATAAAGAAACATCTCCTATTATTGAACAAGAAAGTATCTTGTCTAGATTCTTGCAAGATCGTGTGATTTCCCTTCCTCCAAGAAAATAAAATAAATTTGACTGTAAGAATTTATTTTGTGCATACCATAGAGTTCATGGTCATCCTACTAATGAATGTAAGCCTTTGAGTAATTGAATTCAACATCTCAAGGAGTGTGGTTCTCTTCCTTGTGTTGAAGCACCTAATTCCTCTAATTGATACTTAATTTAATCCTATTCAACTCATCCTTGCCCTACACTAAGTGGTGGAAAGGGGCTAGGTAGCCTTGTCCTCATATGTCACTTGTCATTGCCTCTTTTGGCTAGTTGAGCACCTTTCATGAACATATAAGAGAAATATTGGGATGTGGATGACATTTCTTAAGTTGAATCGCATGTGACATACTTATTCATGACGTAGCTTATTGGAAATATATGACTTGGCATAGGGCTTTCCAAATATCCTCTCAAGTCTTCTTCTACTTTAAAGCAATTTCTCACACTAATGGTATTAGCAATCGCTTTAAAGTGGGGGCATACATCAACACTCATGTTTCACTATGTGGTTTTCTTTATTCTTGTGATGCATCCTTTTCTTGGTGGTGTCATTGGGTTTGATTTCCTCTGAGAGTGTGATATTTATTTTACTTGTCCTTTCTTGGAGACATTAGGCTCGATTTTCCCTAAGAAGAGACCTTACATGAACTAAGAAAAATCCCTTTGATCATACCTTACACTATTTTTCATTTACAACATTGGTTATATGGCCACCTTGCATAACACACTTTGCTTTCCTGTGGAGCTATCTTGTTTGTTCATGAGTTTCAAGCATACAAAGTTTTGCTTGCCTCATGAAGCTCAAAGTTCATTATTTGTTCATGAGCTCCAAGCACACAAAGTTATGCTTGTCTCATGAAGCTCGAAGATCATTATTGTATTGCACCTTATCAAAGTTATCAGGAGGTATACCTTTGGTCTAGTTGTATGGGAGCCGAATGGAGGCATGAATTCCATTAGCCACTCACGTATGTGGGCACATACCGGTCATGTGTGTCACCCTTTCGAATACTCACCCTGCAGATGACCTAAAGTTCTGCAGCCCTAGAGTGAGCGTATTGTGGATACTCACCCTATGGACAACCTAGAGTTTCATGGCACCAGAGTGAGCGAAATTTTTGTCGAAGTTGGGTCCACCCATCTTATTCTTTTCTTTCTTGTTTATGTATTTGGCATTGTATGTTTGTGTATCTCGTTTTACTACAAATCATACACCTTGTGTGTGTCCTTTTGTGCTCATGTGTCGGTTTGATGAAGGATCTCATATTCTGGGGGCTTGACCACCTCCTTTGATATCTATCATCCTTTTTCATCCACATTGGTACACTTGGACCCATCTTGAATGTTTAATTTAGTGTGAGTTTGAACCAAGTTCATCCTCTCACTAAAGTGGGGGCTAAATGTAGTGACAAAAATTTTACACTCTTGGGAATGGCAAATATCCTCACCTAATTTGAGAATAATTAATGGTAAAATAAGCCTAATGTCGCCTTTAATCTAAAGTTGAAATGTGTTGTACACATTCACATTGGATTCGGGGCCTTTTTAAGCTAAATAAACCTAACATTTTCCAAATTTAGTGTTGTAAAGTGTATTTATTTGCATCTTCACATTAAATTCAGGAGGCTTGTAAACTAAATGGACCTAATCTAGTGTTGTAATGTGTTGTACACTTCCACATTAGGTTTAGGACCCTTTTAAGCTAAAAATACCTAATTTTCCCTTAAGTTAATATTATAAAGTGTATTTATTTACACTTTCACATTGTATTTTGGGCCCTCTTGCATTTATGACTTAATATCATCATTAATAGGCCCCTAAGACCCTATATTGTGTGTCCCAAAGAAAATTGCACTCAAAATCTCAATAATATCAATAAATAAAATTATTTTCTTAACACCTCGACACTTTTTCCACCTAAACAAGCCTTGTGCGACCCACATGCCATCCTAGGCGTATGAGTGCCATCCTGGGCATATGAGTCCCACCCAAGTGGGACCCATATGCTAGGTGTGGTGTACGAGTCCCATTTGACCTATTTTTAGGTTTTTGAGTGAGAAAATCTAGGTTTTAAGTTCAAATTTCATGGATCTCGGCTTGTGGGATCTAATAAATGAGATATTAGATGGGTTTCCTATATAAATGAGGTCTCAAATCATTATTTCATATAAGCCTTCATGATATCAAGTCAAGCACTCAAGATTTAATCATTCCAAGCCTTCACAAGAGCATCAAGAGAGTTTACAAGAGCATTTCTAAGGTATTCAATGGTATATTTATTCATCAATTATTGCAGCAATTCAAGATCCATTATCATGTAAAGATTATCAAGCATCAAGCATGTTGGTGAGCTAGTGTTGTGATGTTGAATTCAAGATCCAAGATCAAGCATTGTTCTACACTTATTTCAATATCTAGATCCACATCCTTCATGGCCACTTCATGTTAGGTTTTTTATTTACAAGAAATCATTCAAGGTATCATTATTCATGTTTCATGTTTCATGTCCGTATTTCATTATCTCATCATTTGGTTTAATTACCTAAAAGGGGTTTGACCAAGGACAACCCCCATTTACTAACAAATCAACAAGTTTTTCATGTCTTGAAGCTTGAATATCCCTTGGAGATTAGGTTACAAGATTATAGATTTTTTTTGGATTTGTCCCCTCATTTGCAAGGTTCCTATCTTCACAAAAAGTCATATACAGGTCTAAAATCAGGGTTTCAGATCTGAAAATCAATTTTGAAGGAAGGAGCAGAGATTGGAGCACAACTATAAAATTTGAATTCCCAAAGAAGTGGAATGAGACTGATATGTCAAAAGTGGTGTATGAATCCCACTACAGGCATTTTTTCAGATTTTTTCTATTCTAGATACCCTGTTTCTAGAAACTAGTTCCTACCTAGAAACGTTGATCTGGGACTGATATGCCCAGACTGGCGTATGAGTCCCAATGTGCAAAAATTTCAATTTTTTGAGTGTTTCAGAGCTTATTCTATCATTCTTCAGGTTTCCACATGCACACTTCTGATTTTACAACTTTTTGTTCTAATTTATTTGTATTTATAGGCCATTCATTCAAGTTTCATGCATCACTAGGTTTAAACATTAGATCTTGCATTTCATTAGTCTTTCCAAGCCCTAGCTTTGTGGTGAAACCCTCATTAGTTTATAATCAAACCCTAGGACAACCCTATTGGAAGATCTATTTCCCCTTTCTTCATTGGATTGATATCTCTAGGGATTCCTTGAATGTGGAGTATAGAAAGTTTATTTTCCTATGTCCTAAACCCTAGTGACGAATATTTTCTATCTTATACCTACTTATCAAATGATGAGCTAAAGGGGGTCAATAATTAATTCTCCATAAGGCACAATACTAGCTAAAGGTTTTTCAAATGGGGTTGCAAGCTAAGTGGGCTTAACTTTGGGGAAAACTCCTTGGTTATGCACGCTTGAGCTAGAGTAGTACTAGGATGGGTGACCTCTTGGGAAGGCCCAATGGTTCATGTTTATGAGTATCACCTACATGAAATGGGTGCTATGTGGATCATTCATTATCATGAGATATGGGTTGAACCACTACTCATGAAACATGGGTCGATGAGTTTGACTCGTAAAACTACAAGGTTGAATCCTGATAGCAATATTGCAATTTGACACACTGCGGAAAATACCTCCTACTTATCAGTTTATGAGCTCAAGGGGTTCTATAATGAATGGTTCATAAGAAACAACACTGGCTAAAGGTTTCTCAAATGGGGTTGCAAGCTAAGTGGGCTTAACCTTGGGGAAAACTCCTTGGTTAAGCGTGCTAATTGAGCTAGAGTAGTACTAGGATGGGTGACCTCCTGACAAGGCCCAATGCTTCACCTCTATGAGAATCATCTACATGCAATGAGTTCTAAGTGGATAATTCATTATCATGAGAGATGGGTTCTTGTGAACCACTACTCATGAAACATGGGTCAATGAGTTTGACTCGTAAAACTACATTGATGAATCCTAAAAACAATAACACAATTTGACATGCTATAAAAAAAACCTCCTACTTATCAATTGATCAGCTAAAGGAGCTGTATAATGAATGGTTCATAAGTCACAACACTTGATGAAGGTTTTGCAAATGGGGTTACAAGCTAAGTGGGCATAACCTTGTGGAAAACTCCCTGGATAAGCATGCTTGAGTTGGAGTAGTACTAGGATGGCTGACCTCCCGGGAAGGCATAGTGCTTCACATCTATGGGAATCATCTACACGTAATGAGTGCTAAATGGATCATTCATTATCATGAGATATGGTTTCTTGCAAACTATGTCACCAAAATGTGTAGCCTTTGACACTTTTCACTCATTTGGGCCTTTTCCCTTGGATTTTGGATTTGTTTTTCCTTGATTTAGTCTTGAAAGTTTGCAATCAACAACAATCTAATGATGTTTTACAAAAGTGTTGTGAAGTGTTGTAACACATCTTCCCACTTTTCTAAGACCCTTTCAACACAATTCACCTAAACAACCCCTTTTTACCCCCTTCCAAGCCTTGTGCCAAAGTGTTGTAATGCATTTTCACACTTTCCTAGGCTTGTCATCACTAATTTAACCCTTTTTAATGATAAATTGGTCCCTTAATGTACTTTTAGGCCTGACTTAAGTGTGTTTTGGGAGGTAAGTCTGATAAAAATTATTTAACACCTTTTTATTCCCAACCACCACTTGAATTTTCCCAAGTGGACTAGGTCACCACCTTAGGTGACCTAGTCCCTTTTGGCCTAAAATTCAAAATTAAAATAAAAACCTAACCGGAAATTTTCCTCCAAAACCCTAGTGTCGGCCTATCATCTGACATTTTTGGGAAATTAGGGAATATCTTGTATAAATAATGGTTTTCATCCTCATTTCACCCGCCTAACATCATTTTTCATCTTCTCAAGCAAGCATCCAAGCACAAGGCACTTCAAGCAACCTCCATTGGAGGTAGTTCTGGCATGTTGCAGACTTCAACAACAAAGGATTTGGTAAGTGTTTGTATTGACTTTATCATTCAATCAACCTTTCCTTTCATTGTTTCTCATTTGGGTTTAGTTACCATCAAAGGGGTTTGACTAGGGAAAACCCCTATCCTCTAACCCTAACATTTCCTTTATCTTTGCATGTTCTTTGCAGGTTGTATGCAGATTTAGCAAGGAATAAAGTATTGAAAAGGGTACCATCATTCCATTCAAGTCAACTCAAATCATCAAACCCTAGGAGGATAAAAAAAGACAACTCGCAGGTCATTTTCTGGAGATTCAGACATGGGCTTCTGTAGAAAAGGAAAGTGCAAGTGGGGACCCATAGAATTAGACTTTGTAGCTTCCAAAAGTCTCAGGAGAACTAGGTCGCCATAATTGATGACCTTGTCCCTATATTAGGCCTGAAAAAGGGTTTTGATTCAAGCATCTAACCACACTTCTAACACACAACACAATGCTATTCAACCCCTTCAATTGAATGAATCACCAAAAAGGGCCATATCATCAAGTGGAAAGAGAGTCATTCCTAAACCAAGTTCTCCTTAGGTGAAAAACCCTAGGGGCCTAGTAAGGGGAATCCTCTTTCCCTTGTTAGCATAACCCTTTTTGGTGGTTCATTTTGGTGAACCCGGCTGTAGACCACTTGTTAATCTTTTGATTTTGCATTTCATCTTAGGAAAAAACTTGCATTGAATTTGGATTTTGCATTGTTTGCATCCTAGGGTTTGTAAAAAAGTGCATTAGTGAAAATTCATGTTAGATTGTGCTTTGCATTGCATTTTTCATTAAAAAAGTATTAAAAAACCTGCATTTTCATTCTATACCTGTAGTGAAAAAGCATAAAAATTAGAAAAATAATTCAAAACTTTCAAAAATTATCAAAAAAGTCTCTGTTGGGTCTAAGTCACCACACTGGGTGACCTAGTCCTCCTACATATTTTGCGTAGTCTTTTCTATCACTTTCAACGCATTGTCTACATTTTTTCTTTCTGTAATTGTATTTTTGTTTTTGTTTTGTTGATTTTCTATTTTAGTCAATTTCTTGTCATTAGTTTGCTTTCACTATGGCTCTATCTTTCAAAAAAAATTGGATGTCCTACAAATACCTCCTAGATATTTCAAGCTGCGCCTTTCCCACTGATCCTATTGAACTTGAACCTACTCTTGCTCAATCACCTCTAAATGAATGTCCTCGGGAAATTGACATCATTGGTGATGATGATGATAGCATGAATCGGTTCCTCAATGAATTCCTTGACAATCTTGAATCCAATGCTTCTTTTTACCCATTCATGAAACAACCTAAGCTGCCTCACATGTCACCCCTTGAGACATTTACTTACCTTCATCTTGAAACAAACAATGAACCTAAGTTCCATGTCCAAGGTGAACCCAATTCATCCAAACCGGTCACCACTCAACCATATTACAATAATCTAGTCACCCATCCTCCAATTAATCTCCAACACACTTATGGCAAAGGGTTTACCATTATAAGTAAACAAGGCGATGACACAACGAATGAATATTAAATACACAAATTTTATGAATAATTGTCACCTGATTAACATACAACGGGCATAGGTTATTGGTGCAGGAGCACCCATGGGTCTAATGGACCTAGAATGTTTAGTTATGTTTTGTTTCTTATTTTTGTGTTAGAATAAGGTCCTAAGGACCATTTCAATGCTTTGTAATAGGTCTCCTAAGTTTTTGATGGAATTTCGGTTTTGGTGACCAACTCTTTGTATAAACAAGGTCTCCATCCTCCTTTGTAAGTCTAGTACATTTTGGCAAATTAACAAAATAAGGATGCCTTGTTGTATCTAGACACTTGAGGGGAGTCACCTTGATCATTTTAGTTGGCTTGTATGCCTTTCACATATTTTGGAAGCATCTTTGTAGGCAAGTTGGTGAAAATTGTCTAAATTGCCTTAATTAGGCATTTATGTGTTCAAGTGAAGTCTAAATGTGTTTCCAATGACCAACTGATTAAAATGGCAGTTGTAGGAAGTTGGAGGGAGTTAGTAGGCTTCAAATATGCCTCTCTTGGTCGAGGCAAGGTTGTTGAAGAAGTTGAGAAGGAGTTTTCAAAGGAGAAATTGCTGTTTTTGAGTTTTTCATCAAGAAACTGCTGATCCCGTGCATTGTACGGACTTTATATGTTGTTTCATGTTATAGTCCTGTAATGGTTGGATAGATAATTGAATCACCTTTCTTTTGGCGTTTGAATGGTGTGATTTCATTGAGAATTGAGTGAGATATTGCCATTTTACTACCGGGTGGTCTCAAACCCCATGTTTTCCTCTAGAATTTGCTGATCCCGTACTTGGTACGATCTGTACGTTTTGTTTTATGGTTGAAGGGTGTAATGGTTGGAAAGTTAATTGAATAAGCTTTCTTTTGGAGTTGGAGTGGTGATATTTCATTGAGTAATAAGGGAGATATCTTAATTTTACTCCCGGGTGGTCTGAAAACCTCAAAATCAAGGTTTTGAGCAAAAAATGGATGCATCTTCCATTCCCACACTGTAGCATTGCCAAATATTGGTGGGATGGAAGGTATGAGGGTGAAATTTTATGTATCAGAGGTCTTGGAGAGCAGCAAGAACTTTGGAGGCAAATGGAGCAATGTTTTGGCTTGACATCTCTATGTGGCAAGCCCATGTGACAAGCAAAAAGTGAGTTTTTGCTTTATTTTGAAGAATCTGTTTGAAAGGCACTTAGGAATGATGGTGATAGGTGTGAAAAACCTGTAGGAGTTCATTTTTTGGCTTTGGGGTGAAGGGGAGAGCCTAGATAGTCAAGACCCAGGTGTAGGTCTGTGAATTAGGCCTCTTGGAGTAGTGGTAGAAAGGGCCATTGTGAGTGATGCCTTGACAGTCAAGAGGAAAGGTTTTGGAAATTTGTAGGGGTCCATTGTGGATGTCTGAATTCATAGGTTTGGTGCCTTGAAAATAATCCATGTGGTTTTTATATTGACTGTCCTACCGGGTAAGGCTACTAGCCTTTTGACAAAAAAGTGCCTAATTCACCATAGTTTGTGGAAGTTTGTTGAAACCTAAGTGCTAGAGGGTACTTTACATTATATTTGGGTGTTTGCTATCCCTACCACTCTGCATCATAGTGGTATCAGAGCCTGATTGCAGGTAGCTGTTGAAAGAAAGTCATCATGCCTCCAAAAGCTGGACCGGTGGTTGCAAAGGAGTTGAAGGCCTTGAGAGAAGAGATAGAGGCCTTAAAAGCAGTGAACAGAAGGAGAGGAGTGGCCATTGAGGAAGAGAGTTCCTGTGAAGAAGAGCCAGAGGGTGAAGAAGGTGAAGAGAACCCTCAGGGGGAAGAGATACCCCCTCATGAGAGAAGAATCCTTAAAGCATTGCAAGCATCTAGAGGAGAGTCCTCTGAAGTGAAGATGGATCTGCCGGTGTATAGTGGAAAAATGGATGTGGAAGAAGTGTTAGAGTGGGTAGAGGCATTGAATAATTACTTTGAATATAAAGAAATGGCAGAGAATAAGAAGGTAAAGTTTGCCAAAACAAAGTTGAAGGGATCCCCCTTGACATGGTGGAATTTCATCCAAGGAGAAAGGGTGAAGATGGGTAAGTCCATGATCAACTCATGGGATAGGATGGTGCATAGGTTGAAGGCACAATTCCTTCCTACTGATTATGAGGTGCAGGAGTTCAAAAAGAGACAGAATCTGAAGCAAAAAGACATGGATGTTTCATCCTACACTGAACAATTCTTCAAGTTGAGCATGAGATGTGATCATGTGGAGAGTGAGAATGAAAGAGTGGCCAGGTATATCAATGGCCTAAGGCTAAACATACAAGATGAGATCAGTTTGGTTGTCCCCAAGACCATGGAGGATTGCATACAAATTGCACATAAGGCTGAAGAGAAGATAAGAAGGAAACAAGAGCAACAAAGTAGAGGAAGAGGCAAGAATTTCAGAGGTAGAGGTAGTTTTGGGGGCAGAAATCAGTACCAAAAACATCAAGAGGAATCTAATCCTAATGAATCAAGTGGAGACTCAAGCAATAGAGGGGGATTCAGGGGTAGGAGACACAATGGTAGAGGCAGATTTAATGGAGGGAGAAGTTCCAATCAGTTTTCAGGGAGATGTTACACTTGCAACCAGCCTGGGCATCCATCCTTCAAATGCCCCGAAAAGCAAGGATCAAGCTCTCATGGTGGAGAGAGGAGGAATCAATTGGTACATGAAGATGAAGAAAGTGTGACATCACCTGCAGTAAACCTCACATCAGAAGTTGGAGAGAATTTGATGATTAGGAGAGCATTGCTCAAGGCACCAATCCCTGAAGAACCCCCACAAAGGAAGGCACTCTTCAGAATCAATTGCAAGGTACAAGGTAAGGTGTGTAAGATAGTAGTGGACTCAGGATCAACTGATAATCTTGCTTCAATTGAGATGGTAGAAAAATTGAATTTGAAAAGGATTTCTCACCCTAACCCATACAAAGTTTCATGGCTTAGTAAAGGACAACAGGTCTTGGTGAATGAGCAAGTATGGGTGGAATTCAACATTGGGTCATACAAGGACAAGATCCTATGTGACATCATCCCTATGGATGTGTGCCACTTGCTGCTTGGGAGGCCTTGGCAGTTTGATAGGAAGGCCAAGCATGATGGGGAGAAGAATACATACTCCATTGTGAAGGATGGGGTGGCTTACAACCTCACACCTCTCATAGAAGAAGACAAGGCAAAGCATGAAGGGCCTAGTGTTTTGATGGTGGGTGAGAAGGAGTTCATGAAGACCTTGAAGGAAAGTGGAGGAAGAGGATTCTTCCTGATTATGAAGCCAAAGAGTGAAGCAGATCTGCCCACAAAGAAGGAGAAAGATGCACCTAGAGAGGTCCAAGAGTTGTTGGAAAGCTACAAGGACATAACAGTAAATGAACTACCTAGTTCCCTACCTCCCATTAGGGATATAAGCCACCATATTGATCTGATTCCAGGGGCTACATTGCCCAATAAGGCTGCATATAAGATGACACCTACTCAAAATGAGGAGATTGCAAGACAAGTGCAAGATTTGTTGGATAAGGGGCTAGTGAGAAAGAGTTTGAGCCCATGTGCTGTTCCTACTGTCCTAGCACCAAGGAAGGATGGGAATTGGAGGCTTTGCACTGATTCAAGAGCCATTAATAGGATCACAATCAGATATAGGTTCCCAATGCCAAGAATGGAGGACCTTAT
The DNA here is from genome assembly GCA_007115665.2 of Sequoiadendron giganteum. NCBI lineage: Eukaryota > Viridiplantae > Streptophyta > Pinopsida > Cupressales > Cupressaceae > Sequoiadendron > Sequoiadendron giganteum. The sequence goes on from CM021109.1 coordinate 6,555,760, forward strand.
GGATTGCCTAGCAGGGGGATCCTACTTTTCCAAGATTGATTTGAAAAGCGGTTATCATCAGATAAGGATCAGAGAGGGGGATGAATGGAAGACAGCTTTTAAGACTAATGAGGGCCTCTATGAATGGTTGGTGATGCCCTTTGGGTTGTCAAATGCCCCTAGCACCTTTATGCGCCTTATGAATGAGGTATTGAGACCTTTCATTGGAAAGTTTATTGTGGTTTATCTAGATGATATTCTTGTGTTTAGCAGGTCTAAAGAAGAACATTTAAAGCACCTTGACATTGTATTGAAGAGGTTACAAGAGGAGAAGTTGCTGATCAACATGGAAAAGTGTGAATTTATGAAAGGAGAACTAGTGTACCTTGGATTTGTCATCTCCAAGGGATGTTTGAAGATGGATCCTTCAAAGGTGGATGCTATTCTTACTTGGCCAACACCAAAATCCATGGGAGATGTGAGAAGCTTTCATGGACTTGCAAGCTTTTATAGAAAGTTCATCAAGAACTTTAGTCAAATTTGTGCACCCATCTTGGACACCATCAAAGGAGGTAACAAGGGTAAGTTTTCTTGGACCAATGAGGCTGATAAAGGGTTTGAATATCTGAAAAAGAGAGTAGCACAGCAACCTATACTTGTGCTCCCTGATTTTGATAAGGTTTTTACAATTGAATGTGATGCTAGTAACCAAGCAATAGGGGCTGTCTTGAGCCAAGAAGGCAGACCAGTTGCATTTTTCAGTGAAAGGCTGAATGAAGCAAAGAGGAAGTATTCTTCCTATGATCTGGAATTGTATGCTATGGTCCAAGCCCTCAAAAAGTGGAGGCACTACTTGTTACCTAAAGAATTTGTTGTCTATACTGATAATCATGCTTTGAGTTTCTTGAATGCACAGGATAAACTCAATCATAGGCACATGAAGTGGGTGGAGTCTTTACAAGCCTATACATTCACAATAAAGCATAAGAAGGGCCAAGCAAACAAGGTGGCAGATGCTCTCAGTAGAAGGGCACTTGTGGTGCAAGAGATTCAACTCCAAAGCATGGGGGTTGATGCATTGAAAGACATGTATCACGAAGATGCAGATTTTAAGGAGGTATACAATGTTTGTGATCAGCATTTGAATACTTTTCATGGTGAATACTCTGATTTTCTGTTGCAGAATGGTTTGCTCTTTAAAGGAAGTCAATTGTGTGTGCCTAAATGCTCAATGAGGGAGAATATTATAAAGGAGAAACACAGTGGGAGTCTTGGAGGTCATTTTGGCCTTGATAAGACCTTGGAACAAGTAAGGAGGTACTATTATTGGCCAAGGCTGCAAGTGGATGTGAGAAAGTTTGTGGAAGGATGCACAATCTGCCAAAGAGCAAAGGGAACTTCAACAAATGCAGGGCTCTATCAGCCACTCCCCATTCCCAATAGGCCTTGGGAGAGTGTAAGTATGGATTTTGTCTTGGGACTGCCTAGGACACAAAGAGGTTTTGATAGTGTTTTTGTGGTGGTTGATAGGTTTAGTAAGATGGCTCATTTTCTTCCTTGTAAATGCACAAATGATGCATCTAGTATAGCAGGTATCTTCTTTAAGGAAGTTGTTAGAATACATGGATTGCCCTTAAGTATTGTTTCTGACAGGGATTCTAAGTTCATAGGTCACTTTTGGAGGACCTTGTGGAAGAAACTTGGCACAAATCTGTCCTTTAGCTCTGCATACCATCCACAAACGGATGGGCAAACTGAAGTGGTGAATAGATCATTGGGAAATCTCTTGAGATGTCTTACCAAGGAGCATGGACAAGCTTGGGATCTGATTTTACCTCAGGCTGAATTTGCATACAATGACTCCATGAATAGGAGCATTGGTAGGAGCCCTTTTGAAGTAGTATATGGCATGCACCCTAGAGGGGTCTATGAATTGAGAGATCTAAAAGGAGTTGATAGGAGAAGTGCTCAAGGAGAGGACTTTGCTGTTACAATAAGGGATATCCATCAACAAGTGAAGGAAACTCTACAAAAGAATGTTGAGAAGTATAAAGAAAGAGCAGATTTGAAGAAGAGGGATGTTCAATACAAGGTTGGAGATTTGGTGATGGCTCACTTGAAGAAGGAGAGACTTCCAAAGGGAAAGTATACTAAACTCATGATGAAGAAGATAGGACCTTGCAAGGTGGTCCATAAGTTTGGCCAAAATGCTTATGAAATAGAGCTACCTCCTGGGGTGGCAATCTCTCCTATCTTTAATGTTTCTGATTTGTATCCTTTCAAAGTTTTTGTGAATGCAGGGGATGTAGCAGGTCCAACACCAATGGAAGATGAAGGTTGGGTTAAGGAATTACCCCCAAGCCAACCTGTGACTCTTGAATGCATCCTAGACACCAAGGAGACAAAGAGGACTAGAAGGAAGGTCTACAAGGAGTACTTGGTTAAGTGGAAAGGTCTACCTGAAGAGGATGCCACTTGGATGTCTGAAACTGACATTAAACAACATGGAACTACTGTAGAAGACCTGATCTCAAAGAGGACTTGAGATCTTTTTCTTGCTTGGGAGTATGGTGCAGGAGCACCCATGGGTCTAATGGACCTAGAATGTTTAGTTATGTTTTGTTTCTTATTTTTGTGTTAGAATAAGGTCCTAAGGACCATTTCAATGCTTTGTAATAGGTCTCCTAAGTTTTTGATGGAATTTTGGTCTTGGTGACCAACTCTTTGTATAAACAAGGTCTCCATCCTCCTTTGTAAGTCTAGTACATTTTGGAAAATTAACAAAATAAGGATGCCTTGTTGTATCTAGACACTTGAGGGGAGTCACCTTGCTCATTTTAGTTGGCTTGTATGCCTTTCACATATTTTGGAAGCATCTTTGTAGGCAAGTTGGTGAAAATTGTCTAAATTGCCTTAATTAGGCATTTATGTGTTCAAGTGAAGTCTAAATGTGTTTCCAACGACCAACTGATTAAAATGGTTGTTGGAGGAAGTTGGAGGGAGTTAGTAGGCTTCAAATATGCCTCTCTTGGTCGAGGCAAGGTTGTTGAAGAAGTTGAGAAGGAGTTTTCAAAGGAGAAATTGCTGTTTTTGAGTTTTTCATCAAGAAACTGCTGATCCCGTGCATTGTACGGACTTTATATGTTGTTTCATGTTATAGTCCTGTAATGGTTGGATAGATAATTGAATCACCTTTCTTTTGGCGTTTGAATGGTGTGATTTCATTGAGAATTGAGTGAGATATTGCCATTTTACTACCGGGTGGTCTCAAACCCCATGTTTTCCTCTAGAATTTGCTGATCCCGTACTTGGTACGATCTGTACGTTTTGTTTTATGGTTGAAGGGTGTAATGGTTGGAAAGTTAATTGAATAAGCTTTCTTTTGGAGTTGGAGTGGTGATATTTCATTGAGTAATAAGGGAGATATCTTAATTTTACTCCCGGGTGGTCTGAAAACCTCAAAATCAAGGTTTTGAGCAAAAAATGGATGCATCTTCCATTCCCACACTGTAGCATTGCCAAATATTGGTGGGATGGAAGGTATGAGGGTGAAATTTTATGTATCAGAGGTCTTGGAGAGCAGCAAGAACTTTGGAGGCAAATGGAGCAATGTTTTGGCTTGACATCTCTATGTGGCAAGCCCATGTGACAAGCAAAAAGTGAGGTTTTGCTTTATTTTGAAGAATCTGTTTGAAAGGCACTTAGGAATGATGGTGATAGGTGTGAAAAACCTGTAGGAGTTCATTTTTTGGCTTTGGGGTGAAGGGGAGGGCCTAGATAGTCAAGACCCAGGTGTAGGTCTGTGAATTAGGCCTCTTGGAGTAGTGGTAGAAAGGGCCATTGTGAGTGATGCCTTGACAGTCAAGAGGAAAGGTTTTGGAAATTTGTAGGGGTCCATTGTGGATGTCTGAATTCATAGGTTTGGTGCCTTGAAAATAATCCATGTGGTTTTTATATTGACTGTCCTACCGGGTAAGGCTACTAGCCTTTTGACAAAAAAGTGCCTAATTCACCATAGTTTGTGGAAGTTTGTTGAAACCTAAGTGCTAGAGGGTACTTTACATTATATTTGGGTGTTTGCTATCCCTGCCACTCTGCATCAGTTATCAAGATCCTCCTCATGACCGTAGGCCTCCTAGATAATTTCTCAGGCTTTGTGATGATGGCATAGTGATCTTCAATTCCCACCCCACTGATTTGGATGTTCTCCTTCCTAAAGAATGTTCACCATCTCCTAAAACAAACAAAGATAATCCTAAGATCATCTTTGGCCCTCCTACCCCAATCTCCTCTTTCAAAGTTAGAGAATCTAGTAAATGCAATAGGCTGTACAAATTACAAAAAATTAAATTCCCTCTTCATCCACCTCCTGAATGTGAGAGGAAATTACAAATACTCCTAAACAAAGGACTCATTACATTTCCTCCTTGTAATCAGTTGGTGATTTATCCTAAAGAGGCTAATGTACCACATTGTGCTTACCATTGTGTTCTTGGCCATAGAAGCCATGAATATCGCCATTCGTGAGGGATATTGAGTAAGTATCACTTCGTTGTTGATAATTTATTCCCCCTCAAACTATAAACTACTCTCATGCACCTTACCATGCAATAGTTGTATAACATACCATTCTCACTATTACATGCTCTTTCCCATCACCCATCTCGACTCATTCTTTCCATGCACTCAGTGTGGGCAAGAAGTTATTAGCCTTGTCCTATTAATGCATGTTTCCTTGTCCCTTACCTTCGTTGTCCACCTCCCACTTTTACCCACTAAGATTGGGAGGTAGATGACTTTCTTAATGGTTGACTTACACTTTCCTTACTCGTATTGTGTTTGTTTGTGTCATGTGTTCCCCCGTACTATTCGATGTTCCCTCTCTTTGTGACCACCTTCTATTTGTCTCTCACTTCTTTTATATGTCATCCATTCATTTAAATTTTCTCTTTTCTTTTTTCCTTCCATTTGGGGATGATGCAAGGCATTGAGACTGCAATGTCTCCTTCATGTTGACCCAAATGGATCCCCCCTCTTTTTTCCTTTTCCTTTTCCTTTTGTTCTTTTTGCCTTCCATTTGGGGATGATGCAAGGAATTGAGACCACAATGTCTCCTTCATGTTGACCCAAATGAACTCCTTTCTGTTTCTTTTGTTCTTTTTTTCTTCATTTGAGGATGATGCAAGGCATTGAGACTGCAATGTCTCCTTCATGTTGACTCAAAAAAGGCTCTTTTTTGTTTGTCTTTTCATTTTCCTTTTGTTGTCCTTTTGGGGATGATGCAAAACGTTGAGAAACCCTACATCTCTTCCATGTTGACCCAAAATGACTCTTTCTTTTTATTTGTTTTCACTCTCTTTGTGTCCTTCTTTCAATTCTATGTATTTGGGGAGATGATGACATTTCTGAGCTCTCTACACAAAATATTCCAGCAATGAACATACTGACCTCAAATCCATAGATCCCTTATGTGTTTGTGGTTTTTCATTTTGGGGGCAACCTCCTTTTTCTTTTCATTTTCTTTTACATGACGCAACCTTCCTTGGAAACATATCACTTAGCATAGGGCTTTTCAAGTAGGATCTCATGTCTTTTTCTTTCCTTTTTCATTTTGCCTTTCTCTACTTTAAAGTAATTGCTCATAAAACGATGTGTAGCAATTCCTTTAAAGTGGGGGCATACATTGGCATTATTTATTTTGCATTTTCATTTCTTTGTCCTTGGATCCTAGTGCAGCCTTTCCACTTCACATGATGTGTTTCCTCACTTTGTCGATGATATTGGGTGTAATGTATTTCATAAGTGTGACTTAACTTAGCATATTGCATTCCTCTTAGTGGCTTGATGTGACGTACAACATCCCCTAAGTTGAAAATTTTCTATCCTTCGATTGGTCCTCTTTTTGAGAAATTAGACGCCATGTTCCCTAAGTCAAAGATCTCATTTCAAATAAATAAGACTCCTTGGAAAACTCTTTTTTCATTTTACATTTTACATTTTTGCATTTTACATTTTGCATTTTTGCATATTGCACTTTTGCATCCTTTCATACATGGCCACCTTGCATAACAAAACTTGCATGCCTGTGGTGCCATCTTGCACTTGTTCATGAGTTCTAAGCATCAAAGGCTTTGCTTGTCTCATGAACCACAAACCCTTCTCCTTTGTGATGCCTTATCAAAGTTATCAGGAGGTATAACTTTGGTATGGTTGAGCAGGAAGCCCAACTAGTAGCACGAATTTCCCCATAGCCACCTTTGTGCATGTGTGAGTGCATACCAACCGAGTGTATTTTTCTCACCCTTTTTAGCATTCTCACCTGATAGACAATCAAAAGTATCGTCGACCCAAAGTGAGTACACCTTTCCTTTCAGACAAACAACCCAGATATAATCCACAACTAGCTAGACAAACGATCGAAGGTTGATCCAAATTTTTCCTCTCTCTTCACTCCCCCACATCACTTCTTGTGTGATATTTTGTGCTTATGTTTGGTTCACCATGGGATCTTGATCTTGGGGGCTTGATCATCCCTCTTGATTGATTTTATCTCATCTTACTAGCATGAATACATTGGATCCTTCTCAATATGCATGACTTTGCTACTTTAGTGTGAATTTGAAGCAAGTTCATCCTCTCACTAAAGTGGGGGCTAAATTTATCACCAAAAAGTGTAGCCTTTGACACTTTTCACTCATTTGGGCCTTTTCCCTTGGATTTTGGCCTTGTTTTGCCTTGATTTAGTCTTGAAATCTTTCAATCAACAATAATCTAACGGTGTTTTACAAAGGTGTTGTGAAGTGTTGTAACACATCTTCCCACTTTTCTAAGACCCTTTCAACACAATTCACCTAAACAAACCCTTTTTACCCCCTTCCAAGCCTTGTGCCAAAGTCTTGTAAGGTGTTGTAATACATTTTCACACTTTCCTAGGCTTGTCATCACTAATTTAACCCTTCTTAATGATAAATTGGTGCCTTAATGTAATTTTAGGCCTGACTTAAGTGCGGTTTGGGAGGCAAGTCTAATAAACATTATTTAACACCTTTTTATTCTCAACCATCACTTGAATTTTCCCAAGTGGACTAGGTCCCCACCTTGGGCAACCTAGTTCCTTTTGGCTTAAAATTCAAAATTAAAATAAAAACCTAACGGAAACTTTCCTCCAAAACCCTAGTGTTGGCCTATCATGTGACATTTTTGAGAAATTAGGACATAACTTGTATAAATAATGGTTTTCATCTTGATTTCACCCCCCCTAAGATCATTTTTCATCTTCACAAGCACTCTTGCACATAAGCTTCTCAAGCAAGCATCCAAGCACAAGGCACTTCAAGTAGCCTCCATTGGAGCTAGTTCTTGCATGTTGCAGAATTCAATAACAAAGGATTTGGTAAGTGTTTTTATTGACTTTATCATTCAATCAACCTTTCCTTGTATTGTTTCTCATTTGGGTTTATTTACCATCAAAGGGGTTTGACTAAGGAAAACCCCTATCCTCTAACCCTAATATTTCCTTTATCTTTGCATGTGCTTTGCAAGTTGTATGCAGATTTGGCAAGGAATAAAGTATTGAAAAGGGTACCATCATTCCATTCAAGTCAACTCAAATCATCAAACCCTAGGAGGAGAAAAAGGACAACTTGCAGGTCATTTTTTGGAGATTTGGACATGGGCTTCTATAGAAAAGGAAAGTGTAAGTGGGGACCCACAAAATTAGACTTTGTAGCTTTTGAAAGTCCCAAGAGAACTAGGTCACCATCATTGGTGACCTTGTCTCTGTACCAGGCCTAAAAAAAGGTTTTGACATTTTTGGATACCCTTTTTCTCGAAACCCAATCTAGCAAAGTTTCTCAGTAGAAGGACTAGGCCGCCCATTCTAGTGTAAGTGTCCATGTGCAGATTTCTAGTAAGTTTCAGAATATTCTAGGACTCCTCTTTTGCATGTTTCATTTCCCAGGTGCACAATTTCTATATTTTCCAGTTTCCTTTTAGATTGCATACATTTAGGTTATTTAGTTTAACTTGCATATAGTTTACATTTGCCGTCATTTTTATTTCATATTTAGCATAGTTTCATTTTATTTCAAGCATCTAACCACATTTCTCACACACAACACAACCCTATTCAACCCCTTCCTTTGAATGCAATCACCAAAAAGAGCCATATCATCAAGTGGAAAGAGAGTCATTCCTAAACCAAGTGCTCCTTAGGTGAAAAACCCTAGGGGCCTAGTAAGGGGAATCATCTTTCCCTTGTTAGCATAAACTTTCTGGTGGTTCATGAACATCTACTCATGAAACGTGGCTCAATGATTTGACTCGTAAAACTACATGGTTGAATCATGATAGCAATATCACAATTTGACACGTTGTGGAAAATACTTTCTACTTATCAATTAATTAGCTAAAGGGGCTCTGTACTGAATGGTTTATAAGGCACAACACTTTCTAAAGGTTTTGCAAATGGGCTTGCAAGCTAAGTGGGCTTAAAACCTTGGGGAAAAATCCTTGGTTAAGTGTGCTTGAGCTGGAGTAGTACTACGATGGGTGACCTCCCAGGAAAACCTAGTGCTTCACCTTTATGAGTATCACCTAGGTGCAATTAGTGCTAAGTGGATCATTCATTATCATTAGAAATGGGTTCTTCTGAACCACTACTCATGAAACATGGGTCAATGATTTTGACTCATATAAATACATGGTTGAATCTTGATAGAAATATTACAATTTAACATGTTGTGGAAGATACCTCCTACTTATTAATTGATGAGTTAAAGGGGCACTATAATGAATGGTTCATAAGGCACAACACTTGTTGAAGGTTTTGGAAGCTTAGTGGGCTTAACCTTGGGGAAATATCCTTACCTAAGTGTGTTTGAGATAGAGTAATACTAGGATAGGTGACCTCAAACCTTAAACCCTTAGCCATATTGCTCAACCTTAATCCCTCAATCCTCAAAAATTAAACCATAAACCCTTAAATCATAATACCTCAACCCTCAACCCTCTACCCTTTGTACATTATACCCTCAACCCTAGTCCCTCAACCCTATACCTTAAATACTCAACCCTACTCCCTCAAAACTTAAACCTTAAACCTAAAAACCTCAACCCTTCAACCCTAATCCCTCAGCCCTCAACCCTTGAACCCTCAACCTCCAACCCTCAACACTTAAACCCTCAACCCTTAAACCCTAAACCCTAAACCCTAAACCCTAAACCCTAAACCCTAAACTCTAAACCATTGACCCTAATCCATCAACCCTATACTTTAAACCCTAAACATTCAACCCTCTACCCTCTACCATACACATTAAACCCTCAAAACTAATCCCTTAACACTACCCCTTAAACCTTAATTTGTCAACCCTCAACCCTTAAACTGTAATACCTCAACCCTCAACCCTTAAATCACAATACCTCAACCATCAACCCTCTACCCTTAAATCAAAATACCTCAACCATAAACCCTCTACCCTTTAAACTATACATTAAACCCCCAATCATAAGTGGGAGAGACCTGAGGGAGAGAGACAAAGAATGAAGAGGAGTTGGAGTGAGAGAGAGAGAAATACTTGAGAGGGAGAGAGAGTATGTGAGAGAGAGTAGTCTAGGTAGGATGGGAGGGTGTGAGACCTTAGAGAGAGAATTGAGAGGGAGAGAGAGAATTATCTAGTTATGGTGGGGGAGAGACTTGAGAGAGGGAGAGGGGTTGGGGGATATTTTGAGGGAGAGACCTGAAAGAGAGGGAGTGGGAGACACCTGACAGAGAGAGATGAGAGGGAGAGAGAAAGATAGACCTAAGAGAGAGAGTTGGCATGAGAGAGAGAGAGAGAGAAAGACCTAAGAGGGAGGGAGTGAGGGAGTGTAAGAGGGGGTTGGAGTGACATATTTTTATAGGTAGGGTGGGAGGGAGCTTGACCTAAGAGAGAGAGAGACTACTACATTGAAGATAGAGGGTTATCTAGTTAGGATGGGAGGGAGAGACTTGAGAGGGAGAGGAAGTGGGATGGATATTTTGAGGGGGAGACCCGAGAGAGAGGGAGTATGAGAGAGGGGGTGGAGTGAGATGAATTAGTCTACTAGGGTGGGAGGAGATTAAGACTTGAGAGGGAGAGAGAGTTATCTAGTTAGGGTGGGGAGAGTGTGAGAGAGGGGGTTAGAGTGTAAGAGATTTGTCTAGCTAGGGTGGGAGGGAGTGATACCTGAGAGAGAGAGAGACTACTACATCAGAGAAAGAGGGTTATCTAGTTAGGATGAAAGGGATAGACCTAAGATAGGGAGAGGGAGTAGTAGGTATACTTTGAGGGAGAGACCTAAGAGAGAGTGTGTGTGTGAGAGAGGGGGTTGGAGTGAGAGAGAGTAGTCTAGGTAGGGTGGGAGGGAGTGAGACTTAAGAGAGAGACTTGAGAGGGAGAGAGTTATCTAGTTAGAGTCGGGGGAGAGACCTGAGATAACTTCATCTGGATAACTTCTCTTGTTATTGCCCTGAGAGACCTGAGAGGGGTGGGAGGGAAATTTTGAGGGAGACACCTGAGAGAGAGGGAGAGGGAGAGACTTGAGAGAGAGAGAGACTTGAGAGGGAGAGAGGCCTGAGAGAGAGAGAGAGAGAGAGAGAGAGAGAGAGAGAGAGAGAGAGAGAGAGAGAGAGAGAGAGAGAGAGAGAGAGAGTGAGGGAGAGAGATTTTCCTAGTTAGGGTGGGAGGGAGAGACTTGAGAGAGGGAGAGGGGGTGCAAGAGATCCAAGAGACAGAGGGTGGGAGGGATAGAGCAAGGGATAGAGATTTGTCTCTAAGTTAGGGTAGGAGGGAGAGACTTGAGAGAGGGAGAGGGAGAGAAAGCAAAGTTAGTTTTTTGTCAATGCAACTCATTTGGTCCTCTCCAAATGACACATCTCATTTAGCGTTAGCCAAATTTGGTGAGCTTCTTATGGACTTGATTTTGTCAAGAGAGTATCAAATTTTCACATATTTTTGGCCATGCTAATCTTCATGTTTGCATGTATTTCAATGCAAGTTTATAAAAAGCTATGATAATGTTAGGCTCTATTAGCTATTTAAATATATATATTTTTTATGTTGTGATTATGTTAAGGTTTTCATCTGGATAACTTCTCTTGTTATTGCCTTCATTTTTTGTCAAAAAACAACATGTGCTAGTTTAGGGTAGATTTTTACTCATTCATCAAATCTTGAAACAAATTACATTTTAAAAAACTAGACTCCATCCTAGACATGTGATGAAAAAAAGAATCGATTTTCAACTAGTTTTCAAAAAATTAGGGGGAGCATGCTCAAATTTCAAATTTTCAAGATGTTTCCACTTTGAAAATTCATATATATTCATTAAAAGAATTAGATGAAAGAATAGGGATAAACTACATGGTTTTATCTAATTTCTCACCATTCAAATTTCTTAAATTCTTAAAAAAATTAATGAAAAAGGGGGGGATCAGATGCTATGCTATTATTTTTTTTATAAAAATAGGACCTATTTTGGCCCCCCCTTCTGAAACCCTTAATCTTCATTATTTTCAAAAAAAATAGTAGCTTAGAAACTAGACTCAGAGAACTTCAACTCTTGTTCTTGCCGTGTCTTCAAATTTTGAGCGACTATGTTCATTTTCTGGTGTGCATCATATTTTTCTAATTTAAAAAAAAAGTGGCATCTTAAGAGCCTTTTTTGTGTCACATCTTGGTGCACTTACCCCACTATGTAAAAGTATTTATATAAGAGATTACAAGCAATTTGAAGGAGAAAGCTTAACTGTCATAGAAATAGTCAACTTACCTATGTTAGGGTTAGAAGGTAGATATCTAACAAGTTAAATGCATATTTGATCAATAAAATTGAGAAATAAAACACACCAAAAATTATAGAAGAAACAAGACAACACAGAAAATTTAACATGGTTCACCCAATCCGAGCTACATCCACAAAACCGCAGCCATCCAATAATTTAATTATCTAGTGCAAAAAAAATTACAATCTCGTGAATAATGCCATGCTACAACTCCCATCCCAACTGCTTATAACAAGCTATTTAGAAGCTTCCAGAAATTAGGGTTCTGCAAAGTCATTTTTTTTTTTCGATGACGAAGCAAAAATGTAGAAAAAAAAATCTCAAGGGCTGCAAGGATACATGAAGAGTGTATAGTATAGCATGATCAGTCACCACATACCAATAATCTCCCATGTGGAGACTGATCAGACTCCACACCAACACAATCTCCCACTTGGAGACTGATCCTGGACGACACCACTGCACTTATAGCTCCCACTAGAAATAAGCACCTTGGACCTTGTTGCTCTATTATAATTTTAACTATGAAGACCAACCGAAGCTGAAGAGGAGCTAAAATTCTCCCTTGTCACTACCTTTGTAAACATATTCATTGGATTGGCATCTGTATGTATCTTTTCCAGCTTTACCTGTCCATCCTCCAACACTGATAGAATGAAATGATATCTCATTTGTATGTGTTTGGTTTTAGAGTTCAAGGAAAAATTCTTTGTAAGATGTATAGCACTTTGGTTGTCTGTAAACAAGTGATTTTCAGCTTGTTGTTTTCCCAATTCTTGCATGAAAAGTTGCAGCCATATCATCTCCTTTGTTGCCTCTATGGTGGATAAAGCAACCACCTTTTGCAACTGAGAAATCCAACTCACTTCTGTCCCACCAACTGTAAATACATAACCTATGGTACTCCACCTGGTATCTATGTCCCCTGCCAAATCTGAGTCAATATAGCCTTTTAAAACAGCATTAGAGCCCCCAAAACATAAATATTTATTAGATGTACCTCTCAAGTACCTGAGAATCCATTTTACCGCATTCCAATGCTCAACTCCGGGATGACTCATATACCTACTAACAACTCCTATGACATGTGCAATATTTGGTCTCGTGCATACCATAGCGTACATTAAACTACCTACAGATGAAGCATATGGTACCTTGGACATTTGTTCTTCCTCCTCTTATGTCTTTGGACACATATCCTTAGTCAATTTGGCATGACTAGGCAAAGGTGTGTTGACAAATTTTGCTTCTCCATATGAAATCTCTGCAACACCTTTTCAACATAATCAACCTGAGATAAATTTTTTTTTCTATTTTTTCTATCTCTTGTAATCTTCATACCAAGGATTTGTTTTGTTGCCCCTAAATCCTTCATAGCAAATGAATTTTCTAACTGTTGTTTTAACTCCTTTATGTGATCCATGTTAGACCCCACTATAAGCATATCATCAACATATAAACATAAAATAATGTAGCTATCTTCATCTAACCTCTTAAAGTAAACACCATTATTATAATTAAATATGTTGTAGCCTTTCTCAACCATAAAACTATCAAATTTAATATACCATTGCCGAGGTGCTTGCTTCAAGCCATATAAACTTTTCTTCAATCTGCACACTAGTTTCTTCTTACCTTTTACCTCAAGTCCTTGTGGTTGTTCCATATATATTTCCTCTTCCAAATCACCATGGAGGAAGGTTGTTTTAACATCAAGCTATTCTAAATCTAAATCTTTAGCAACCACAATACTTAAAATAGTACAAATAGAATTCATTTTAACAATTGGAGAAAAGATATCATCAAAATCAATACCCTTTTTTTGTACAAATCCCTTTACAACTAATCTAACTTTAAATATTTTCTTACCTCCATCCTCCTCTTTCGTCCTATAAACCCATTTCTTTGGTAAAACCTTTTTACCTGTAGTCAACTTGCATAATTCCCAAGTCTAATTTTTTAGCAAGGATTCCATTTCATCTTCCATTCCATGCTCCCAACTGAACCTTAGTATCCACCTATATAGCTTCATCATAACATTCTATTTCACCAGTATCAGTTTATAAAATAGAATACAAAGAGGGAGAAAATCTTTTTGGAGGTATACTTATCCTTGAAGATCGTCTAACATTCACTAGAATTTGTGGTATTTGTTGTTGTTGTTGCGGAGCATGAGGAACTATTGGAACATTGTTGTTTGGAGTATCATCCTACACTACATAATCATTTTATTTCTTCTCATGTTGCTGCAATTGATCTTTGTACAACACTTTCTCATTGAATATGACATCCTTGCTTGTCACAATTTTCTTATTTTCAAAATCCCAAAGCCTATAACCAAATTCATCAATTCCATATCCAACAAATATACATTTCTTTGATTTTGCATCAAGTTTGGTTCTATTTTCATAATCTACAACATGTGCAAATGCTTCACAACCAAAGGTTTTGAGAAAAGAATAACTCACCTTCTTACTTGTCCATCCTTCCTCTAGAATACCACAACCTAAAGGATTAGAGGGACCTCTATTAATTAAATAAAAATAAGTATTTACAACCTCTACCCATGTGTTTAAAGGCAGCTCGACGTGCAATCTCATAGTCCTTGCACGCTCCAATATTGTTCTAATCATATGCTAAACCACTCCATTTTCAACCTACTAATACCATTAGAGGAACAATAGTATTCAAAATCTTTACTGCAATACTCACGACCATTATCAGATTTGAGACATTTTAACTTTTTACCTATCTCATTCTCAATCAAGCTTCTCCATTTTTTAAAAGTTTCAAATACATCAATGTTTGCCTAAGGAAATAAATATATACCTTCCTAGTTGCATCGTCAATGAATGTAACATAATATTGAGAGCCATTGAGAGAAGATACCTGAATTGGTCCCCATACATCCGTATGCAGAAGCTCCAATTTCTCATCTTTCTTTTGTTTCCCATCCTTGAGAAAACTAACTCTCTTTTGTTTTCCATACACACAACTTTCACATAAATCCATATTAACACATTTTAGACTTGGTAAAAAATTATTTGAATGAAGTACATTCATACATTTTGCACTCATATGCCCAAGTCTATTATGCCATAGTGTTGATTCATACTCCACAATAACTATCTGATTTTTTACCTACTAAACTGCAACAATTGTTCTTGAACATTTATTTTTATCTACAATAGCTAAAGTAGAAGGAACAGTCTAACCTAGACAAATATATAAGGTGCCTACTTTCACACCTTTTTCTACCACTAGGGAACCTTTTGTAACCTTCCAATTTTTATCACTAAATGTAACAACACAACCTTCATCATCTAGTCGCCCTGCTGAAATTAAATTTCTTCTTAACTTTGGAACATGTCTTACCTCATGTAGTAGTCAATGATTCCCATTCTAGAACTTAATCTTGATTCTTCCCTTTCCAACAAGCTGACAGGGTTCATTATCTCCCAAATAAGCCAACCCAAAATCCCCTTGGACATAATCAAGAAACTAATTTCTATGGGGTGTAGCATGAAATTAAGCCATTGCCAAGGGAAAGAATCAAAGCATCCTCATCAAATTTATTACTTACCACATTTGTTTCTTTATTTCCTTTTCTTTTGTCTCCTTTATTTTTCTGAGACCAACAATCTTTCTTTAAATGACTGAGCTTACCACAGTACCAACAATCCCTCTTGTCTCTAGATTGGTTTCTTTTGTCCTTTGATTTTCCTCATGACTTCCCACAATTTCCAGAATTGTTTCCTCTCTCCTTTGTTCTGCCCCTACTTTCTACATTCAAAACACTATCTGATGTGAATGTTCCACCGAAGCTTTTCTTATTAATTTCCTCGCTCAAAATTACACTAACAACATCATCAAATTTCAATGTAGTCAAACTAGAAAAAAAACTTCTAACAACTATTACCAATCTATTCCATCTCTCAGGCAAAGAAAATAGAATCAAAAGAGCCCTAACTTCTTCATCAAAGTTTACATTACAAAAGTTAATTGACTAGTAACTGTACTAAACTCATTTAAATGATCATCAAATGACCCACCTTCTACCATTTCCATATTAAATAAATGCTTCATATGAAATACCTTATTCGAAGTAGAAGGTTTTCATATAACTTTGACAGGGTTTCCATCAACTCTATAGTTGTCTTTGTTGTTGTAATATTGAATGCCATTGATTGTGCCAAGCATAAAAGAATACTGCCAAGTGCCTTTTTGTCCAAAATATCTTAGTCCTCATCAAACATTGCTGAGGGTTTCTTGGTTTTCCCTCCCAATGGCCGCCATAAATCTTTCTGATATAGGTAGTCCTCCATCTACATCTTTCATAATTGATAGTTCTTCCCATTGAATGTCTCAACCTTCAACTTACCCTTGTCTGCCATTTCTCCCACTCAACTTCGAAACCTTCCTACAGATGATAACCAAACATGACCTTACTTTGATACCACTTGTTAGGGTTAGAAGGTAGATATCTAACAAGTTAAATTCAGATTTATTCAATAAAATAGAGAAATAAAACACACAAAAATTATAACATAAATAAGACATCACAGAGAATTTAACATGGTTCACCCAATCCGAGCAACATCCACAAAACTATAGCCATCCAATAATTTTATTATCTAATGCAAAACATATTACAATCTTAGGAATAATGTCATGCTACAACTCCCCATCCCAACCACTTATAACAAGCTTTTTAGAAGCTTCTAGAAATTATGGTTCTACAAATTTGGTTTTATCCTTTTTCGGTGATAAAGAAAAAAAGTAGATACATGAAGAGTGTACAGTATAGCACATGATCAGTCACCACATACCAACAACATATAGTAACAACATGCAAACAATGTAATACAATATGCTAATAACTATAAGAATTCCCTTAGTATTTGTGTAAGTGAATAATTTATGTTATCACATTTTATATAGCTCTCAACACTAAGAATAATAAGATAATTGTACACATAAAAAGGTTCATTTAACTACTTGCACTAACACTTAAAAAGATTAAATATGGGTCTAATCATTTCAAAAATATTCAATGATTGTACCCTCTTTCTCCCACAATAGTGGGTTACACTTTTTGGCCAAACTTGACAT
This sequence comes from Sequoiadendron giganteum, assembly GCA_007115665.2. Lineage (NCBI taxonomy): Eukaryota > Viridiplantae > Streptophyta > Pinopsida > Cupressales > Cupressaceae > Sequoiadendron > Sequoiadendron giganteum. Next base: position 6,572,657 of record CM021109.1, read on the forward strand.
TGAATTGAACTTTTTTAACTAAATCTTCACTTTTGGACATTTATAGCTGCTAAACCATGAGGAATTTGAAGATGATGCAAACTAGTGATTTGTGACATTTTGTCTGTAGATTCTAAATATATATTTTAAAAAAAAAATTGGAATAAAATTTCATTTCCTTTTACATCTCCTTCGAAAACTAGTTTTTAACAATAAACACCATTTTTAAAGAGCGATATTCACTGCATAACACATAACTTATTTTCTATGAAGGATGAAATTCTATTTTTTTCAAATTTAGATTTGTAACTACAATATTTAGCAAGTTAATTTGATTTCATAGAGTTTTATTAAATATTTTTTCTTAAATAAGTTTTGAAGTCAAACCAATTAAAATTTAGACATAGGTGGACCGTATTACACAACATTTTTTGTATGTATCAAAATTCATTTTTTTTAAAGTTGGATCAAGGACATTAATACCAAGAACATACATATTTTTCAGAATTTTTTTTTGATAACATACTATTTTTCCACATGTGCAAAATAATGAGCTTGATTTTTGGTGAAAAGCCTATGTTTAATTAAACTAAAAAAATACATAATAAAACCAAAATATATTAAAATTATACTTGATGGATAGCTCATTTCGAGGACTGTAATCCTCCAGTTGGGTCTATGAAGTTGATTCCATTTTCATCTTCAACACAAGATTCAAAAGCCAAGGGAAAAAAAGGGGGGTTCTTGTGAACTCCCCTTCGAGCGAACCCCCCTTTTTTCCAGTCCCCCCTTTATTTTATTAAGAAAATCCTGCCAAAAGGGGGTTTGCTTGAACATTCCATCAAAAGGGGTTCATTCGAAGGGGATAGTTTAAGTGAACCCAAAAATGGATTAGCTTGAACACCCCCTTTGAGTGAACCCCTTAGAACCCAATTTTTTTGGAGCATCCAAACATTTTTTCTTCATGAATGCAATTGTAAGCCACTTATGTGGGATCACCCATTATAATTACTTGCACTAACCCTTAAAGGGATGAAATATGATTCTAATCATTTCAACAAAATTCAATGATTGCACCCTCTTTCTCCCTCTTCCAAATATAAGAACTTGAATGTGTGGAATGTATCTATTTATTCTAATAACACCAACTTGTGATTTTCTATCTCTAGCCCTTCTAAAAATTTCAGTAAATTTTATTTGACTATTCTATTTTTGCAAATCCTAAAATATTACTTATTCTTTCATGTTCATTTTAAAGGTCTCCATCTTGTTGTATGAGACCATTTTTATTATTTTATAAAAATTATGGATCTATAGAAGGAAGGACTCATTTGCAATTATGGAAACATCCTAAGATCATTTTTGGTAGGAATTAGTCCTTCAACTAGCAACCATTAAACTGAATTCCATATCTATACTATTTTCCATAATTTTTATACAACTCAACTCCTTTTAATCTATCTATTCAAAATTTTAAAAAAATTATTGTCACCTAAGGAATGGATGCAATTTATCTAGGTGAAATACACATAGATAAGACCAAATACTGTGGCTTTTTATTTTTCTTGAATTACATCTAGGTGTTTTTTATTATTTATAAATATATTGATATTGGTTATTTATTTTTATTATAGTAATAGTAACTATGAAGGATAAATTGTTCTTATAGCTCACTATCCCATTTCCAAAGTATAGTGCAAGTAATCTCTTATGGCTAATTACTTACTAGTCCATCACACATTATAAATGAGAAAATCTTGCATACATTTATATTATATAGACAACTATGAAGTCCTCCAATATAAGTTTGAAATTATGAGAAGACTTATTGCTATATATAGATTCAAGTTCCTACTCACTTCATTAGACCATTTATGGGAAATCTAGCTTAACCAAAAATGTAGATATTCTATGGATATTTTAAACCCTCGCATAGAATTTTGAACTTAATTTTTTATAAAACAAACTTGAAGGGAAAAATAATTAAATAGATCTCTAACAAGATATATATCTATATACCAAGTAAATAAGGAGATGAAGCATAGACCATATAATAAATTTAATGTAATAAACTACTTGAGATTTATATCCAAATTAAGCTATTTGCTATTTAAATTAGTCTTTGAATGGACTCAACCTTCATTAGAAGTTACTTTGTTTCAAGCTCTTATATTCAAACCTATTTATGTGGTGCTTAGGTGTTTTGGTCACCATGTAGTTAATAACAATGTTGATTATGAAAAATTTATGATAATCAAAGAAAGTTGTCATGAAAATAAATTTTTATGATTGTAGTCATTTGAGTGAGTTTTCCATAAAATATAATTTTTACTATTGTTATTATGTTTATTTACCAAATATAAAGGTCTTTGTTCAACACACATAGAAAAAAAGAAATAAGTATAAAAAAATATGACCACCCTTCATATTAACTAATAATTAACAAGAATTAAAACATACAACATAAAATTACAACAAATATACATGTCCTAGATATTAGTGTTAATAACCTATGTTGAAGAAAATATGAATTGATCTTATGTCTAGTTTAAATAGGTGACATTATAAAATATTACTTATTAAAAAAAAATTACAAAAAAAATAAATTAACAAATATTTAAAATGGGACATTTTTTAATTAGAAAAATAGAATCTTCACATTAAATGACAAAAACATTAATTTAGATGATATTCAAGATTTTAATTAGTTATTAGCTATAAGTATTAGAAAGTGAAAAATTAAATTAAAATATTGTTTGAATGTCTCATCTAGATGAAAACGAGGACACACTTTTTATATTTTCGCTTATAGATATGTCATAAATTAATAAATTTTATATTAAATTTTAAATATAAATTTATTGTAAAATTTAATAATAAAAATAAAAATTATAACATTCATGTTATGAAATTTATGTCTTTTTACATCTGAAAAAGAAATCAATTTTAAAATTATTCACACAATTATCACCAAAGAAAAGAAGTTAAAAAAATTAGAAACAAATTTATTGTAATATGATAATTTTGGTAGATCAAAACATTTATAATGTATACAATATTTATACATTTTAGATGAAAGGTGGTTCTTTGTTGAATATAGACTTTACTAATAAATTATTATTTTTAAATTTTTTTTATTGAATCAATACAAATAAAATATAATAACTAGCACTTGCACCCCAATAAGGTGTAATACTTACGTCGATAGGTTGAGCCCACACTATTTACAGTCGTGAAAAGCAGTGGACGGCATGAAAAAACAATGATCTATCTCACCTATCCCTCTCTACCTCTCCCTCTCTCCCTCCCCCCTCCTCTCTCCCTCTTGCTCTCTCCTTCCCTCTATATTTCTCTCTGTATCACATATCCCTCCATCCATCCCACCTATTTCTCTCTCTCTCTCTCCTTTCCTCTATACTTCTCTCCCTCTCACTTATTCCTCTATACCTCTCTCTCCTTCCCCCTCTAATTCTCTATAACTCCCCATCCCTCTCTACCTCTCCCTCCCTTCCTCTCTCTCTCTCACTCTCTCTAGCTCTCTCTTTCCTTCTCTACTTCTTTATATCCCACCTCTCTCTTGCTCCCTATCTTTATCTCACTTATCCCTCTCTACCTCCATCCGTCCCTTTACCCTCCTCTCTCTCTGTCTCTCTCTCTCACTCTCTCCCTCCCTATGTTTATCTCACTTATCCCTCTCTACCTCCATCTGTCCCTTTACCCTCCTCTCTCTCTCTCTCTTTCTCTATCCTTCCCTCTCTACCTCCATCCGTCCCTTTATCCTCCTATCTC